>OY735200.1:32756452-33023952 GCA_963457665.1 Thysanoteuthis rhombus
TTTTCTAAAACGCTGGGTACTCCAGCTTGTATACATATTTATGTAGTTGCGTGTGTGTGTGTATGTATATATATATATATATATATATATATATATATATATACACAAAAATATATGCATGTTTATGTATTTATATATTTATGTTTCAATGTATTTTATTCTGTATATATTTTGTAAAGAGTCAGAACCTTTTCTGATTATTTTATCAATAACCAAAAATAACAAAAGAAATCAATGTCTGATGAGAAAAAAAGAAAGTGCAACAAAAATATGGTAGCCACATTGATTTAGATACACCATGAGAAAGTCAGAATAAAAGATAAAGTAATGAAAATGAGAGAGAGAGAGAGAGAGAGAGAGAGAGAGAGAGAGAGAGAGAGAGAGAGAGAAAGAGAGAGAGAGAGAGAGATAAATGGTGGATAATGAAAAGAGAAACAAGTAAATAATGAAAGGAAAAATGACAGATGTGGGCTGAAAAAAAGCAGAAAGAGAGGCAGAAACATGTGAAGAAAGAGAGAACACGGAAGACAATAATAGAGTATGTACAAAGCATAGTAGTTATTTTACGCAAGACTTTTAGAAACTGATATTATAATCAAAAAGGAGAGAAAGCAACAAAGGAAAAAAAAAAGGTTCCCCCACCCAAAGAAAAAAAATAATAATAAACATATGGAAACAAAAGTTAGAAGGAAAAAGCAAGGCGAGAATGAGGAAATATGACTGGCTGTTCCAGGGTCAAACTATTTTACCAAGTCACTTGGAGGAATTTTCATAAAACAAAAAAAAATGTTCTTCTCCACTCATTGAGGGGATGGTATGCACAAAATTCCAAGTCTCTGCTACGTATGGTTAGGGCTGGGAAGAATAGAGGAGTAAGAAAAAAATAAATTCTAATTAAAAGAATCTGTTTAGCCACAACAGATAATTCGATCTAGCTTGCACAGCTTTCTATTTTCTCTTTCTTTCTGTCTTTGGTTCTTTCTCTATTTTACCTTTTGTTGATTGATGTTGTAATAACAGAATCTGTCTCTCTCATTTTCCTTCTCTCTCTATCCATCATTCTAAACTTTTCACTTTTTAGTCTTAACTGGAAGACTGAACTTGTCATTGTTGTTAGGTTAGGAAAATAAAGACAAAGGAGAAAGGAAGATAGATGTAAGGGAGAAAAAGCGAAGCAAATAAAAGGTATAAAAAGAGGAAAGAATAGGAACCCTTGTGCGTCTGATGTCTTCCGGGAGTATACTGTATTAGGGGTGATCAATTGAAATATTTGATTAAGGTGTGATCAATGAATAAGAATAGAGTCCGTCTCTCTCATTCCCCTTCTCTTTCTATCTATCATTCTAAACGTTTCACTTTTTAGTCTTAACTGGTAGACTGAACTTGTCATTGTGGTTAGGTTAATGAAGAAGTTACCTCTCTCACCTTTTGGTTGGGCAGTGATAATTGAAAAGGTCTGAATTTTAAAAGAACAAGCTTGAATGCTGCTTGACTCAAACTAAAGCATCAGTTTAGCAAAAACTTACATTACAAATTGAATCTCCTCTCAAAAAACCTATTAAGGGGTGGATTAAAATACAAAACAAAAGAATACAGTTTTTCTTGGCATAATAAGGAGTGAATAATTGAATTTTCAGATCTTTAACTCCATTGGTGCAATCTGTATGCCTGATACAAACATAGCAAGCCAAACCAGCTTAAAAACTGAAGAAATAGTGACAGTTTTAGTTGATGGTTTCTATGAAGGAATGAGAAAGAAAGAGAAAAAGAAAAAGATGGATGAGAAAAGTCAAATTGATTATAGCTTTTCGTTGCCCTTATCAAAAATGATATATTATGGAACTTTTGGGGACAGCTGTTTTTCGGGGAGCAAAGAGACAATGACCTCCTCCATACAAAATAATGAAAAATAAATCTTCAGTAAAATAGATTGCCTCCTTAGACTAAACAAATTTATTCTCTCCATTTCATTCGGGTAACTTTTCAATTTTTCACCTTCTTCAAGATATTATCATTGTTCAGATTTTTTCTCTGCGCTAATGAAAAATTTGCACATAATTTTCTTTCTTTTGTTTTTTCCTTTAAACTTTGCACATTTTCTGTTATTGATTCAAGTATTCTTGTCTGAGGCATCAAACTCGTTATAAAGAGCAAAAGTAAGAGAGTACCAGAGAAAAAAACTGCCAAGTTCGACAAACAAGTTTGATAACAGCAATTATTATCTATCGATCAGATTCACTTGAAAGCTTCTATATTGAATCTCTTGCTTAGCTGACCACCATTCAATATTTGTAACAAAATGGAAACATTTTCTGAAGGCTGTGGATGTACAGTTTTTCAAAACTCTCAGACATTTTTTTTCTAAAAAGAGTTACTCGATTGAAGATATAAAAGAAAGAAATTCAAGACTGGTCAGTCACTTGATTGAAACTCTAATGTGTCCAATGTTATTATTTCAGCTTGACTCAAATCTTAGACAAAATACTTTGAAATCATCAGCGATACTTACAAGCTTTTTAAGAACTAACAATGAGAATGACAGTAAAGAATTTTCAGAAGTCTGAAGGAATATCTTGAAAAAATGACAATCATTATTCAAAAAACATTTACTATAATATTATGAAGAGATATGATTTTACATAACTTCTTGCAATAATTAAAACTCTGAAATTTAAAATATTGTGTTCTCGCAAACTAAAGAGTGCTTACAAATATTTCTGTTACAAGAAGACAAATATCTATCTTGACACAGAAATTTTGATAAAACTGGAATTTGAATTTCTCTGTAACTTAATTTTTGTGGAGAGATGGAGAATAACCAGTTTATGATAAGGAGGGTGATTGGCACTGTAAAATCAGCTTAATGAAGATAGATGATTATTTGAAACTGATTCCATGCGTATATCTCAGAGGGGTCACAATGATAAAATGATAATTTAGGAGAAAAGGATTTTTTTTTTCATTCAAACAAATGAAAATATATGTTATGGTGAGATTACCTTGTGGTATGTTTTATCAATGTCTTACAGAGTTCTCATTTGTTTTTATCTGCGTTCGTATGTGAGAGGTCTTGTATGTTTCAGCTTGTTTTTGCTATCAAAGTTTAGGAACGTGTGTACAATTAAATTTATTGTTGTAGCGAGTATGTATGCAGTGAAATTATATGAATGTACTGACAGGTTGAGGGCTTAGTCTAATGCCCAGACAGGATAGAGTGATTTAACCCATGTCTGTTCAGTGCCCAGGGGCTCAAAGAAAAGCGTGATTCAAAGATTGTGCTTAAATCATGCGTTTGGGTATTTGGATTGGATAGGTCTTTTTAACAAATGAACTGTGAGTATTTTATCACTGCTGATCTACTTTATAAGCAAAATTGAATCATCATTATCATCATCGGCTTTTTAGTGTCTGTCGTTGGATATAGACCTTCTCCAGGATTCATTAGACCTCTCTATCAGGGGCACCGCAGAGCCAATACTTTCAGAATTTGTCTATTTCATCGTGCCTTCTTAAATTTTGCCACAAATTCATGGGATCTACATTATGAGTAATGATGTCAATTGCCAAGTTTAAGTTTGGAGAGGTGAATAATGAATATGAATTTTTTCTTAATTCTTTTCATTTGTTCGTTTATTTGATTCTTTTGATAATTTGTAACACCCCATAATATCTTATATAACATTTTTGTATTATTAGTCATACTTTAGTCAAATTTCAGTCCAGTTCTGATGAGGAAGAGTTCTATCTGTATTCGACAGAGTCAAGACTGATGTGTGTTAATTTGCATCAGTTTATGAATATGCTTACAATTGTAAATTGGTATTTTTGGAAGTAATTTCTTTATCATCATTCAATTTCTGTATGCTTGTTTGTATTTTTGTTACTGTAAAAGATTCATTGTAATGAGATTTTTTGAACGCCATAAGTTACAATGCTTAATATAATTTCCTGTCTAATTTGCAACTTGATAATGTTCGCATGGGGTCAGCATTCATACTCATCTCAATAATCTGTATTATAATGATCCGATTCCTCAAGAGAGATAACTCCAGGTACATTAAATCCTAATAATAAAGTAGTTACCTTTACCTATTTATTTCTTTATAAATAATCATAATATATAGTTTATAGATAAGATGTAGGTTGGCATTGAGCTTAATGGCCACTAAAGGTAGTGATTAAGCAAATTAAACTAAAAAAATATTGTCTGTAAGAATTGCTTTCTGTACTAGAGCATTATCACAGATATAGTGTTCATGATATGTTGCAACTTTAATGTCTTTTTTGAAAATTATATGACATACACAGTACCATAAAGATCATGTTGTATTTTTTCAAAACTGACTCATTTCATTTTCAAACCCTGCTTTATGTACCAAAAGGTAAACAATAAATTTTCTTATGCATTATGGAATCTGCATTCATTTTAGTATTCTGTACAAGGAGAAATTCAATGATTATTGACCTCATATGATCTAAGGTTGACCTCAAGCAAACTTGCCCTCATCCTACCCAGAATGGCAGCTGAGCCTTAGTGAATTAGCATGCTCTTTCAAAACTTTTTGCTTCTTTCTGTGTGTCCATTTAACCTAATTTATAGTAACAGATCTAAATTCAGACACATTACTCTTGTAGTTGTGATTATCATGTTTGCTTGTCCAATATTGTCATCATGGAATCTGGTAAAGAATCAGGTTTATTTGTGTTAAACTTTTCTCTGGTCTTTGAATCTCAAAAGAACATTGAAAAATGAGAAAAATATGGATTCAAAACTGAAAATATGCCACCCTCAAATCGTCCGTCAATTGGATTTGACAAAGATTTGACAAACAAGATTAAAAACTTAAAATTCCCAAATCATAAAAATGAATTGAAAAACCTAACAAAAATTTGAAGATATCTTGGTTTTTGCTGACAAAGCAATAAAGAAAAATACAAAAAGAATTAATTACAATATTACTCTTGTTTACAAAAATAGAAATAATAAAGTGAAATTTGATATAAATAAAGAAGCTAAACACATTACAAAAAAAATGTTAATAGATGATAGAGTCAAATGATACAAAAATCTCAAGCCTACATAACATTTAAAGACTACTAGAAAAACTTAAGCATAAACAAACTGGACTGTGGAATAATTAATCCCACAAAAAGTAAAATCAGGAAAATTTGTAAAATTATCCTTGAAAAAATAAATCTACAATTAAAGAAAGAATCGAACATCAATCTGTGGAGAAATACCACAGATGTTATAAATTGGTTTGAAAATATTGAGGATAAAAATAAATCAAAATTCACACTAGTTGATAATAAAGACTATTATCCATCGATTAACAAGGACACATTAAATAACACAATTGAATTAGCAAAACAAAACACCAACATCAATGCAAATGACATCAAAATAATTATATGCTGCAAGAAAAGCTTATTATTCCCAAAAGATGACCTTCTAAAAAAAAGACAGATAAGACAACAACTTGGATAAAAGAATTAGAGCCCATGACTGTACTGAAATTTCTGAACTAAGGAGAAATATTCATTTTAAAAATCATAAACAATAAAAAAAAATTCAGACATAACATATACAGAGATGATGAGCTAATCATACTGAAAGACCATAGCAAACAATGAACTGACAAAATAAGAAAAGAATTAATTAAAATATTCGAAGATAAAGGGTTTAAAATAGGAATCAACACCCAATTGAAAGAAAGAAATTTCTCAGATATGAATTTAAACCTAAACTAAATAGCACTCAGCAAATATCTCTGCCAATGCTATTGTCAGGGAGAGACATTGTTCATGGATCTGTCCAAAGATTCAATAAATTCTTCCCTAGCTAATTGTCCATCCTTCCATGAAATTTAATTAAAATTCACTGGTAACTTTTATAACGTGGGCAGCAATGAGCATATATATAAATGTAATTGTTAGAAAATTGAAAAATATCTCTCAAACAGAAAAAGACCCCTGGGTCCACTCCAAAATTTTACCAAGTCTTTCTTAATCCATTGCCTACCCTTCAACAAAATTTCATTGAAATCAATTCAATACTTTTGGAGTGTATTACAGACAAGACATTTTTGCAATACTATGTGGTTTGGATGTAGAATTATGATATATGAGAGGTAATTGTGCATGAATCCATTGCAAAATATAATATTCCACTGTAGTCTATTGTGTACCCTCCTACAAAATCTGAAATTTATTGATGACTTCTCGAGATACATTGCAGACAGGGAAAAATTCAATAATAACAGTGAAGTAGGTAATTGTAAGTAATTGAGCTGAGATCTGCCCAAAATTTAATCACTTCTTTTGTAGCCCATTATCTACCCTTCCTCAAAATGTCATAGAAATTCATTGAGAACTTTGGGATACCATGTGATTCAGACGTATAACAATGATGTAAAAATAGCTGAGAATATTAAAAAGCACAAAAATAAAATAATTCCAAATAGACGAAAGAAAATGTCAATACATCAACTTGCAACTGTAGAAATACTAATGATTGCCTAATTAAATAAAAGAAGTTATCAAACAAATGTGATTAATAAAGTGACAGTGGACACCACTGGAAACCCTTGTGAATAAACATTCTATGTAGGTGTTTCTAATACTAGTTTAAAATTAGATTCAATAATCACAATAATCAATAATATTACCAAAAAGAACGATACAAAAATCGTACATCTTCATCCAAATGTATTTAGAAATTAAAGGAAGAAAAATTCAACCTGATAATCAAAAGAAAATTTTAACAACTCCCCTGGTTTGCAATAACAATGGAAAGAAATGTTATTTATGTTTGGAAGAAAAACTTAATATCATTTATTTTCCTTATGATTAACTACTTCTGAACAAGAAATGAATTTGTAGCTAGATGCAGACACTAAAATTATTTTATCAAAATATGTAGATATTAATTCTTTGGACTATAACTTTTATGGCCATAAAATAAACGATACTACAAATTGATTTAAGTAATTTCTTACTTGCATTCATATTACATTTCAAGTAATATTATACATATATATACCTCTCTAAATTTGATGTCATAAACTTAGCACTTGATGATATTGTAAACTACCAGTACATTCGAGATTTCTAATAACCATAATACATAAACTTTTAAAATTAGAATCCTGGATGCTAGGGAAACAAATTAAGTACAAAACAAGGTATGTAAAAGATCTTATATTGATTTTTTTAGAAAACTCACTTGATAATCATGTGAAACAAATTTATAGCAAGGATTCTATAAGTATATCAATATACTAGCCTTATTTTTTTGAGAATATTTAGCACTTTTATTATGAACACAACATTGTATGATTAATATTAGAATATATATATATATATGTCTTTTGCTATAAGCAACTATCATAAGATTGTTCATACATACATCTGTGTGTATACACCCCTTCACACACATATAACAATTCTACTGCTATAAGGAACTAAAAAAAAGAAAATTGGTCATACATACCTATGCATGTATGGATAGATAGATAAATAAATAGGTATAGAAACATATACAATTATGCATATATATATATATATATATATATATATATATACATTGTATAAACACTTGTTTATATATATATATATATATATATATATATATATATATCAACAATCCTGGTCTGTTGCCCCAAGATAAACAACCAAAAATAAGTAGCATTTGAACAAAGTTGTGAAGCCTACAGATCAGAACAGTGATATAAGCACTAATCAGTGGCCCAGAAAAAATAGAGACTATGCGTCTTGAGCTGATTGGAAATTGAGCCATTCTTACATAGCAATGCAGCAATGGAGAGCAAGAAAAGGAAAAATTCACTTGAAAGAAATCAATGAATATTCGCACTATCTAATCTGAAAAATACAGTCTCGGTGGCAGAAAATGGACCATTTAAAACCTTATTAATGAACACTGGAGGCAAAAATGCTAACCAGGAAAAAAGATACTAACGGTTTCTGTTATCTCATCAGAAAGGCAATGACATGGAGCCTTTAAAAAAATTTTGATTAATCTATTCAAAACTAGCAAGATTTTTCAGGGCTATATATGTTGAAATGGCTTTCAAGATCTGAGTATTTTTTGGTTAATTTTATCCAAGGATGAATTTTCATTTGGATATCTCTCATGTCAGAGATATTTAAAAATTGCCCCCCCAGAATGAGTTTATCACCTGATCATTTCAGTTTTAATCATTTTTAAATTTGCTATATCTTATTCAGCACATGGTCTCACAAAACATTGATAAATACTATCATAGAATCTATTAGGAAATTCAAATGGCAATGGGCTGGTCATGTTGCAAGAATGTCAGACAACCATTAGACACCCCTTCTCATAATGTGGATCCCTAGAGATCGTATGCAAAACTGCGGCTGGCAGAAATTTAGATAGCGTGATGATATAGACAGGTTGAAGAGATATTGGTGCCACAACGCCGATGCCAGAAAGATCTGGTCAATCTAGGAGAAGGTCAAAGGCTGATGATGATAAAATGCAAAAATTCCCACCAGAGGAGAATGCAATCTCTAACCCATCTAAAAAACAATAATAATGAGATAATCTTGTTTACCAATATGTTGAATACAGTTCTTAATTGAAGTTTAAAGTCAAATATAATGGTAAAATTGTCTACTGTTTCATCCATTACATGGGAAAACAGAATAAAGTGTAATAACTGAAAGTGCACCATTATATAAGCTTTTTATGAAGTCTGTAGGATTGAACAACTTAGTATTTATATTAATGCAAAAATAAGTACACAGAATAATTGCTAGAATAAACATTCCTGGACCAACTGAAGATAATTAACATCTTTTAAAGCAATTGATACAAAGTATTGTGATCTCATGTGATTGTATTTATTTTAGATATTTAGAATCCCAAACAACAGTATAATTCTGCTTGTAAATATATATATATATATATATATATATATATATATATATATATATATATATATATATATATATATATATATATATATATATATATATATATATATATATATATATCTTCATCATCATCATCAGTCTTTTAGCATCTATTGTTGGATATCAATCTTCCCAAAGATTTGCTAGACCTCTCTATCATGGGCATTACAGGGCTGGTACTTTCTGAACTTATTTAGTTTGTCGCTCCATCTTATATTTTCTTGACCCCGGTTTTGCATGTGATGTGTAGGGATCCACGTTGTGGATCATGATGTCCAGCAGTTGTCTATCATCTTTGCAACATGACTAGCCCATTGCCATTCGAGTTTTCTTATAGATTCTTTCTCCAGTTCTGTGCCTTTGATTTTGACTATTGTGTCTTTGTTTCCAGCATATTTGTTGTACCTGACATTTGTTTTACTAAAGTTCATATGAAGACGGACTTATTTGCTTCATTCATTCAGTCCAGCATCATCTGGAGTCATAGGCCTTTTTGAAGTCGACAAATGCTACAGCAAGTGGTATTTTATACTCGGCTGCTTTCTTTTTAAGTTGATTTTCCAAATGATTCAGTTGGTGATCACTTTGGTGATAAGTTTGTAAATGCAGTTGCGTAGGCTTATTGGCGTGTAGCTGTTTAGATCTCTTGGGTTCCCTTTTTTTTATATAAAAGCATTATGATTCCAATCTTCTGGGACTTTACTTTGTTTGAGACATAAGTTGAATAGAGTGGATAGCTTCCAAGTAATTACTTCACCAGATTTTTGAGTAGGTTGATGGTGATGTTATCTGGTTCAGCAGCCTTTCCTTTTTCTCTTTGTTTGATAACTAGCTTCACTTTCCATGGAGTAACTTCTGTGAAATCTTTGAACTGCTTGCTTGTGATTTGTTTGTTTTGTCCATTTTTTTAAGACACTTGTTTGGAGAAATAGAGGTTTTTGTTGAATTCCTGGACAAGCTTGACAATCTAGTCCCTGTCTATTGTAGGTCTTCATTATCTTCAAGTGCACTGGTTATTTGTTTTCTTCCTGCACTGAGAGTTTTGTTGATAACTTTGAAGCCCCGACCCTTTTCGAGAATTGCTTCAATGACTGCGGCCATGTATTTTTTTTTATCTTCTCTTTGTTTGTTTTTGATTGTTTTATCTCGTGCAGTTGCTTCGATCTTTTTTCTTGTGATCGATGGTTTGAGATTCCTGGTTTTATTCCATGAGATTCTTGGTCTCTTCTGAGATTCTACTGATGGTTTGTTTGCTCTTTAGTTTAAACATATTAGCAACTTTTATTAGAAAGGTTGTTATCTTGTTGATTTTGTTGTAGTTCTCTCCTGTTTTGTTGAAAAGTTCATATCTGTTTTTCTGTTCAAGCTTGAAGGGTCAGGTGAGTTCTTTTGGTGTGTTTAGTGGTTTCACTTTGGTATGGAACATTTTCCTGCATTCTTTGTTAGTCTTAACTTGGATTTAATATTTTATCATTCTCTAGTCACTTCTTACATTGACTTGATTTAGGACCTGGATATCCTTGACTGTATCGTTCTTGTCTACCAGGATGTAATTGATTTTGTTCTTGGTTTTATGATTGGGGCTCCTCAAAGTCCATTTTCTATTGGGTTTCACCTTGAAGAAAGTGTTCATGATTTTGAATTAGTTCACTGTTGCAAAATTTATAAGATCTTCACCTCTTTTGTTCAATGTCTTGTATCTGAATCCACTGATGCAGCTTACTTTTTCTTGCCCTACCTGAGCTTTGAAATCTCCCATGATGATATTGAATTATTTTGGAGTTTTTGGAGTATGGAGTTCAAGTCATCATATAAGTTAACTCATTTTGGTTGATCTAGTACTGCCATTAATACTGTTACAGGTTTATATTATATATTTATTACAAATTTTTCCATATAATTGATGGTGTTTTGCCAATAGAAAAGTTTCTAACTCTCTTAACATGTATTACAGATCCTCTGCTTTTTGTGGTATTAATGCATTATCATCATAGAACCTTAAATTATTCAAATATTCCCTGTCTATATTTATTCCTACATTTTTCCAGTTTGTTCTCTGGAAGGAGCTTTCAAGGCTCACAGTAAAGAGTTTTGGTAATATCAGATTCCCCCTTGAGAGCAATGGAGAGAGCAATGTTAGGAATAACTCATAGTGATAGAAAAAGATCAACATGGATCTGAGGGAGGATCAGGTTAAAGAATATTGTATTAGTAATTAGGTAATAAAAATGGAGATGGCAAGACACACAGTAGGTAGAAGGGACAACAAATGGAGCAAAAAGCTAACTTTTTGGTATTTAGGAGACAGTAAACACAGTAGGAAAAGACTAGAAACAAGATGGATAGTAGGAAAGTTTGCCAATGTAACATGGCAGAGATTAGTTTAGAATTCCAATGTTTTCAAACTCAATATCCTGTGACGTAAACTGAAGAGGCAATTACAATTAATCTATATAAGAATTTTTTTCAGAGTTCCCAGATCCCCCAAATGTTGATGATGGTATGTTCAATTGAGTTATTGGAGGTTGGAATGGTGGGAGGTACAGGAGACTGGGATGTAGGCGAGAAGGAAGAAAAGGGCGTCTGCTGCCATTAGCTTCTGGAAAACAAACATATTTTCCATTTAAATGTGTGGTAAAGCAGCAGGCGGGAATGAGGGATACTTGTGATCAATATCTTTATTGCTAATATTAGTAATTGTGATATTTAACACATTTTTGCTACTGACCATGTATACTTTGCATACCTACCTTCCTGAACCTTTTTGGATACTAATCAACCAAAAGTATCCATCTACAGTCCAAATTTGTCTGCATCGATTAAATATCTTCTATTTTAAGTATCGTCAAATGTTTTCTTCCTTGTACCTGTGACTAGTCAATAAGACTTTTATGTTTGTCAATAAGCTCTTGGCTGATTTTAGCGATTCCTTCATCTTGGGTTTTCATGCTATTTAAGATAGAATCTTCTTTTAGATTTAGTTCAGTGTGTGGGCTTTTCAACATTTTGTTTCTGTTCACTCTATCGTATTGCATTACAATTTTATTTCAATTAATGTCACTTTTTATAGTAATGCCTTTTCTCTAATTTTATTTGCTATCTATGAATATTGCATACAAGTTATTTCTGATCATATTCTTTTGAGATTGATGTAAATAAACATTGAAATATCAGCAAAATTTTCTTGCTTGTTCAAATTGTTTTCCTTAATTATGTTTTTTGAAGCTACACATCCTACAACATGCACACCCACGCACAAATATATATATATGTATATATATATATATATTTATTTATTTATTATTGTGTCATCCACAGACAGCTGTTTTGATGTATCACATCTCTTCAGTGTGGCTATAGACATCCCACCCAGTACCGCGAGGCAGAATTGAAACCATCACATCGGACCCAGAGGCTGATATCCTACCGCTAGACTACGGAACTGGGTGGTAAGAAAGGCTGAATTTAGGCGATATATTCATTTCTACGCAGAAACTCCTCATCCACCAGAGTGCTCTATTCCTATGGAAGAATCAATAAGTCTATAGCATTTATTTTACACAATGATTTATTTTTTTCATTAACTATAGAATCTAAAACCCAAAATTGATTCAACTCTAAACAGCAATTTTCCAAATGTACTCAAAATTTTATTTAATCTGATTAAAAAACAGATCAAATATGTAATTTAGATCCCTTTAATAACATTGAAAGATACTGGGATTTGAATTCTACTTTTCACCTTTGTTTAGATAACATTAAATCAAACTTTGATTATGGAGTATTCTGAAAATACGTGCTTTTGATTTACATCAATTAGGGTTTGGATTTTGCATTTGACCCTAATTTTTCAACGTAATCTCCTTCCTTGTTGAAGAACTTGATTCAGTAGTGAATATGAATAACATAGATCAAACATTATGCAGTAAAAGTTTCATATCAAAATTCAATTAACAACTATGAGTCAGGCTGTAGATATTGATCCACCCTTGTGTATAACTGTAGATATGGAAAGGAAGACAATATCATTTACTAGATAATTTTAAAACGTTTGGGATGAAAGTAGTTCTGAAAAAACAAAAACCTGAAGGGATCCAATATTTACTGAACAGACAAAAGTCTTCGAACAACATTTCCAGGAAACTGATCCCAACATCAAAAACAAAAATACAATATACTATATTTTGTAATTTTGAAACCAAATTCTTGGCCTGGTGAACTCAAATTCAATATTTGTCTTCCATTTGAAAATCAAGCAAATGAGGGCTCATCTTAGGATGAAAGCGTCAGTTCACAACGATAGACATTTTGAGTTTCTGGTGGTGTAGTGGAGAGATGCGTCCACATTCTATGGCACATGAGGTACTCACAGGGCTTCCCCAGTTACGATATGGTGGTCTTAGTCCAGCAGCTGCTAACGAGTTGGAGTCCCTCCTCTGTCCGCCGTCAGCTAATCTTGACCGTCTTCTCTTTCTTAGGCCTATTGGTGTCCATTTGATGGCTTTATTTGCAGGTTTTGTTGTGGGAAGCTTTTAAATGCTAATGTAACCTTGGTGATTTTTATTGATTTATAGCCCGGTAAATAACCTTCACCTTTTGTACCAAGACCAACACTCACCAAGAGTGAGCTACAGTAAATTTTTCATGTTTACATCTATATAACAGAGGACACAAAATGTATAAAGTGCACCCTCTAGGCACATAGATGAAGTCGATATTTTGTATAAGTTTTCTCAAAGAGTATAGATAAGTATTAAATTGACGCCCCACTTTAGAGCATGTATTTTATCAGCTACCCCCTATAAAGTCAGTCAAAAATGATTTATTGAAAATTAAATTTCAATTGGAAATTTAAAAAAAGATTCAAGCATTTCTTTTATAACCGAAAGTATAATTGTTCAGAAGTATCTAAATGTACTCAGTTAATTAATATAATAAATGTGAAGGATTGGTTATGCATTGAAACTAATTCTCACTTATCCGACATAATATTAGTAAGTAGCATCATTAAAATCACTATGTTTGGCTATTTGCAATCGGTTCCATTTGTCTTTCAATACCCCTGAAAGCCCACTTGCATTCCAGCATCCTCTCAAGTCTTTTAGCACTCCTTGAGGGGGTGGCAGCATCCACTTTTGGAATCACTCTATCATATGATCAACATTTTGAATTCATATTGTATTTGCTTTATCTGTTGACAGACTAAATGTGCAATGTCAATATTGGCATCGACTCAATTCCTATATGGTTTTAGTATTTGCTGTGTCACTACATCGGTAATTATCAGAGAAGGAAAGTTTTGACATATTTGTTAATAAATCTGGAACAATACACTGATAATTACTTTTATTCTCACTTATAAAACCCACATATGCATAGGTACATCAATAAATTAGTAGCCTAATCATAAAAAAAGCATTATTTTACACAGTAAATATTTATTCTTCAATATAATCTCCTTCTTCGTCAGTGCATTTAATTCAGTGGTGAATATTAATGACATAGATCAAACATTATCATGCAGTGAAAATTTCAGATCAAAATTTATCTTATAACCATGTGTCAGGTAATCGACTTGTTGATCTATCATTGTGAGATGCTTATCATGACTGTGACTAGCAAACCGTTCTTGGTCATCTTTTCACGTACTATCAGGTCTTCTTCTACTGCATTCAAAATGCTTGGGCATCATTTGATTAACCTTTTGTAATGTGTATTATCTTTTCTCCTTGCTATTTGTCCTGCCCAGTTCCATACTTGGTGGTCAATCACTTCTATGATATCTTTTACCTTGGTTTGCTCTTTGATTGATGCTGATCTCAAAGAGTCATTCCAAGGATTACTTTTTCCATTGATCTTTGAGCGATTGACTTTGTTTCCAAATGATTCTCAGAGTTTCCATGTTTCACACCTATACATCATAGCTGGTATTATACATTCATTGTAAACTTTATGTTTTAAGCATATTGGCAAGATGATTTACAATATGTCACTATTTTTACTAAATGATTTCAAACTAAGGGTTTGTGCTAAAAAATATCAAATGTGAGAAAGCCTCAGGTGAAGATTGCATAGTAACAGACCTTTTTTGGAGATACAGGTGAGGACTTTCACAAAGGGTTAGTACAGCTATTCATATGATACATACAAAAAAAAAGATGCCTGTCAAGGGTTACTGATCCGACTTAACAATAAAGGTGATAATGGTAACTTTGGCAACTATTCCACTATTACATTACTATCCAACATGTACAAACTATTTTGAATTTTTGGGGGGTAGGGGGGTAGTATTCCGTTGTTCACAACAGCTGAGTGGTTAGAGCCTCAGAAAACTGAAGTGGCACACCAAGTTTGAACTCTGACAGAGAAAGTTTTTTTCTCTTTCAGTTTTACATGTTTTTGAATTATTAGCCTTTCAAACCTCATGGAAATTTGTCAGTTTTGGTGAAATAACTTTTTTCAGGTTTTAGAAAATGATTTTATTTACAATGTAGTTAAAATTCTAAAGTGGACCCTCGTGTTCCATTCCTCATTGAAAAACTACAAATGTAATTTCTTTTTCTCTATGCTGATCCAATTATTTCTGTGTCAATATTACATAAAGTAATAATTTTATTTTTTTCATGTCTTTTCAGTATATTAGACCTTCAAACCATCTGGAAATTTGTCGGATTTGAGAAAGGGAATATTTTATGGTTTTATGAAAGGGTTTTCTATTTACAATGTAGCTATAATGTTAAAGCGCAGTCTCAATTTTGTTATAGGTGACCATGGATGTTTATTCTCTTTCTCTCAGTGCTCTGTCCTAGGCTGCACAGGTCTGGCATGGAATGTGTGCTGGTCCAACTGGTGAGGTGTCACAGAGGAAAAACAAAAGGATATGCAATTCAACAGGACACAATTTACTTACCAGACACATTTTAAGATTAGATTGATTACAAAAATCAAACCGTTGATTTCTATGGGGGCTGCGTTAGCATTCACATAAAATAACTTATTTTATCACTAAGGAAATCGGTGATAGCAACAATGCACCAATGTTCAGAAATGAGGTAAATACAATTGACGGACCAATTCCAAAATCTGACAGGTGAAATTTTTCCCTTTTGATTTCATGTGTTTCTTATTAGATCTTTAAATCTTCCAGAAATAAGTCAGAAATATTTGAGGTTTTATAAGAGGGAGTTATAGTTACAATGTTGCTATATTACTAAACCGTACTTTTATTTTTGATTTGATATGGGCGTGAACATATTTTTCTCTTAGTTCTCATGCTAGTGTGGCAAAATTTCTCAAGGAATCTAACCCTAAACTGTCAATAAAAGATGATTTTCTCAGAGCAAAAATGATAATCTCAGTATAAACACATTGATAAAACAGAGGCATAATTCAATTCTTATAGTTTGCTTTGACATGCATATTACTAACACAAAAAGTGATCAAATGAATTCTCAGTTTTCAAAAAAAACTTCAAAGTGTCAAGGGATAGGGTTTGCATAACTGCCTGGCATTTCAATGAAATCTCTATAAAATATCATTTGCTTCCCATTGTGGTCAGATTTAGAGGGTTTTCCTCTTGGGCTACATCGGGTACCTCAGCTAATATAGCTATCTCTCTCTATATATACATATACAACATGTAATTGGCTGATGACTAAAGAAAAGTTTGATCAAGGAAAAGATTGAGTTACAATTATGATGAGCCTATTGAGGAAAGGTATAATCTCTGACAATTGTCCAGTGAAAATACAAAAACAATTGTGCAGTTAAAACACATGATTAAATAGGGCTGTTAGAATGGGTGCTATTACAACAAGAGTTCACAGTAGATTTATGATCTTACTTTTGTTATTTGTGCTTTGAAAGAAAAATAACAAACATGTATTTCCTTTAAAATTGTATTTCCTTTTGAAAAATTTTAAATGAAAAATAAAGATGCAGAATGAATCTAAATTGATTTGCCTGCAGTTTGGTGCCTTTCTTCTGTGCTCGTACCCCAAAGTTAAAAACCTGGCTACACCACTGCACCTCAACCCTACTAAGACTATTCTCCTTCCCAGGATATCTAGAATTTTGGTGATCCTTTTGTACTACACAATACATTTGACATTATTCATCTTGATGCTCCTATATCATTCAATGTGATGGCATAAATCTATACTTACTATCAATTCTTTGGTTTTCAATTTTTCTGTACTCTGAAATTATACGGAGAAATTGAATATAAGTACCTTGAAAATATTTTTATCTAAAATTTAATTATTTCTTCTGTAGTTCATTGTTCATCCTTCCAAAAAATTCTCATAGAAATTCATTAAGAATTTTTGGAGATATGGTGTTGACAGTCATGATCTATGAAAAAAAAAAAAAAAAAAAAATTATATATATATATATATATATATATATACACACACACACATATATATATATATATATATATATATATATATATATATCAATCAGAGAAAAACTCCTGGATCCATGCCAAAATTCAACCAACATTTTTTTCACACCATTGTCCTGCCTTCCACAAAATTTTATTGAAATTCTTGGAGATATTTTGGAGCTATCATGTGGACAGGACAGATTGATGTCTCATTGAAAAAATAAATTATCAAGAAACTATATGAAAAATTTTGGGCAGTCCTCATACTGCCCCCCACCCCACTTTTGATAGTGTCTTCAGTATGGACCAAATTCTTGAAAGATACAGGAGATACTTGAACAAAATGTCAATTATGCTGTTCGATAAAATTGATTAAAATTTTTCCCATCAAAAACCGAACAAACATTTTACATCAGTACAGTAAAAAAGAAATGATATTTACAAGGCAAGTATCACGTAAATATTACTATATATATATATATATATATATATATATATATATATATATATATATATATATGAGATTATTATTGCATTCTATCTGCTCTCGGTTTTCCATGATTGTATTTTCCAAATGTATATTCAGTCACTGTTTACGCTAAATACACCTACTTGACCCATGCAGACACATTGAAACACCAACACATATGTATGTGAATGAAGATTAACTGAAAAATGCAGGAAACAAAAAGAATAGAAACTAGAGCCAACATTGTTGATTACTTATTGTTGATTAAAACTCATGAAACTGACCATTCACTGTTATATAATTGCTTTTGCAGACTCATTCCTCGTTCCAAATGAAGAAATGATCATCTATGCTAGATGACTTGATGGCTAGATTTTGGTTTTGCTATCATAATTACTTATCTTATGGTTCATAGATATTTTTCTTTTTGGTTAGGATTATTTCAACTCATCAATCAGAAAAAAAAAACAACAACATGCAATTAGATTAGACATGATCTGATTTATTTGCAAAAACATGAAAAGTATCAGTTTTCACTCACATACCAATGACCATACACACAGAGAAATGAGCAGTCCGAGAAATACGCACACACACATTCACAAACTGATGAATGTATCATTTGGCCTAGACAATGTATTCCTGCAGTAGCCCCATTTTCTTTAACTGTATATTCTTCTTATGTTGTATAGGCCAAATGATACAGGAGATTCTTTTAAATAAGAGTTTCAATATATAGCATAATTCATATATATATATATATATATATATATGTATATATATATATATATATGTATATATTTATGTATATATATATATATATATATATATATATATGCAATGCTCTTCCATAGGAATAGAGCACTCTGGTGGATGGGGAATTTTTGTGTAAATAAATGTATCGTTTAAATTCAACCTTATTGACTGTCCAGTTCCGTAGTCCAGAGGTAGGATATCAGCCTGCGGGTCTGAAGCGAAGGTTTCAATTCTGCCTCGCGGTACTGGATGGGATAATAGAAAGTCTATAGCCACACTGAAGAGATTAATACATCGAAACAGCTGTCTGTGGATGACACAATAATATATATATGTATACATATGTATCATCTGATAGAGCGGAGGTCATAAAAAAGATACCTGCTGTAATTTTTTAAAGATTTTCTCCAAATCAAAAACGAAGAATACAAAGATGAGTTATTGTTTGCATTTACTGTAATTGAATTCAATTATATGCATAGTGGCAGTAGCTTTCTGACTTGAATGGGAGAAAAAAATTGTTACTGATGCACCACCTTGCTGGGTTTTTATGTTTTGATGATTGAATGAAGAGAGCAAAAGCAAGAAATATTGATATTGATACATGTAAAAGTGAAATTTCTGATAGGGAAGTGTAATATGAATTAAAAGATAACCGTGGATTTTATCAAAGATCATTCCAGTTTCTAAGAACTAATCAGTTGTAGAACAAATGCGGGTAATGAAGAATGACATAATTTGTAATTTCAGCTAACAGGAACAATGACTGTTTTCTTTTCAGTCTGTCAGAAGTAATCAAAGTTTCAACCAAAGGCTTCGGAATCCACTTCATTTTTATTTTGATAAAATCTAAGATTCCTGAAAGTATCATTGTGCTCTGCCAATAACACTTGCATCAATTTCTGACCACTGACATTTCTTTTCTTTCTGATTTTGAATGCAGAACACGGTGTGTCAAAATCTACTAGAACAAGTTTTTAGGAGAAAAAAATTGCAAAAAGAGCTAATCAATTATCGAATAATAAGAAAGGATGAAAAAAATCTCAAAAGTATAAAGGTCTCTGATGGAAAACTTAGTCTTTCTATTGCGTTATTTTTATTGCCTATCATCTACATTCATGGTCTAGTCCGCAACTCCCACCATAAGGAGATCTGGCAAATTTTGGGGAAGGTCTACGTCCAACAATGGATGTAAGGCTGCTTCCTGAATTGCTCCCATAGAGCTTTTATTTTTCAATATCTAAATTAACACCTATCCCTAGTAAATGCCTAGCCACAATAATTTGGACAAATTATAAAAAAAAGAATGAAGCTAACCTTTTATCATGTATTTATTGAAAATTTTTGTAGAATAATATGCATGCGTGACAATGATGGTGTTAGTGCCATGCTTTGCATTTCAGGACTTTTTCACCAAATTTGGTGAAGAATTTTTGGAAATTCTGATCTGTAAACAAAGACATGTTATCTTTTTTTTTTAATATAAAACATTAACAATCAGGTGGGCCATAAATAACAATCAAAAATTTTATTGAAATATCTCAACAAAAAAAAAAGAATGAAAGAGTTATCTGATTCCAAATTAAAAAGGTAATTGTGAATTATATAGCATATAAATGTTAACAATTAGATTGACAAAAACCAACTATTTTTCATTCCAGCAGTTTCTCCAACATTCCTAACAAATTAATTTGGTGAAGAATTTTTAAAAATTCCGAACTGTAAACAAAGACATATTCTCAGACTGACTACCATTGTTGCTGACAACCTCATTAGGGATACCCTAACTGACTAACAAAAATGTTATTCAATTTTCCCTTTACTTCTCCAATATGTATGATTTCCAAGTTCCGTGAAATATAGTCAATATCAAATCTTGTAGTTCATTCCATCTTTGGGCATCCAATTAAGAAAATACTGTTGCTCCATACAGTTTTAGCGCTATATAATCAAAATTTGGTAACATATAATGTCCCCTCTTAACTCCTTGGTTCAAATGTTTTAAAATCAACACAATCTGTGTCTCTACTTTTCTTCTGGTTTGGAACTGTTGGTGCATACCAGTGTGTTGGTTGTGTGACTTTTAAAAAAAATCTATTTTTTGGGAAAAAAGTTCATGAAATTATTCAAAGACAGAATAGCTTTATGATTGATAGAATGTATTCCACATTTTTCTGCAATAATATGTAGCAAAAACAAAGAGAGAGCCTTTTGATAACTTTATAGTATTAATAGAGCTTTGAAAAGTGAAAAAATATCAAATCTGTTAAGAAGTTTTTGGTTGATGAAATCATGTTAAAGTTATGCAATCTTTCAGTTTAAAGATTTTCAAGGACTCATAGTGAGTAACAAATCTTCAAGACTTGGCATCAGAATTAAAAGAATCTATACTTGTGACATCGCGACTCACAACATGGATCCCCTGAGACCACATACGCAATCGAGGCCGGCAAAGTGTTAGATGTTAGATGGAGAGACGAACTAGACAAGTTCAGGAAATACTGGCTCCGTGATGCCCATGATAGGGAAGTGTGGCAAATCCTGGGGAAGGTCTATGTCCAACGACGGACGCTAAAAGACTGATGATGGTGATGATGATGATGATACTTGTGAAGATAGGTTGAAGGATTGACTTTGTTAGAAAGATAGGAGACTTGATAAAAGTGTTTATGATTATGCGTAATGTGGTTTAGGATTCATACACCCTAATGTTTTTTTCACTAGAATGGAATACAAAGGACCGAGAGGCCACACGTATACAGTAGAAGTAAATAAAATATTGGAAAATTCAATTGGATGATTTTGGTCGAACCATGGAAAAATAGATAACCAACACTTGAGTGGTATGTACAGCAATCAACAGAAGTGAATAATCTTAAAAAGAATGATCATGTTTATTTGTAACACCACCACAAATGTTTCAAACCCTATATTCTTTTGAAATATGATCTGTGCTTGTAAATACTCATCACAACGTCTGTCATTGGACATAGACCTCAGGATCCACTACATTTCTCTATCATGGGCATCACGGAGCCAGTATTTTCTGAATTGGTCTAGTTCATCTCTCCATCTTGTGTTTTGTCGGCCTCAGTTTTGCATGTGATCTCTGGGGATCCATGTTATGAGTTGTGATGCCCATCAGTTGTCTTTCATTCTTGCAACATGGCTTGCCCATTGCCATTTGAGTTTTCTAATGGATTCTATGATGTCTCTGACCCCTGTTTTCTTTCTGATATATTGTGCTGTCTTGTAATCTGTCCATGTGAGGTTGAGCATGATTCTCTCATGTGCACGCTGCATGCTTCTCAGTTTGCAGGTTTATCTCTTGGTTAGGTTCCATGTTTCAGCTCCATAAATGACTATCAGGAGGATGCATTGGTTGTATATTCTTCTTTTTAGGATTGTTGGGATTATCTTGTTTTTGAAGGTTGAGCTAGCTTAGCCAAAGGCTAACAATCCTAGAGTGATCCTCCGCTTGATTTTGTTGCTTTAAAATGAATGTTATTATTGTTAAGTCCATCAACATGCGTGTGTGTCATCATGTGTCACAAAATTGTTTGAATATCAATGAGATATATTATTTGAAATTAAAGGATTCAATTAACCCAAACCATATTTTTTTGTTTATAAAATGGATGCAAACAATTGGATCACCTGTAACTCACTATACCAAAGTGTCCATACACCCCTCTACCTTGATACAAGATGTCATTGAAATATGTTTAGAATAAAAGGAATTATTTGATTTCAAGTTATTCAATTTTGAATTACATCTAAAATGTAAACAATCATATTGGCCATAACTAGCCATTTTTTGATTCTGGAGGTATGCCCAATATTCCAAGCATATCTAAGCAAAATCAGTCAAGGATTTTTCCCAATTGCAACCAAAAATATGTTTTTTTTTGTTTTTAAAGTGTAAACAGGTAATCGGATTGCCCATAATTTACTAACCCAGTGCTTTCATACATTCCCCAACATTCATAAAAATTTCTATCAAGATATCTTTAAAATTAAAGGTGTTATTCAATTTTACATTATAGACGTTACCCACTTTTAGAATCAAATGATGTCATTTTTTTTATTGTAATAATGAATCATGGTTTCCATGGAAAT
Source organism: Thysanoteuthis rhombus (assembly GCA_963457665.1). Classification (NCBI taxonomy): domain Eukaryota; kingdom Metazoa; phylum Mollusca; class Cephalopoda; order Oegopsida; family Thysanoteuthidae; genus Thysanoteuthis; species Thysanoteuthis major. The sequence continues at coordinate 32,779,141 of OY735200.1, forward strand.
ATTCTGCAAGAGCCAAAAATATGTGATTTCAGTCAACATTGTTTCTTTTCTTGAGGCATCCTTTTTGTCAGTCAGTCAGAAGTTAGCAAAATCTCAAAATGCATGATGCTAAAAATATAAAAATCAAGTTAGAAGTCAAGTTTATTCTCAGAGACGTTCATTTTCTTCATGGATGTTTGACAGTATTTGTACATATCAGGAGTGTATAACCAAGTACAATGAAAATTCAATAAGCCTGTTAAAGGATTTACTGAGTTAAAAGGATTGGAAATCCTGTTTTATGCTTTTACCTGTCTCAGCTGCAGTCAATTGGAGAAAATGAAAGGTTGTTCCTGTAATCCACAGAATGAGTTATTGATAAGTATTGCAAGTAAGTCAGTCAACAGAGGCAGTCGAAGAGAAATGTAACTGAATCATTTTTCTTGGTAATGCACAGTGTTTCCGATGAAGTGTCCCAGAATCATTCTCTCGAAATATTACCTCTTCTTTTCAGTTCACGTATACTCATATGAACATATCGACTTTGAGGAAACTAATGCATATGCATATAAGTACAAATACATATACTCACTAATATATACATGTGTGTATGTGTGTATATTTATATATATATTCACATAAGTATAGCAATGTATATATGCATTTATACACGTTAACATATGTGAAATACACAAGCACATATATATGTATATAGATAGAAGATACATTTAGACACAAACGTACTCATACATTATATATATATGTATTCAAGCGCATGTTTTTATATCTGTACAGCATTTGATACTGCAGATAAAATGATCATTTTGTTAAAAATGTTTCTTTTTTCCCAGAACACACACACACACACACACACACACACACACATATATATATATATATATATATATGTATGTATATATATATAAATATATATATGTATATATATACTAGCATTTCAAGTAAAATTATGAATCAGCGCCATGCATATATGCCGCTTTTTACCTCATAAATCATGTATTAGTGGCAAAATCAAGTTACCTTGATGAAACAGTACTGCCAATATTGATTGTAGGCCTGTGTCAAATTCAGCTAAAAGTAAAAATCAAGTATGCACAAGGTCACAGTAGTGGGGCACCCAGTGAGAATTGGACTCATCGTAGTAATAATGGTCAGCATCACAAGCTTGTTAACCATTACTGAAATGATCCTGAAACTAGGGGTTCCTATGAAATTACTGAAATGAGTAGGCATATGTATATATATATATATATATATATATATATATATATATATATATATATATATATATATGTATGTATATGTATATGTATATGTATATATATTTATATCAATAAGTTTGAAGCCTAATGATGAAAAAAGTTGAATAAGATGAGTATACAACCAATGCATTCTCCCGATAGTCACTTATGGAGCTGAAACATAGAAACTAACCAAGAGACAGACATGCAAAGTGAAAAGCATGCAATGTGCGTTTGAGAGAATCATAGAATCATATAAAAAACTTAAATGGCAATGGGCAGGCCGTGTTACAAGAATGAAAGACAACCGATGGACATTGTGACTCACAACACGGATCCCTAGAGATCACATGCAAAACCGAGGCCAGCAGAATACTAGATGGAGAGATGAACTGGATTAGTTTAGGAAATACTGGCTCTGTGACGCCCATGATAGAGAAATGTGGCGAATCCAGGGGAAGGTGTATGTCTGACGACGGACGTTAAAAGACTGATGATGATGATGACAATGATGATGATGATGATGATGAAAGAAAGAAATTATTCATTGCAATAAATATCTATTTTTTAACATAATCTCTCTCTTTAATAATGGACTCAACCAAAAGCTTCTTTATAGATGACATGAATCAAATTTTCACAGCTAATAACTCTGTCCAGCCAGGAACTTATTGATTCCCCTTGTATATATATGTACCTATCTATCTAAGAACATCGTAACTTGAGAGGGGTTGGTATTTGATCCATACTGCTGGGCAGCTATGGTGGAACAGCAGTATCACTTTTAATTTTCTGAAACTTTGCCATGATAAGCAACAGAGGATTCTCTTTAAAAAAATTTGCTCATAATTCCAGTGTAAATACAGAAACAAGTAAGTGAATTTTGGTTTACATAGTTCTTAAAGTATTGAAGCTTTGTAGACTATAAGGGTATGTAGGCACACACATATATACGTATGTCTTTAGTGTAGATGTGAAGTGACCAAACAGAATGTCGGTGAAATGACAATCAGAAGGTAAAGAGAAAATCCCCCCAAAATAAATAGGTGTTATGTCTTGAAAATTTTATCATCACATAGACATGTTTTGATGCATTTTGATGATTACCAGCCACCTTTTTCTAAGAAAACTTGCAGCGGTGTAGAGAAAACTGTATGCTATTTACATGTTTGTGATAAAGGAAAGAAGTGGGGATATTCCTGTGTTGTGGGTTGTTTAGTAGGAGTAGAGGTGGAGTAGTCGTATCTGTGTAAGTGAGAGTCAAGTTTGTTCCAAAATAAGAAATGGTCTGTGAGAGGAGGGGTTAGAGGATGTTTGTATCTGTGTTTGAGATCGGAAGGAGCGGTGAAAGGAGAGGTCAGGATGGAAAGGGTCAGTTTGCTTGGCTGTGGGGTTTTTCTTTTAAAATGGAGAGTTGGTGTGGCTGGCAATCATCAAGATGCATTGAAATGTACCCAGGTGATTTTAAAATTTTTGAGATCTGACACTTGCTTTTTCCATTAAATTTTCTCTTCACCTTGTCATTTCATCAACATATATAAATACAAATATATATATGGATATGTTGGATCATATATACATATATGCTTGTGTGTATATATTTATATGTGGATATGTAGGCACATATATACTTATATGTTTGCATATAATATACATATATATATAATTAATAATTGTGTCATCCACAGACAGCTGTTCTGTTGTATTACAACTCTTCAGTGTGGCTATAGACTATACATTATCCATTCCAGTATCATGTGGTCAGATTGAAACTTTTGCTTCAGAACCAGAGGCCGATGCTCCACCCCAGCCCTATGTAGAACTGGACGGTCAGTAGGACAAAATCAAGTGATATATTTTACTTAAGCACAATTCCTCATCCACCAGAGTGCTCCATTCCAGAGTAGGAAGAGCATGGCTATAGTTGCATATAAATGAAGAGTTATATATATATATATATATATATATATATATATACATTTATCCCTAACTTTGATCTACTAGCAGTCCAAATACTAGATACTTTGACATGTGAGCAATAAGTGATATTCATAAACATGGATGGCCAGCTTTCCTGTTTCATATAAATCTTCTGCAGCAATATCTACCAGTCCAAATTTGTACATATATTTCCTGCAGTTTTCTCTGAAGACTGGTTTACCAAGAGCAGAAGAAAGTTGATACAAAGCCAGTGAATTATAGTTATTGGTCTTCAGCATTGATCGTGTTGTTTTGCATGTTCATGTCTGTGTTGCCAAATTGATGGTAGATTTGTGAATGTTTGGTGTACAGAGACAGCAATGACTAATGCCCTGTATAAGTTGTCATATACTCACTGGACAAAAAGCAGGGAGAGGGGGATATCTTGTTTTCTAACAGAGGTTGTGATTGTTGTATCCGTGTGGCTCAAAAGAGAAGGGTTTGCAATGAGCTACAGAGGAAGTGATTAAATTTGGGAGTGGATCCAGGAATTTTTTTCTTCTGCTGCACAGTAGCTATGTGTAAACATCGAACAAAATCTCCAAAGGTTCTCAATGAATTCCAGTGACATTTGGTAGCGGGTAGACAACAGGCTCCAGGGGTAAGTTACCAAATTTGGGGGCAGCTCCATGAATTCTTCTTGTAGTTATTTCCCCTATATTGCAGCTATATACACTAACAATATCTTTTAAAGTTTTCAATGAATTTTAATGAAATTTTCTGGAAGGATAGGCCAAGATGTAAGGAAGGATTGGTCAAATTTGGGGATGGATACTGGAATTTTTCTTCTGAATCGAGAGACATTTTTCATTTTTTCCATACGTTCATGCATCCACTCATATTTGTCCACACAATATCTCCAAAACTTCTCAATGAAATCAAATGACATTCTTGTAAAAAGGAGATCCAAGGGCTAAGGAAGAATTGATTAGAATATATGGCAGATCCAGAAATTCTAAATGGTTATCTACTGGAACAGAATCCTCTTTAGATGTATTTGTTGTTTGTGGCAATAAGCTGATGCAGTAAGGTATGAAACCCAAATGAGATGCGAGGAAAATTCACTTTGATAGTAATTTGCATCTATGACACTAAACGTAAAGAAAACGAACAGGCCTTCTTGAAAAGATAACAAGTATAATCAATAGATATGTTTATATAATGGAAGTTTTACCAACTTTAGAAAATGCCTATTACATTTGGTTTGTTTTAAGCCAGTCCCTTGTACTAATAAGAAGAAATGAAGAATTCACTTAAAACTCACTCAGAGTCATTTTTACATGTTTTTTTTTTTGTGAGAAACCAAAAAACCACATCCTTCTTACTCCAAATTCTTGGAATTGACTGTCCACTTTCTGATTTTTTTTTTCTCACACTTGATTTCCTCAGCTTGTGATATTAGTTTGTTAACAATAAGTCTTTGAACCCCAGCCAAGATTATATTGTTATTGTAATTAATATTTGCCAAACATACATTTTCATTTGTAGCGTGAAACATTCAGACTTTATTCAACATTATTATAACTTGTCAAAACATACATTTTGTTAGTACTTCATAGATTCAAGACAAAATATATTTTATAAACTCATTTTTGATGACTAAAAGTATCGAAGTTAACCAATTGAAAGGATTCTATTTCCCATAGGACTCCCAATGTTGCTTACATTACATCTCTCCTTCATAAATACTATTTGTGAATTGGTTTTCATTCAGTTCTCTGAGACAATGGCAGTAGCTAAGATATGCATTCTTTGAGTGCTTTTTAGTTCAGTATGTGTACGTGTGGATTTTCTGTTATGAGCTACAACTGAGAACAGAAATGTTTACATATCTGGCACAGAATGACAGAAATCTTCACCTTACAACTTTATTACAAAAGATAAATCTAGAATTTCTCAAATCTTTTTGTCTTATCTCTTTGTTAACTGAAGATATATTGAGGCTTGCATGTCTTAAGCATTACAAATTTGACAAACTTTGTTTACATTTTGTTAACAATTACTGTTAATTACTTATATGAAAACAATGTTGAAATTCTGCAGAGCATATTTGCAATATGAATGCAAAAAGTTTGTTCAATGTTTAGCCTTGTTGGTTATTTATCATTGCTCAAAGGATGAGGTAGATATCTTCTATCCCAGAACCATAAATTGATTAGCGAGTGTGAAGGTAACTTGTGAAAGCAGAGTTGATATATTTTGAAAGAGAGAAGACAACATTATATGATCTGTAGATGCGTAAGTATAAATGTCTTTTTCATGATCATGTATAATGAAAAGTATCCAGTCATCCTATAATGATGTGAGGATTTAGTTAAAAAATAAATATGAAAAAAATCATGTTTGATTAGACTTTATTCATTAACATAGATTCCATCATTATCAATAAGCTTTTTCAAATAATACACAAGCTTTATCATGCTGTTTTGTAAAAGTATTTTGGTTTGGATGAATGCAGCGTAGAGAGAGTAGTCTTCAGAGCTAGTCCATCAAAATGATTCTTATAACTCTTGAATTCTTGGTAATCAGATGGTGCAAGATTTGGAGAACACGGAGAGGGTGGAATTTTTGCCCAGCTTAGGACTTCAATCTCAGATGTGATCTTTGCTGTATGGGGTTGTGCATTATCATGATGGAACATCATACCTTCCAAGGTTGTACTTTTGCCTGTTATCCTCCTCTTAATGATTGCCTGCATTGCATTATATTCTTTTAAAATATCCATTTTTCCTCACCAGTCATTGAACTGTCCAAATATGGCAAGTTGCGTTTGCACAGATGTCAACTCTTGCTTTACGGTTGGCTCCAATGGAATCATGAGGAACATGTTTTTCCAAGTTTTGGGACCTTTCCAAATTGTGGCCGATAATGGTGAATGGTTAATTGGCTTGAATTCAGTTTTTCAGCTCCAACCATAACAGCGCAGTTTCTATTGATTTCTGATAAAAATATGCCGCACCAGCCATTAGAGAGATCACTGTATGATGTGTGGAAGCTCTGTCACAGTTATGCAAGTTTTCAAAGATCAACACATAACGCCCCCCCCCCCTAAAAAACACAACATCCTTTAGAAAAAGATTTTAAAATATTTTCATTAAGATTATTGGGGTAATATTCTTCATGGGACTTCCGCTGGTGTCCCTGACCTCGACTTCAGGAAATCCTGGTTTACAATTCTCTATCTAATAGAAATAAATAAAGCATTTATTTCCCCCAAAATGTACTCGTGTGAATTTGCAGAGTTCTATTCAAAAAAAGTTTTGCAGAGAACCTCTACAACCTTGAACAAATGCTAGATGAACTGAATGAAGAAAGTAAGAAAGTGGGCCTGCACATGAACTTCAGGAAAACAAAGGTCATGTGCAACGATCACGTTGGAAATGACCACACAACGATCAAAATCAAAGAAGCAGAACTGGAGAAAGTAGACCACAACATCTACCAAGGACAACAAATCTCCATGAAATCTTCAAAAGAAGAAATCAAACAAAAAATTACTCCAGAATAACAATCCTTTGGCAGAGCAAGCTCAATGTTCAAGGACAAAAAACTCCTATTAGACCTAAAAAGAAAGGTATATAATCAATGCATCTTCCCAATAGTCACCTATGGAGCTGGAACATGGAACCTAAACAAGAGACTGACCTGTAAACTGAGAAGCATGCAACGTGCACAGAGAAGAATCACATGAAGAGATCACAAGACAGCACAATATATCAGGGAAAAAACATGAGTCCGAGACATAGTAGGAATCACTGGAAAACTCAAATGGTAATGGCCTGGTCATATTGCAAGAATGGCAAACAACCGATGAATATCACAATATGGATCCCCATGTGTAACTGAGGCTGGCAGAATACAAGACAAATCAGATAAGTTCAGAAAGTATCGGGTCCGCAACGCCCTTTATAGAGAGGTGTGGCAAATCCTATATTCAATGAGGGACAATAAAAGACTGATGATGATGATGACGATGATGATATGATATATATGTCTGGTAGTGCTGACACAAGTCCAAAGAATTTTGTTAAAAAAGAAATTCCAAAAGATTATTTCTAGAAAATTTTAAGAGGTGTACTTATGCAAATTTTGAGGTTCTAGACCAAATGGAGTGTCCAGTAGAGCTGATGCAATGAAAATAACTGATCAAAAGTGTACCTAGCCACCATGCTTGTTGGATCAGTGATTCTGGCTACAGTGATTCAATAGTTCATCATCAAACTCGACTTGAAGTTAAAATTACAATATGAGGGCTGATGAGGACTCTTCACTCAAACATTACATTTTATTCTCAAATATTTTATCATACATTTCAATAGCATTTTTTGTGGAAAATATCTAAGTATTTACATACATATTTGGTCAAGAGGAGACCAAAGGTTGGTCACCAGAGCCATAGACACCAGCACCGGCCCCTGGCTACTGGTAGTAAAAAGACATTGAACTTTCACTCTCTCTATCTCTCTCTCCCTCTCTCTTTCTCTCTCTCACTCCCCCCCTCTCTTTCTCTCTCTCTCCCCTTCTCTTTCTCTCTCTCTCCCCTTCTCTTTCTCTCTCTCCCTTTTTTGATGATTGAGGATTTTGTTTGGTCTTCAAAGGAAGACTATCAATGTTTTTTTCGTTGTCCGAAGAAGAAAAATGAAAGTTTGGTTTTGAATCCTGACATGACTCTTGCGTCTTTCATTCTCTCTTATGCTGCAGCCACAGTGAACATATTTACAAAGAAACGTCATTATCCATTATATGTGTTTATTGTCAACAATGTTTTACATTTTAAAAATCCGTCTGAATTAAATTTTTTACTTTAGTCAACAACATATCGAAGAAATAAGTTAATTTTCATAAGCCTTCAGGTGTTCTTTTTTCATTTAGATTGTAACTATAATGCCAAACTAGACCATTATTTATAAAGAGAATATTGTTCAGGGTGGAAAGAAATTGTTTTTCTTATAAATTTTGAATTATCAGAATCTCTAACCCAAACTGCTTTCAAACATTTTAAAAAATGGTGCCATGAAAAGCTGTGCAGACTAGATTGACCTGTCTGCTGGTATGCACGGGCCTGCATAGGTATGCCTGGGAGTGTGCGCAAACCTCTGTAAAGGTGTGCAACATCCATGGCAAGATTTGATAGCACAACCGACCAGTCAACACATTGAATACAGTCAAACAATTTTTTCAGCTTCTATTACTGCACTGACCTGGTTGTGTTGTTCAAGAAAGCATTTAGTGAAGAACATGTTTTATTTCTGTATTATCAGATGTTCAGTAATTTTCCTGCTAGTATATATATAGCTTAAATCACCATAACTCCATAATTGGCCCGCCTGACCAACCAGCCAAGTGGGCCATAGGTTTTTCTTTGCTTGTCAGTGTATGTGTGTGTGTGTGTGTGAGTGCATTTGTCTCTGGACACCGTTAATCACATTTTGGGTACTACAAATATAAAAATTTGCATAGGTATGCCACTATTGGTGTGAAAATACGTTTTTAGGTCTTGATGGTCATTTTTGACCAACAATGCTCAAATCTTGCATAAGTATTTTTTTAAGATAATTTTAGGTATAAAATCTAATTTCTTTAGATAATTTTGAATGATAAATCTATAATGAAGGTAATTCTAGATAATTCTTATAGATAATTTTGAATGATTTTATAAATTATTAGTTCCAGTACACCCATGGCTATAGTGATTCATTGATGTGAGATACTGATACACAGAAAATCATGCCGCTATAAAATTGGTGTCAGCATAAAATATGATTTATCATTTTCTCTGATGTCTTATTGTAAACAAGGGAGGGGAAATATCTAATTATCAAATATCCCAATTTGAAAGATAATTTACGTACAAAATAATGTTCATTGATATAAACACGAACACATATACACACTTATTTGAAAGTGAGTATACCTGTATATATTCATTCAGATATATTTTTGTTCTAGACATAATTTCAAATATACATATACACACACACACGCACACTCACACACACACACACACACACACACACACACACACACATATATATATATATATATGTATTAAAAATGGATATATGATCTACAGAATCATGATAAATTGTGTCATATCATATTCAAACTCTTATTTGAAATGATCTCCAATCATTACATGGTTAATATATCTTTTGGCCAAGACAATGTATATAGAACAAACAAATAAATGAAACAGGGCTGCTGCAGGAATCAAACCAACAATTGACAAGGTAAAAAAAAAAAACACAGGAAGAAACTCATTTTATCAGAAATGCATGTAGATATAAAAATTGTATTGATCTGGAAATAAGAAATTGTTTGTCTGAATTGCAAAATTTTGAGTGGAATTACAACTAAAACTTTTTGTTTGCCGCATACGGCAGCAGTTTGTCAGAAGTAAGTCATTGATTACCCAATCAAAAATAAGCCACTATTCAGCCCTGATTAATGTTCGTTTCTTATAGTAATATGATTTTCCTCTTAAGGTTTTGGTACTTCAAAATCATGAATGTCAGTTTTTGATGGGACAAAAAAATCCTGCTTTTTCTTTCAGATTCATGGAACTCATTCAAAATATGGTTTAAAACCGGCTTCAGTGAAATATCTAAAGCATATAACCATTTTCTTGAGATAGAACAAAATTTTCAGGGAGTAAAAATGCTTCAACCACTTAAGGCAATTTTCCATTACTATAAGATGCTATATTATTTATAATCAATTATGGTAACGTAAATACATAAGTATGCTTCCTATTCTGATATATATGATAAGTATGCTTTGCAATTCTGGTATATATATATATATATATATATATATATATATATATATATGTATGTATATATGATTTAATTTACTTATTTCACTCTACTTCAACATGATTGATTGCACCTAATCTGGCATCATGACAACTATTGTTGTGAATATCATAGAATCACAATTTTGAGGCCAGCTCTTACCATTAGATTTGCCTATATATAAGTGCATATCAGCATGTATGTGTATAAGAGTATGTGTGTGTGTTAAAATCATATATATACATATAAATAAGCAAGTGTGTATACATCCATTGACACTATGGCTTAAAGGCTGTAAAGCAAATTAATTGAGTAAAACAGGTTAAGTGAAAGTTGGTTGGTTCATCAAAAAAATAATTTGTTGAAGAACCAGCCAATCAATCAAGCATAGATTTTACTTTATAGCCTTCCCAGCTGGTAGAGCCAACTTTAAGGTTCCTGGCAATGTTCCCTCTCATTTTTAGCAGTAAGTTTGCGCAAAAATCTTATGTCGTCCAAATTTTTTCCTGTGACGTGAGTATGTGTGCACTTTTGAATTCAACATAGAGATTCAATATTTTTTCAATAAAAACTCACTAGGTTATCTACAGAATCTGAAATCTTTTGTTCTCACATCAATTTCCTTTGGGCACTGTTTGCAAAATGTGTGTGTCTGGACATGCACACAGCCGAGAGGTTCCTAATGCCTTGGGTAAGCTGAACTTTGGTGCCCTTTAAAGTATTGTATTATCTCATTTATTTGTTTTACCTGGAGGAAAATAAACAAATTGGTTCAAAGAGTTTTTTACCTGAGAAATCTGACCCCGAATCTTATTCTGATCATTTTTATTCAGTTTAATTTATTTGATTTCCCATTTTTCCTTTTTTGTTTTGAAAGTACAACATACCAATATTGATAACTAAGAAAACACAAAAGGTCAAGATGCCCTCTCTGGAACTCAACTCAGACCTTGTCTTTCCGTTATTGAACCCAAGAATCAATATCAAATGCCATTAAATACGGCATTTATGTATTCATCTATTATTCATTTGGAGTTTGGCAACACTTTCTGATAACCATAGAAAAACGACATCATTTTCGAAACTCAAAGAAAACTTTTTTCAACTGATGTAATAAAAAACTATTAGCTTTTATATCCATCTGTTCCAATCATCTTGGTTTCCATACCATCTGAATTGTGGTTGATTTGTTAGGTATCTTATTCCTCTATGAATGTAATAATTAGTAACCGGAAACAGGAAACCTAACCAAGAGACAGACCTGCAAATTGAGAACCATGCAATGCAAACATGAAAGAATTATGCTCAACCTCACATGGAGAGACCATAAGACAGCACAACACATCTGGATGAAGACAGGAGTCAGGGACATCATAGAATCCATTAACAAACTCAAATGGCAATGGGCTGGCCATGCCACAAGAATGGCAGACAACCGATGGACATCACAACTCACGACATGGATCCCCAGAGATCACATATGCAACTGAAGTTGGCAGAGTATTAGATGGATAGACGAGCTAGACAAATTCAGAAAGTACTGGTTCCACAACAGCTATATGGAGACTTACAATAAAACTTTGAGATGAGTAATGATTCTCTGAGGTGTTACTCACGTATGTATAATTTATAATAAGTAGTTATCAGAATTACCTCTATTGATGATCGTTGATTTTTGGAGGAGTTCTAGAAAAAAATATGTCTCTGAAAAATTGGTCATGGAAAATTTGGTCTCAAAAATTGTGTGAATATCATTTTTTAAAGTAGGAAATAAAAAGGATGAGAAATATTGGAAAACCATCATGGAAGTATTAAATGTAAAAAAAATTAGTTAGTAATTAAAAGAAGACTATCATAGTATCAAGTTTTTCAGGAATTGGTAATCTAAAAATATGAAAATTTGGTCTCATTGTTTTCACCTTATCAATAAATCCCAAACTTTTTCATTGGAATTGATTTGTCTACAAAATATCTTTCATGAAGATAAACAATTAATTCAAATTAGAAACAATAAAAAATTGAAGAGCAAAACCTGTTAAAAGTAAATGATAACTGCATTATCCTTTCTGAAAACATAATGCTGGTTAATAGGTAAATAATGGTATTGCAGCTGGTTATAAATACAGTAAAACAATTCCTTCGTACTGTTGCTCCTGCCATAGATATAAGAATTACATGTTTCACTTGAAATATCATATACATACATAAATATACATTTTACTGGAATTGGCAGGTTTGCTTTTAAAGATAATTATAACATTCTTGTTACCGTACCCCCAAATCCCCCCAAAATCAAAACTTACAAATTTTTTAAGGGAGTGAAGGTCATAAAGACTGGAAGCTTGAAAAATCAGTAATTGTTTATAGTTGTTTCTCATAGCATACCTTCAGATTTAAGTTATGGAGTTCATGAAAGTGATTAGATTTTAGTTTCAAGGGGTCAAAGTGAAAGTAAGATTGTTTGTTTATCTTTCCAAGAGAAATGAAACTCATCATCTCAGTCAATTATTGAACCATCAAAGTGTCAAAATTTGAAATCATGTAAAATCTTTTTAGAAGGGGTCTTGTGGATTACAGATGCAAATCAAGCCTGTAGACAAATTGGTGAAGCCAGAAGAGCTGAAACACACAAACACACACAAACTATCAATTTCTTCTATCAATTTGTTTTTTCCTTTCAATTATCAAATTAGCCTCTTATACAAGTTTGAAACAAAATCAAACCACATTCTTACCAGTGGTAACACCTCAATGGGATATTGCATTACTAAATTAGACAATTTGTTACTTGACATTCTATGTTCAGTCTACCATTCTGTGCAACTACCTATTAGTCAGAGAAAAGGACCAGAGGCAAATGTTTTCCCCTTTCCCTGTTTCTAGTCTATACTATGATGTTTCATACTGACAAAGACTAAATCCATCTCAATTGGTTACCTAATTCTCCTAATATTATTGCAAATTCATTTGATTTAATATGCATTATTGATTCATTCTATTTTTTTTATACTTTTGTTAATATATTCTTTAATTTTCATTACTTTTTTCTGTGGGGATCTAGATGTCTAATCATGGCTTCATTAAATTGTCTGAAAATCTCACTAATTTTGCTGCCTTGATTGGCGATTCTTAGAACTAAAGACACATTGTTCTGTATAAAATCAATAAATCTATGTAACTCAAGCAATCTTCAAATATTCTGATAATGTAGTTCATTAAAATATATAATATGGAATACTACTCGTTCTAATTGGCATACGTATGATATAGAACAGAAATAAGTCTCGTTTATCAAACAATTTATAGACGAACAATCCTTTTATATATATATTCATTCAGTAGTGATCCTGTTTCTGATATGATTATGAATTTAGGTGCAGTTAAATTTTTTGTACGTAATATCAATGTTTTTCTTAATAAACTTATGATAATGATAGCCATTTTAGCCTTTCTAAGCCTTGCTTTTTGTTCAATCCTAAAAATGCGCATTTTTTAGCTTCCAAAATCATGGTTTTAGATGAGTTTTATTCAATCTGATTGAATAAACCTCCTTTCTTCTCTTATCTGTTCTCCAAACACTATTGTAATTGTTGTGGTGGGTTGAGAATTAATAGAATATTAATGAAGGTGAGATATCCTGTGTTTTGTCTTTCTCAGAGAAGAGGCTGATATGAAAGAGAACAACTAAAAACTAAAAGATTAAACGAATCAAAGCAAAATTTAACACTTTAACTGCTTGTAGTAAAATACAAGAAGCTATGAGAAGCAATTAGAATGTAACACAAAAAAGCTTGTGGTGATTATTTAGGTTATTTGAGATCAGGGTTATTCATTGATTCGAGTAATTGTGGCGGGTAATAAATGATATCTTTGCTTTACTTCTTGTTGCTTCCCGTTGGTCCTTATATTTTACCACTTTACCTAGGAATATATCTATTTACAAACCAGTTTACAGAAAGGGTAAAAGTAGGTCTGTATAATCAGTCATCTTTATTTTGCTGAGACAAATCTTCGAACTACAACCATGACCTTGGATCAAGGGTTTTTGCCAGAGATGTAAATGAAATAATGACAAAACTTGAGAGGAGAAAAGAGGAAGAAAGAAATACATGTGAGAGAATGATAACTAAGACAAGAGAAAGAAAAACAGAGAGAGAGAGAGAAAGAGAGAGAGAGATGGGGGGGGAGGGAGAGGGGGAGATAAGGGAGAGAGAGATGAGAAAAAAGAGAAAGAGAGAAGACAAGAAGGTAGATTTGAGAGAGAAAAGGTTGAGAAAGAGAAGGGATAGATATCTGTTGTTCACTTCCTTATTTTGACCTCTACAATAAGCCAGACTTTCATTCTAACAGATCTACATTTGTTTAGCTTTTATTTTTAATGTTGTTTTTCAATGTTCATCTTGGGTGGGGCCAGTGTTTATTTGAAAAATGGATAAGGTTGTGTTTTAAAGAATGTATTTCCTGAAATCTGATACCTCTGAATCCTGATCTATTTATATAATGAACAATGTGACTTTTTCTGTTTATTTCTTTGTATCTCTGTCTGTAATAAGGATAAAACCAAGATAAAAATTGGCTGTCTTTTTGAGATATCTCCACCCCAGATATGATCACATGTGATTATGCAGTCTGTGTCAGTTGAGCCATGATAATGAAGAGAGAGAGAGAGAGAGAGAGAGAGAGAGAGAGAGAGAGAGAGAGAGAGAGAGAGAGAGAGAGCAAAGTTAAAAAGATTTTGAGTTACAGGGTGATAATGAGTTAGAGAGAGAGAGAGGGCTATGATAATGAAGAGAGAGAGAGAGAGAGAAAGAGAATAGAATATTGTGAAGGATAAAGACTTTGGCTGAGATGAAGTGATCAATCAAAATAGAAAATAGTTGCTGAGAAATATTGAGGAAAGAATCACTTTGGGATGCCAGGCCTTTGGCAGAGCAAGCTTATGCTTCAAGAACAAATAAGTCCCATTAGTCTTTAAAAGAATGGTATACAACCAATACATCCTCCCAATAGTCATATATGGAGCTGAAACATGTAACCCAACCAAGAAATTGATCCTCAAACTGAGAAGCATGCAACGTGCACATGACAGAATCATGTTCAACCTCACGTGGAGAGACAGCATAATATATATCAGGGGAAAACAGGATCCTAAGACATTGTAGAATCCATTAGAAAACTCAAATGGCAATGGGCTGGTCATGTTGCAAGAATGGCAGACAACCGATGGATATTACAACACGAAACATGGATCCCCAGAGATCACATGCATAACCGAGGCCAGCAAAGAAACAAACTAGACATGTTCAGAAAGCATTGGTTCTGCGACGTCCATGATAAAAAAGTCTGGCGAATCCTTAGTAGAGTCTATGTCCAATGACGGACAATAAAAGACTGATGATGATGATAATTTATGAATTTTATATATGTTTCTGGATAAGATACAGGAACGGGGAGAAAGATATGAGGATGACAAAAGAAAAAGAACTGAAGAAGAGATGATGGGAAATGGAGAAAAGAAGAAATAGTAAGAGAGTAAATGGTAAGATGAAAAAAAACAGAAAATAATGGACAGAAAAATAGAAAGGATAAGACAAAGAAAATAAGTAGAAAGAGAAAAAAGAAAGAAAAAGTAAGAACTGCAAAAATGAATAAAAAGAGAAATAAAAAGAAATGATAAGAAAAGGCAAAAATACAAGCAAAAAACCGAAAAGATTATTAGTGAAAGAAGGTAAAAGAAAGGAGAAAAAAATGAATGAAGTTTAAGGAAATACAAGAGAAAAAACACTGGTATGTAAAATAGAAGAGAAAAGAAGAAAAAAATCTAAAGATAAGCGCTAATGAACAGAAAATAAATCCAGAGAAAAAAATGAAAAAATAAAAAATGTGAGAAAAAAAAGGAGTGAAGTTCTAAAAATGAAAGTGAGAATAATTATTAAAAAGATATAACTTAATAAAAAAATGAAAAACGGAATTATATGGAGAAAAAATTTGAATTTGTTGGGGGCAGATGGGCTAATCAATACTGTTCACAGGATTATCTCCCCTTGAATGCAGCTTCATCAAAAGCAAATAAAATTTTCACTCATTTTTTTTCCAGAACAATTTCAGAGAACTTGGACTGAAAAGGATTGTCAAGGCAACAGTTTCAAATTAGCCTCCCACACACAATATGCAATTCACATGAACATACGTACACATGCACTGAGACTGAAGCTGTCAAGCATATATATCAATGAATAAAAGGTACCGATTGTGGAATGTTATACGCCAGAATCGTATAAAATTGAACAGAAGTGAAATAGAAAAGTGAATAAAAACAAGCAAATAGAATTTCTCATCTTACCAACTTTATTATCAGATAGAGAGAATTTAAAAAAATGCAGGAAGAGTGTGCTTCCAATGATTTGTAAAAAGTCCTTTTAACTAAATGATTTTATGTAATTTCTTGATGTTTGAGTTAAAGAGCCGTTTGATATTTTTCTTGTTTGAATATAGTTGTAGATTTCTTGACAGATACATAGAAAAGTTAAAGTTCTTAGAATTGATGTCTTGTTGAATTCATGAAGAATTTGAAGAGTTGATTATTGTTTGAAGGATTGATTTTGTCTTGTTCAAGTGATTTTGAGAGAAGTTGGCCTAATTTGAGCGACATGGATAACAAAGGGCATTGGCCATTTTCGGCCAAGGGCCACTTTAGAGATGTTAACAGTTCCGCGTGTTGGAATCTAGCATGAAAGTCTTTGGAAGTAGGAAATACCTTGCTCCTCTAGAGATCTGTTGCTGAGTGTTCTTTTTGTTTTTACAGAGCTTTGATTAAGTAGTTAATTACCCAATCCACCAATGAGTGTTCTTTTTGTTTTTACAGAGCTTTGATTAAGTAGTTAATTACCCAATCCACCAATGAAAAGGGTTCGGTTATAAATCCACAACTTTCTCTTCCAAGGGTGTTGTCATAGAGTCAAAGAAATATGAAAAAATTCCATCAGAAAATATGAAGAGTTCACACAAAGGTATCTTGAAATGTTATAAGGTATAAAAAAGTATTTTTGAAATTCTAAATATTATTTTTAGTTTTCATCAAGTATCAGATTCTTATTTTTAAGTTAATATTTCGACTCGAATATTTCACATCTAACCTCTTTTAACTGAAAACCTAAACTGATACAATGCTTTAATCTGAGCCACGCATTAATGATCATGCAGGCATATGATTGTACACACATTTGTATGTATATATATATATATATATATGTAAATATATATATATATATATATATATATATATATATACATATATGTATATATATATATATATATATATATATATATATATATATATATATATATATATATATATATATATATGTATATATATATATATATATATATAGAGAGAGAGAGATAGTTCATACATAAAACAAAGTATCTAAATAGATCAATACATATAAAGTACTACCCCAAAATTATAAAATTTAAACAGATAGATGAATCTATTCATCTGTCTCACCACCTAACGTAACCAGTTTCTGGACAAATATTTCACATACCTCTCAAAAGCACTCCACCGGAAAATAAAGAATCTTCCATCAATTTTTAGATTCTATGAAGAATCTATCACTCACCTTTAATGCTCTAAACTTTTGAGAAGCACCTTGTAAATCCAGAAAAATAAAAGCTAATATACATTCATACAAGTACTAACTTTTATATTCATACCAATCAGAATGTACAATATGCAAAAATGTATAAATACTTTTGATAACAATGAATGTCTCTGGACTTAATTTATGCTTCAGCATTTCCAATATTTCTTCACAAGAATTCTCTATTGTTGGAACATAAATCAATTATTATTAATTTCTAAGGCCAATTTTCATCTAAAAGAAAATAATTTTGCATAATTATAAGCTGATAAAATGTGTCTAGAGATTTTTATGACAACTTTTTTTTATGAAAAATGCATAATTCATACTTAAATACACTTACACAATTCGATATTGAAATATAAACAAGAAATTGTACCTTTGCAAACAAATATGCATTCATTTGCAATAGAACAAATGTGAAGACATGGTTTAATAGGCTTTGATGTAGACAAACATATAGACACTTATTCATGGAGATACTCGGAAAACCATGTTGTTACTCAATCTCATAGTTGCATAAGCAGACACACATATACTCATGTGTATTTTCACGATTCTGCAGACACAAATATCTATACCCACACACTTACACGCAGCGATTGATTGGGAAGTGGCACAATAAAATCAATTGATTAATTAACACTTGAAGATGTTTGTAGGTCAGTGATAACACTACTGATGATGATGATGATGATGATGATGGAAAGGTGGTGTGAATGGGTTGAGGTGAAAATATTGTGATGATGATGATGATGATGATGATGATGATGGTAGTGGTGTTGGAAGGAAGGGTATATATGGGTGGGCTGAGAACTCATGACGTTGCCAGAAAGATGGGTGTATATAAGAGGCCAGGATTTATAATGTTGATGATGGCGGAGAGGAGGGTGTGGATGAGAAGAAGCGAGATGATGACAATGGTTAAAAGAAAGATGCATGTGGGAGGACTGAGGAATCTCAATGGTGGTAGAAAGGAGGGCGTATATATATATATATATATATATATATATATATATATACATATATATATACAATATATATATATATATATATACATATATATATATATACATATATATTTATCCATATATATATGTGCATACATATATATATACATACATATGTATATATGTACATACATATGTATATACATACATACATACATATATATATATATATATATATATATATATATATATATATACATGTATATATATATATATATATATATATATATATATATATATATATATACATACACATATATACATATATATTCAACCTCCCTGACCATCCAGTGGAGTAGAGGGAGGATACCAGCCTTCGGATCTGAAGCTAAGGTTTTGATCCTGCTTCATGGTACTGGATGGGATAATGGATAGTCCATAGCCACACTGAAGAATTGTAATACAAGAAACAGCTGTCTGTGGATGACACAATAATTAACGCTCCCTTATTCAGGGTTGAGCACTCTGTAAGTGAGGTAACTCATTCATTGTAAGCTCATGCAATACTCCTCTAACATGGAATAGAGCACTCTGGTGGATGAGGAATATATACTATAAATAAATATATCGATTAAATTCAACCTCACTGACTGTCCAGTTCCGTGGAGTAGTGCGAGGACACCAGCCTCCGGGTCTGAAGCTAAGGTTTCGATCCTGCCTCATGGTATTGGATGGGATAATGGATAGTCTATAGCCACACTGAAGAGATGTAATACAACGAAACAGCTGTCTGTGGATGACACAATAATATATATATATATAAGGCTAGGATCTATGATGGAAATTGTGGTGTGATTCAGGATATGAATTAGTTGAGGTAAAAAATATTTTGATTATGGTGGTGGGAAGAAGGGTATATACTGGTGAGGCACTGTCATGCAAACTCTCAGTGATTTTGGATGTAAGTTCATATCTTGTTGGAGGCTACTTTTTTTTCATTTTTCTACTAACTTAATGATCATAGAATATAAAAATCACCAGAATGTTGAGACAAAATGCAACAAAAATAAGATGAAGGAAAAACTAGTAAAAGATTATTAATCATAAACAAATTAACTGATATTGTAAAACAACTTAGAACTCTGAACCCAGTTAATTTCCTATGATTTACAACTGTGAATGCATCAATTTCTGAAGTGGCAGATTGTAAACAATATTGATGGGATTTTTATTTTTTCCAAATGTTGATATATCACCAATCAATGTCCTTTAATACTTACTGTATATCAATTCCAAAAATGTGCTTGCATTTCATATATACACCAAAATACAAGATACTGTTTCCATTCAAGTTGGTGGTGATCATCCTGCTTTGAAAGAAAGAAAATTGTTTCATAATTTGGTTGATATTTTTGCGCGAAACAAACCATTTTGAAGGATTGATACAATTGCTTAAATCATGAAGGTTCTGCATTAAAGTTGATGCATACTTATTCACTCAGCCCAATATAGAAAAATGTCACTTTAGTAGAGCCATTATTTTTGAAGGGTTGATATCATTGTCTAAATTAGGTTAGATTTGCACTACAGTTTGATGTATAGTTACGTATATAGTCACCTTAGCTTATTTTGAAACCAGGTTACATTAGTGGAGCCACCTACTCCAAGTTGAACTCTCTAAAAATAGAGACTAGCTAGCAATCACACTTTGGCAGTTATCCCTAAATTTTTAGCCGTCTAGTGTGGTACAAGGGCAGCACAACAGAGGATTAAAAACATAAGCATCAATGATCTGTGAGACCAGCTTGAAAGTCATCTCTTTTTGATAGGTACTTTTAGATTCAGCTATTAATGATGATTACGATTTGAGAGAATTACATCAGTTGTAATATTTTTGGCAGCGTTGTTCAGTCACAGAAGGTTATGGTTGTGCTTATAGTCAAATGAGGAGAGAGCATGTAATCAGGTCACATGATTTATGTATGATTACATTGTTTTAAACATGAAAACTTATCAAAAAGTGATAAGCCAGCCACAGTGGTCAGCTCTAGTAGAATTAAGCAAAAGCAGAAGCAGGAGCATTGAAAGGGAGGTGTTTTAAAATTCCTGCCACCTGAGTGGGTTTGATTACTTGACAGAAGAAGAAACCTAATCCCTAGTTCAACTTCTTTTTCTCTCTTGAACCAACATTATGAATAAGATGAGAACTCTCAACCACAATGACAGGAGTCTGAGTTGCACTTCCTATGTCTAGACTGAGCAGATCATGGCTTGCAAAAATGAAGAAGTATTTTATTACACTGGCATTTTAAAAACTTGTTTTTAACAACTGGTGCTATCATTAGGTTTTAAAACTCTTGTTACCGGGTTATTTAAAATGTATTCAAGAAATATACACTCAGAAAAAGATATACTAAATTGGTTAGATATCATTCTGTCCATTCTTTGAACATCATTTTATATCATCACCATGGCTTAGCCGCCTGAATGAGGATTTAAAAAAGAAAAACAAGGAGGGGAAGAGGGCTTAGGTAGTTTTCAAGGGAGGCAACTATATTTATTTCCTTTTTAATTAAATTAACACTCAACACATTTCTATTCTCTGATCATGACTATTATCCGTCAATTCTCTACTTGCAGTTATGGAAAAGCTGTATATTATAATGTATATATCTTATGCACATTTTGTGCAGTATGTACATATCAACATTTGCCTGAAGGAGTTCATTATATAGGAAAAAATATTTTTGATAGAAACTCAAATTAAAAAATTAATTCAAATTTAATGTGGCATCCAGATGGTAGAAAGGTCAGTTTAAAATGTTTCTTTCTTTCTTTTTTGATTCAACTTTCATAATACTGAAACTTCAGTAAAATTTCAACATCAAACCAAGTGAATACATATACTTCCTGATTCCTGAATCTGATCAATCCTTCTTATAAGTGGGTTCTCAAGGGGTGTTTTTATGGGCCTTTTTTCAGTTTTTACTCGTAGCTTGGGGGATAGGGGATTCCATGCCTGGTTTTGAATTCAGAGTTTCCTTCCAAACTGGTTGTCAACCAAGGCTTGAGAGCCCAGTTTTCCTGGCCATTTTACCCATAACTGAGCAGAGAAGAGATAGATTCATGCCCTTATCATGGGCATCATTGCAAAATGAATGCAAACAACCTTTGTTGAAATTTGAACTTGGCTCGCCGACTCTATTTTCCATGCCAGTCACTGATACACAACAGTGCCACCCTCAAATGAAAACATTTAACTTCTCCTTTTCTCAAAATGTGGGCAGAAATAGTTAGCTCTAGTTAGAAATACTTCAGATCTATTACAAATTTGTTTTGTAAATTCTTTTACATGATTCAAGTACCATGGTTGAAGAACAATGAATGCTCCCCAAAATCTCTTACCTAAAATTACATGCAAATTTTTCATGTGAGAATATATATCGGTACATCATAGTCTGTTGCCTAATTATAAAAAACATTCATTTTGCACAACAAAATCTCCTTCCTTGTCAATATACTTAATTCATAGATCAAATATTATACAATGAAAATTCCAGACCAAAATTCAGCTAACCACTATGTGTTGGGCTATGAACTTGTTGATACACCATCATATATATATATCGTCATTGTCATTAACATTCATAATCATCATCATCAGTCTTTTGACGTCTGTTGTTGAACATAGACCTTCCCCAGGATTTGCCAAACTTCTCTATCATAGGCGTCGCGCCAGTATTTCCTGAATTTGTCTAGTTCATCTCTCCATTTTGTGTTCTGTCGGCTTCGGTTTGTCACGTGATCTCTGGGGATCCATGTTGTGAGTCGTGCTGTCAATCGGTTGTCTTTCATTCTTGCAACATGGCCTACCCATTGCCATTTTAGTTTTTTCAATAGTTTCTATGATGTCTCGGACTCCCATTTTCTTCTTAATGTACTGTGCTGTCTTGTGATCTGTCCATGTAAAGTTGAGCATGATTCTCTCATGTGCACATTGCATGGTTCTCAATTTGCGGATCTGTCTCTTGGTTAAGTTCCATGTTTCAGCTCAATAAGTGACTATCGGGAGAATGCTTTGGTTGTATACTCTTCTTTTCAGGATTATTGGGATCGTCTGGTTCTTGAAAGTTGATCTTGCTCTGCCGAAAGCTTGCCATCCCAGGGTGATTCTTCGCTTGATTTTCTCCTCTTTTGAGGATCTTATAGAGATTTATTTTCCTTGGTAGATGTAGTGGTCTACCTTGCCGAGTTTTGCATCTTCTATCTTGACACTTGCATCATCAACATTATCAGCAGTTACATGTCCACTGTTGGACAAAAACCCTTCCCATCTCCTTCCATGATGAACGTGTGATCATGCTAATCTCTGTCATGTTTTACTGGTAAACTTCTCAATCGCATTTCTCCATCTTATGTTTGGTCTTTTCCAACGGTCTTTATAGTCCCACAGACACCAATTGGTAGATCTTTTGCTCTATCTTCCGTCCCTCCTTCTTGGTATGTGTCTTGCTCATCCATTTTTGTTTCTTGATTACTTTCACGATTAAAAGAAACTATTGACAGATTTTCTCATATCATTGAGAGAGAGAGAGGAATCACTTTTACAGGAATTCCTGAAAAAAGCATGTTCAGCTTCCTAGCTCGATACATAAACTAATAAATTTTCACCAATATTAGACCCTGTCAAAATTTTTCCAATGGGAAAGTCCTTTCAACATTATCAACTGTTTTGATTTTTAACCTTTAGTAAAAAAAAAATTTATTTTTAAGTATGGAGCACCTAGTGAGGCCCAAACTCATTACTCAATAGCAATGATGCAAAGCCAGCTTGTTAACCATTACATCATAGTAAGGCACTCTTCTTATAAACTAATAGAAGCAGTATATTTTGCATTAGAAAGAAACATCATCCAGCAGTTTTTCATTGGCTGATAGTAATATCAAGCACCATTTTCTGCACAACAATAATATTTAGAGGCAAGATCAAAGTTCAGATATGATCTTCTTGAATCATTGCAAGTATTTCTGAGAGGGTTTTGCTCATATCAAAACTGTTGGTACTCAAATAGACCACTATTTGGATGTTTTTTTTAGGAATCAATCTGTACAATTTATTTACCTCTTTTACATAAAGCAGATATTCTAAATTTAACTGTTTCATGAATTTTCTTTTATACTTTCTATAAATGGTATTTAAACCCAATATTTTGCTTTTATCTGTAAGTTTTATCATGTTTCTGCTTCTGTCACTATGATACTCTCACTAAAAGTATTCATATATTTAAAAAAATGGAGGGTATACAACCAATGCATCCTCCCACTAGTCACCTTTGGAGCTAAAACATGGAACCTAACCAAAAGACTGACCCACAAACTGAGAATCATGCAATGTGCAGATGAAAGAATCATGCTCAACATCACATGGAGAGATCATAAGATAACACAGTTCATTAGGGGAAAAAAAATCAAATGGCAATGGGCTGGTCATGTTGCAAGAATAGCAGACAACTGATTGACATCATGACTGACAACATGATCCCTGAGAGATTAAATATCGAACAGAGGCTGACTGAATATGAGATGACGAGATAAACTGGACAGGTTCAGGAAGTATTGGCTCCATGACACCTATGATAGAGAGGTGTGGCGAATCCTTGGAAATGTCTATGTACAATGACGAATGATAAAAGACTGATGATGATACTGCATGTTCTTCATGTACATGAATGCACAAAAATTACTTCTTCTGGTTATATCTTGTGCACATTGTATCAATAAACATTTCTTTATTTAGTCATTAGCCGTATTTTGATCTGGAATTTTCACTATAAAATATTTGATTTAATATTCACTACTGAATTGACTGCTTTGACTTGTTGGAAAATGAATTTTTGTTTAAAATACATGCTTTATTTATCATTAAGCTACAGACCAATTGATGTACCTACATAAACTATTAGGTCTATTGATACGTATGATTGTTCCAGTTCAAAGCCTAGCAACTTCTGCTCACATTGGCTGAACATCAATTTTGCATGGTTTCAGTGGCAATGAACACCTGAGCAGGTAACAAGTGATTTTCAGGGAAATAAAAATGGTGACAAAAAATAAAATAAACATTTTTCATTTTGAATATGAATTACAGAAACATAACAAAAACCATATTCATTTGAAAATCGGTAAATAGCACTGAGACATTTTATTGTATTCGCATCAATACCAAAATTGGTAGGTCTTGTACTGAGATTAAAAAAACTTGTGCCACTTTTTAAAAAATTCCTGAAGACACCTTGTGTGCCATTTCAGTAGCAAGTAGATTTTTATGGGTTAGAGTTGCTTGCCCACACCAAACCTTTCTTCTTTACCCAGGCTTGGAACTAACTATGGCGACCAAATTTCAGGCAAAAGAATCATATAATTTACAGTGCCATTCAATACTGTAGAAATATTGGGCAAATTGATTGAACATTCAAATAAATAATGATCACTCAACCAACAAAGTCAAATAAATTTGGTATGAAAAATATAAGGATCAAATCAGGGAAAGGATTTATTGTTATTGTTAATATAGTATTAAAAATTACCAAGTTTTACCACCATTTCTGTTATAACTATAGCAAAAAATGACAACCAACCAGTTTTTAACTGCTTATTTGGTTTATGAAGTTTGCAGCTATGATGATTTATTTTCTAAACTTCTAATGTAAAAAATACAGAGTAAACTTGTCATGTTTTTAGGTAATTAGTTATCTACAGATACCAATTATATATCTGGAATAATCCGATTGCCAACCAATGAAAAAGTATAAACAACTAGCATTCCAAGGAAAATTATGAATCATCATCCCACATATAAGCTGCTTTTCATCTCATGAATTAAGCAATGTGCGGTAAAATCATGTTATCCAGATGAAAATACTGCCACTATGGTTTGAATTGTAAACTTATGATTTTAAAAGAATGCAAGTCAGGTTAGTCACTTAATAAGGAAAAAGGGTGATCAATGAATAAGTCACAATACTTGCCTTTTCTTAGGTTGTGATCACTAAAAGGTACAAATTTTGAGAATAAGGGACTTATCTAGCATAAACTTTCATTGTAAATTGAATCACTCCCCACAAATAAAACTTTTTTTTTTGGATAGGGGGCTATTTAAAAAAACAACACTTTATTGAGAGGTGTGTGTATGCGAAATCTGGGTAGATACAAATGTAAAGAAGGAGGGTTTGGAGTGGAGTTAGCAATTTCAACCTATAGATATATACATGAATGTCAAAACACCAGAATAACCTAAACCCAGCAACAGTGATTTAACCAGTCTGTTGTTGGTAGCAGTGATTAAAAATACTGTATCTATTTCCTCATATTAAACATCTTGTTGGTAACAATAACTGCTTTCATAATTTTGGTATGATTAGTAATCTTTTATTCCTTTTCTATGATATAATTTTTATGTCATTGGTACTGTATTGTAGTTTTGTGCTCATTTTGTACTGGTTCAATGAATTGTAAAGTGTGTTTTTTGAGTAAAAATACAGATGACTAAATCTGGATTAGTAACAATGATATATTTGCAATATCATGAAAAACAGGAGAAACAATGATAGCCTCATCAGACTATTCTTATTATCATGTAATCTGGTGCAGGATCCTTTGGACACCATTGTTGAATTCATCTTAGGTGTGTCAAGGGTGAGATAGTCACATGCAGCCTGTCCCTCTTTAGGCTGGTTTGGAATCAATCTGT
The DNA here is from genome assembly GCA_963457665.1 of Thysanoteuthis rhombus. NCBI lineage: Eukaryota > Metazoa > Mollusca > Cephalopoda > Oegopsida > Thysanoteuthidae > Thysanoteuthis > Thysanoteuthis major. Next base: position 32,805,496 of record OY735200.1, read on the forward strand.
CTCCAAGAGTTGATTGTAACCATTTCTTGAGAGTCCATCAACATTTTCCCCAGCAAAAATAAGTGTCCAGCAAATCAATGATATCCACTAACATATCTTAAGCAACTGAATCTGCTGCATTCTTTTCAGAAAGCAATACTTCTTTATAAGAAGAACTAAATCCCATTTTATGAAGGGCATCTGCAAGTGATTGTTACTGATAGAAATACTATGCCTGCACTGCAAGGCCCACTTGTTAGGGAGCTATTATGAAACGTGATTGAATAGCCTGTCTTATTCCTACAATCTTTTGTCTTGTCTCCTTACTCATGAAAAGGCCATTCAAAAATATCCAAAGAATGTCAGGAACAAATGAAAGGGCAGAATTGAACTTGAGTATCTTTCCAGTGAAATAGTGATTTATCAGAGACGGAATATCGGACTTGATGTTTCTTTTAATGAGTCATGTCACTGTTTCAATGATCGCCTGTTTCTGTGATTCTTTGTTATTTATTTAGATGTTGAAATGATATTTTAACTTTACGTCTCAAAGAAAAAAATTCTGCATTATTATGTCCAGAAAAAACATTTTTTTTTTTTTAAAATCTTTCCCGAATGAGTTTTTAGGGGGAGTTCTGTTTACGATGTAAGTTTATGTTGAATTGTTCCTAAATTTTTTCACACCTGTTTTTCCTAAGATACAACAAAATATGAGAGGTAGCTCATTCATTGATCATCTTTTTATCAAACCTTTAAATTGATTACCCCATCATAGTTTCTGCCAAAAGACTTTTGTCGTGTAAAGGTTTCTATTGACTTCTGTTAATTTATCCATCAAGTAAAAAGATGAAATAATGTGGAATTTGACTTAATTTGTCGGTGATAAACTTATCAATCATTGGTTCTCTGAAAAAGAGATTGAGTCTCAAAGAGATTTATAGACAAATGCTAGTTATTTTTCAACATGATTATTGAGAATCCAGACTCACAGAAAAAAGAGATTGGGAAAGGTTGGAGAAATTTGATTTTGGTAAGAATGAAATCAGTGAGAACTCTGCTGATTCCAGTTCTCTAAATATATTTGTGTAATCTCTAGATAATTCTATCAGTGAAATTATTTTGGAAAGTGAAGTAGAAGAAAGCAGAATTGCGTAGAAGATGATGAGGAAAAATTCAGGGTTAAGTGGCCTTTTCCTGCATAGGACCTGACTCATTTGGGTTGGAAATAATTAAAATTCTTTCTTTCTTTTCTGAAAAATATGACTAGGTGGAAATGCCAATAAATTATATCTGACCATGCAATTTCTGTTTCAAAGAGATTACCTAATTTTCCAACATTGAGTAACAATTAGACAAAATTAATTGAATTCCGTTGTGACCCCAAATCATGTTGTGACCATGGGGTTCTGCTGCCACTTTGAGGGATGGGTAGGGAGCATATGTTCAAAGGTGGGTATATTAGGAATCTATGTTAGGGACAACACTGTTGCACGGTAGGTATTTGTAGTGTAAGTAAGTACAACCTACATGGATGATTCACATGTCAGATGGTGCACTTGACCATTGATAGAGAGGCATTATGTGACCCTTGGGTGACACAATGGAGTGAGCACTAGTGAAAAATAATACAGTCTTTTTATATGGGAAGATTTAGTTGGGGTTACATAGAACAATTGTGCTGCACCATTATTGTTCATTCACAATAAGGTTCCAATTTTCAAACTGTTCCCCATTGGTGAAAAGGCCTGATCCTAGGGAGGGGAAAATTCCTGTTTGTCCTCACCAGGAGAATGCCCATGGTTATGGAAATATTATGTTGAGTAATACAAAAATGTTTCAAATTGAAAATAGGTGTTCATTTCTTTTATTTTGAAAGAATAAAATCATACCTGAGTTGAAAGTTTGTTGAGTTGAAACATTTTCTGTTTGAAGTGAGTAGAGGAGATTTTATTGATCATTTTTTTGTGGTGTCAGCAACTAGCAAGAAAATTGTAAGCATGAAGGAGACAGTCTGTGGTGTTTGTATACATTTTATTGATTGGTTAATTTTTGAATTTCATGTTTTTTTATGTCTTGTCTCTGGTGATAGGTTATGATCTCCTCATTTTCAAAGTTTTAGTTAAACATATGTTTCATCTATATTCAAGTAAATAAAATGTAGACAATCACATTTCTAATTCAGAGAGTTCAAAGTTTTATATCTATAATTTAGGTTCAGTAAATGCTTGGCAATTAGTTTGAAAGTTCTGGTTTTTTAGTAAAATTTTGAGCTTGAAATATAGTTTTACCTTGAAAATCAATGTGAAAAATGCTTGTCACACTCAGAGTTTTTTATTCAAAAATATATACATCAATATTTTAAAAGTTAAACTTGGTGAGAACAGTTTCAATCTCATATTTCAGATATTTGATAAAAAATGTTTTTTTCATCTTTTCTCATATTTTCAGCATGGTGTATAAATAACTTCTCAGTGTATTGAGACTTTTAGAAATCATAGGGAAGTAGGGAAAACGGACCCCTTTACCACATTTCGTCTATCTACTGCATTAGTGGGGAGGATGTTAAAGCGATTGTTTTCATCATAATGAATGGGATCACATAACAACCCCACCTCCTTAGACTGGTTTAGGTGGAGGGATATTTAAACTCAGTACATACTGGAATCAATGCCTAACAGCATATTCCAATTCCTTTCCTTCTATGTTTGTGGAAGACCTTTAACCATCTATTCGATCATTACAACAAAACAGCCTTTTCATCTTTAATTTGAAACCTGTAAGCACTCAGAGAGCACATTCCTTTGCTGTGGTCATTATCAGGGGGGGTAATTCTGCCTGGATCTGACCAAAACTTCCATCAGTTCTTCTGTAGCCAATTGTCCATCCATCCACTAAATTCTATTGAAATTCATTGAGAACTTATTGTGTGGACAGACATAAACTTTTAGTAGTGTAGACATACAACTATGATGTAAGGAACATGATTTTGCACTGATCCACATGCACGGAATTCAATCAAGTCTTTGCAAGAATAGACATGTGCATATACATAAATGCATGAAAAAAACAGAAAAATATCTCATCTGAAAAAAATTGCTCAATCTGCACGCAAAAAAACTTTAGAAAATGTATTTCTTAGATTAGATCAACTACCTAATTTCTCTCAAATACTATGTGCATTGAATTGAATAAGAAGATAAATACAAAATATAATGTTGGCATGGCTTTAGACAGATTATGTTATTTTGCTGGTTTTGCCCATGCTGTTTGGAGTTACAGCATTTTGAACATGATCTGGAAGAGTATTATTCTCATTGCATGATTTAAACTGTGTTGCGATGGTTGTATGTGTTCTTGCTGCACTCTGAATTTTGTAAAGAATTCAAAACTGATTTTTCTAAATGCTGAACACATGCGGAAATTTTTTATTTGAATGTTGACTATGGCATAAGAAGCTGAAACATTTCTTTTTTTTAGATAGATGCTGATGAGAATCATCAATATTTATTTATTATATTGGATAGAATACTGCAAACTTTGAGTTTTCAACTTTATTCATGTTATTCTATTCAATTTTGAATACAAAATAATCTTATAAAGTCATTTCTGTTTCAGGTGAAATAAAACTTGAGGAATAGATGATGACACTTTTATACTTAAACAATAAAAAATTGTTACATGTTTCTTTTGAAATGGGGAAAAAATGAAAAAAAATAGTAATAGTTATTAAAAACTAACTAACTAAGCTGTATACACATTGTAAATTCCAATGTACAACACTTGGAATGAAGTTCAGTAGTACGCACCCAGTGAGGATGGGAGATCATTGTTCAAACAATAAATCTAAATTTTGATGATTTCTGTAGAAAAGTTTTATGAGTAGAAATTTTTTTAAAATTCTTTGTGCTTCAAGTAATTTTGTCTGCAAGAAGCCAGATATTCTCTCGAGATAGCCTGGCTTCTCAATGGAATCATATGAGGGTTGAGAAATTGTTGTTGTCTTGCAAACATACAGATTGAATGAGCTCAGAGCATAAATGCCACTGTATCTCGGATGGAAAATGGTAAATACAGCATCAGCTAGTACTGTGTCATGTCAGGCATTTCCTGGTCTGCTAAGGCTGAAAAAAGAGGAAATTAAAACCAGATAATTGTACAAACACTAAGTGCAAGTCGCTGTGTGTGCATCTGTGTGTATTTGTGTGAGTATGTATTTTCGTGAGTATAATTATGTGTGTGGATATTTGTGCATGCATGTGTGTGAGTGTATTTGCATACACAGAAGATAAAGAGAGAAACAGAAGAAAACAGATGCACACGCACATACATGTGGGTGGATGAGCATGTGTTTTTGAATCTCTATGCACACACAGAGACACATACACATACATACACATTAATGTATCTTTATAAACATAAATTTATGTACACATATTCAAACTGATCATTTATGTATATATATATATATATATATATATATATATATATATATATATATATATATATATATATGTATATGTATATATATATACATATATGTATATATATATATATATGTATATATATATGTATGTGTATATATATATACATATATGTATATATATATATATATGTATATATATATGTATATGTATATATATGTATATATAAATGTATATATATATATATATATATATATATATATATATATATATATATATATATATATATATATATATACATATATACATATACATATATATATATCTGTACTTCAGGAATCGTTTATTAGAACAATAGACCAGAACCTACAAATTAATTATTTTTCAATACAGTCTGTTTGCTTTGTAATGCACACAGTCCAGTAATCCAGGAGTTTGGATATGCCCAGAGGAAATAAAATGGTTTTGATGGCCCCTCAGATACGTATGCACCATATCTTTCACATATTGGCCTGTGGCAAATCAATGACCTTTTAAAGCATTCTTTGGGGGGGATAAAAGAGATGGTAATCTGAGGGATGAGGTCAGGACTGTAAGGGGGATGCTCTAATACCTTGAATCCCAGTTCTTGTAATGTTTGTCATACAAAATCAAAACACCTTATGACAATAGACCTTATCGTTTGCTTCAAATCGCAGGCTCCAGCTTATCCTGCAGCATTGCAATGTTATGTGCATGGTTTTCTGTTGGACCCCTCTCTTGACGATCAAACAAATGTTCACTGTAATGACAATATACACACCGAAATCCTACATGCATGTGCAGAACTCAGAATGATCGACCATAAAGAAAATATAACACAAGTACGGATGATTATTGACTTGCCCTTGTATTTAGGCAGTAGTATTTCATTTTAGAATGTTTTATAAAAAATGACAGACAAGGATTGTTTAATCAATTTTCTGGCAAATGTTTTCTTACTTACATGCAATGACTAATTGTGTATAAAAATTTTCATTAATCCTAAGTTTGAGCACTTTCAACCATACTGCCAGTCGTTGCAAAGAAAATGAAATGTAATGTTATTACATTTTGTAATTTAAAATTAGGAAAAATGTAATATTATTCATTTCACATCTCAGTGTATATCATGGAACACACCATATTGCATTTGAGACCAGCACATTTCAAGTCACATGATAGCAACAGTCTGCAGACTGGTGTATTAATAAATATTAAATTCATTTTAAAACACCTGCCTCCAAGCTGAAGGATATTTTGTTCTATGCAGATTTTGTTTTTCATGAAAATAGCCTCAAGTGTTAGGAGTCTTTTTGTGTAATTAATGTCATATAATCTTTGCGTTATCCATGAGTATCTGCTGAATATTAGTAGGAGTTATAAGATCTGGTGTACTAAGTTGATCAATATATGTACTAATAGCACATTGATCTGATAAGAGGTAAGTTAGTCTACATGAGAGGATAGTGAGGGTGTGAAAAAAGTTTCATTATTAGCATTAGAGACGTTTCAAGATTTAATGAAAATTCATAAGAGTTCCTTTTGGGGTTTTTCATTAGAAAATTCCTCTTATGAAATCAAATGCTTTGTCATAATGAAGGCAATCATTCAGCATTTGCCTTCAAATTATATCATTCAATAAAATAACAAAATTTGATTGGATTGTGCATCTTATTGTATAAAAGCTGTTGTCATTTTTCTGCTTTTTTTGTTTGTTAGTTGGTTTCTGACATCTGTCATGCTACAGCAAACAGATCTATAAAATTAGTGGGACCCTGCCATGATTTGAACATTCAATGTAGAGATAGACAGTTAAGAAGCATATCTGTCGGACCAAACCTATGCTCCTTGAATATAGGATGGAGTTAATGAACCAAGCAAGCAACAGGCACAGGCCAAATAGCTGCTGCTAATTTCAGCTTAACTTGTTTGATCACCTTAACTTTTGTTCACATTCAGTACCTTGCTCAGCACGAAATGAAATTTAGGGAGATGGGAGTCAGAAGAGGGTATTGCTCTAGTCTATAATTTATCCATACATAGCATAAGTAATCCTGTCTTTTTTTATGTGTACTTTGCGAGTATAACTAAAAGGTATTCAAGAATGAAGTCATAGCCATTGTACAAATATCAAAGCTAAAACAAAATGATACTATTAATGAAATGCTGGAGACACATTTGTTGTATTATCTGATTCTATAGCAGATGATAAAAATTGATTACCTCTCAATGAAAGTAAATCATCTATCAAAACTGTTATCTAGAGGGCTGAGAATTTAGACATTTACACCTTATCATGTGAAGAAAGAACTTCTTTTTTTTTTAAATTGACCCACAAAATAGGTTTCTAGATAGGGGTTTAATTTACAAAGTAAGTTTCTGCTAAACTAATCATTAGATTGTGTCCAGAAGTGTTCATGCTTGTTTCTTAAAAAATTCTGACTCTTTTAGTGATCATAGTCCCACAAAGGGCAAAAGAAGTTGCTACCAAAAGACATTGGTCACATAACGGTTTCCGTTGATTAATGAGATGCGTTATCATAATCATCGATATATTTTTTGAGTGTATATGTGTATGCCTTGCAAAACACAACTTACGGCCACATGACGTTTTCTATTGAATGACTAACCAACCTTGTTTTATATTTATTTATAAACAAATGCTGTAAACATGAAATTGGAAATATTTAGTAGAAAATTTAGATTTATGTTAATTAATGTAGAGAACAAAGATTTAGGAAGGTTTCTCACTGTTTCAGGCCCTTAAATGGTCAGCAAGGCCTATGCAGGAGAGGCAGTCCTTTCCACAACGATTATAGGTGAAGGTCTGGGCAAAACTCCCATCTTTCCTTCTGTTTTTGCTCTGAAGTTTGCTTTGGCAAGAAAGGTTACCTGAAAGACCTTGTGTCACCATTTGCTGATCTCCTGAAGATTAAGTATAAGTGCTTACTGAAATTAATGTTTCATAGATATTTACTTTCTTTCGTTAAATTTTCTTCTTGGCTATTAATGTTTTTTTTTTCTATTTCATGAATTATTTAGACAAATACTCAGGTTATAAAATGATACCCCACAATAAAAATGCTCATCACCACCATGACTAACACAAAAAACATCAAGGATTGCCTTTGCCCACCCATTTTAGTGCAATGGAAAGTTACTAAAGCATCTCTTTTAAGGCTGCTGTCATCAATACTCTCCAAGAGCCTCTCCAGGGAAACTGAAAAATACAAAATTGTCTTGCATTATTCATGTTTTGCTTTATTTCTTTGATTTGCTCAACCAGCTCTTTTCTTTTATATACTCTCTCTTTCCCCTCCTTCCTCTCTCTTCCCCTCCTTCCTCTCTCTTTTCCCCTCTATGTTTCTTTAGAGTCATAAAAGCCCAAGGCGAGAGGCTTGTAGTTTTCCTCCAAGGTAAACCAGCTGTTTCTTTTCCATCTATCTCCCTTGAGAAATGGCTGACAGCAGATCTTGTCTATCAGAATGAGAAATATTCAGAATCTGCAAAAAAAAAAAAAAACAACAACAAAAAACAGGACAAGCTAGCAAAAATTGCCTGGAATTACCCTTTTGATCAAAGTATCAAGTATCTGTGGTGACAAAAATTGAAAACTAAATCGACTATTGCAACAGTCATTGGGAATACTAAATAATAAAGAAATAACCTCAAACTCTGATGGCACATTGTTCACAGCCCCCAAAATTTAAAAAAACTTTAAAAAAGATAAATCATGTTTTTGTTTAACTAAAGAAGGTGAAATTCAGAATATTTTGGTGGAAACATAATAATTGGAGATTTTGTTGTTTATTTATATTGATTATGAAATCTTGAGAGCATCTATTAAAATTTGTTGGTGTATATCAACTTGATCTGCTTGCAAGAATTGATAACTTATGATGAAGATATAAATCATACTAACAACAGGTTGATTAAAATGGCTTTAGTAAATTATTATATACGGTGGGTTTATTTGATAATGTGCTTGATATATTCAACATTAAACATTAAGCTGATTTAGAGTAGAGCTTAAAAATATAATGGAGCAAGGATTCTCTACACAAACATATTTATGTTTCTGCCGTGTTTGGGCTTCTTCTGGTGAGTGATTTGGTTTATTTTGGATTTATATTTAGAACATTTCCTAGGGGGGTATTTCCCTTGGTGGTATGATCTTCCTTTGATTCTATTTATATATGTTTTTATTTTGTGGTTGGTTCTTGCTTGTTGTCTTTTTTATTTTATTTAATGGGGATGCTATGCTTGTTAAAAGTTATAAATTATAAATTTGAAGGGTATGGTTTAGGCATTTTTGTTATCAGTATGTGGTTGATCTATCAGTCCTTTTGTGGTATATTTCCAGTCTTAGAGTATTTTATTCTCACTTAAATCTGTTTCTGAATGTTAGAGTTCCCTCTTATAAAACTTGAGTCGTTAATTTGATTTCTTGGAGTTTGGTCAGTTTTCATATGTCAAAAATAATTATAGTGATTGGGTTGTTTTCTAAGTTGGCTATGTGCATAAGATATCTATGGTGGTTATTTTTTAATATATCTATACGTGGGTTATTGAGTTATAATTGTTAATACAAATTTTGAGCGATGCCAGCATTTTGATACTATTTCATTTTTTTTCTGTTCAGTAATTCTATTTTTTGTTTTTTTGTTCTATTTGCAAAAGTGAGGATTTGAAATCCCTCATTTAGGCATAGGTATCATGGGTTTTAATATTTTGGCATATGTATGCTAGTTTTAATATTTTCCATTTTACTATAGGCTTGAGTTTGCTATCAATCAGTCTCCAATAATATGTCGACAGTGAAGTACTATTTTTATATTTTTCATTTGTAAATGATGATATATTGTTGGCTAATCTTAGTTTAAAGGGTGTTATCGGTATTCCTGGATGATATTTCACTTCTAAGGGTTTCTCTTTGTTTGATATTTTGGCTTGGTGTACAATATTTGATTTGAGACATTTGTTTTGCAAAAAGCATCTGTTTTTGTTTTTACATTTGCAATCTGGTTTATTCATGCTTTTTTCAATAGTATCAATTCTAATTACTCTACTTTTATGTTTCGTAATGAGTTTATTAAAATTATCTGTACACAATAAGTATTGTTCCTGTTAAATATTTTACTTATTGAGTTGCTAAAGGGGGAAGCGTTTTTCTATTAATTGGATGGGTGTTTTTCTTAAGATAGTTTTTATTATTAGGTTGAATGCTGGTACACAACAGAGGATTTTCCCACCTCTACTTTTCTGTTGTTGCTATGTTTTACTCCATTGCATTTAACTTTTTTATCATATTTATCTAGTTTTGGTGAATCTGCTGTTCTTTAGGGCTTTAACATATTAATTTCTGATATCATTGAATATTCTTCATTTGAGGAAATATATATTCATCTATTTTCTATTGATTCAGAGATCTTTTTAATCATTTTGTTTGGGTGGTTAGAACTTGTGTTGGTATTTGTAATTACAGAATTTTCATCTGTATATTTATGGATATTATTATCTAAATTAAATTATTTGAATATATATGCATGTATACGTGAGCACATACATGTAAACACACACATATATATATACACACACATATATATGCGCACTTATATATACATATATAGGTATACATTTATATATATACATATATATGTATATATATATATATATATGCATTTACTGATATATACATACATATGTATACATATATGTACATATATATGAACACACACATCTAAATACACATATCTACACACACAAACATGCACATATATATGTAAACATTTATACACATGCACACACACACACAAATATACACACATACACACACACACACAAATCTATAGACTAGCAATACAAGGATAATCGTTAATCACTGCCACCAATATATGCTTCTTTTTACCTCGTAAATCAAGTTGTGGTGGTGGCAAAATTCAGCTACCTCAATAAAAGTGTTAGCAGTATGGTTGGAAAGAAACCCTGAAGTCACTCATTAGAAACCTTCATGTGACCAATGCCTTTGGGCAGCATGCTGTATTAGGGATAATGAATAGAAAAATTGGAAAAAGGAGCGATCAATGAATAAATCACTTCCTTCACATTTTATTGGACAATGATCTCCAAGAAGGTCTAAATTTTCAAAAACTAAGGGATCAATTTAGGGAATACTTACATTGCAAATTGCCCCCCCCCACACTTTTAAAAAACCTATTTAGTGGGGGTTGATTTTCAAAAAATGAAAAAAAATTTTCCACACACACTCACACACACACACACACACACACACACACACACATATTCATTTGTATAAATACATATACATTTCACGGAACATGATTGCATGCTCTGATAAAAAAAACAAACTGTTTAAGCTGATGAATTACTCAGTTGTAGATGTATCATTTAATCAATAACAACACCACTGCTCATATTAAACTGACCAATGTAAATTTTCACTGTGTATCTCAACGTGTTTAGCACAAAAGCTGTTGACCCTCTCCCCCACACACAAATACATACACAAACACACACACAAACATACCTCCACATTTATAGATGTGTATATATATATATATATATATATATATATATATATATATATATATATATATGATGATTGTATCCACTTGTGTGAAACTCAGAGTCACCACAAAGCACTGAATTTTCTGTCTAGACCTATTTACAGATGCTCTATCTCTGACATTGAGCACTCGTCATTTATAGATAACTCAACCCTGAAAATACTAACAATGTATACATATATATATATATATATATATATATATATATATATATATACACACACACTCACATACATATATATATATATACACACTCACATATATATATATATATATATATATATATATATATATATATACTCAAAAGCACACACAAACATGTATGCATCTTGTATATATACACATAAATATACCTCACATGCCTGCACAAAGATATATATATAGATTTATTGATATCAATTAACTTCTGTGTTTGCTGCAAGGTCATGGAGTTTTTAAAAGCTTTTTAGAAGCAATTTCCTTCTGACTGAACTTGCATACATATTGGACACCTACGACAGTCGGTAAGATTGTCTTGCATATCAATTTGTGAGCATAACAATTTCACTTCTCACTTGATGCCTCAATAAAGTGTCCTTGTTCAAGAGTAGAATCGACTTAGTCAATAACTAAATGTAAAAATGGAATGCTAGAATAACACATGCATAGTGTATAGACTAAATTGTTAATCAGCAGATTTTTCCTGTATTATACTTGATTTTGTTATATGTAAGGAATAATCATAACCAACAACTATCATGGGAATTATGACTTAAAACATTTCTTTCTTCTCATCTGACCTATATCGTATGAAATAGTTCATATGGTTCCTGTTAGATATATATATAGTTGAAGTTTTGAGTTTTTTGATGCAAAAAAAATCTATTCTAATATTTGAACGTTTTGTTTGTTTGTCCATGCCTCTTTCATGCTAAAACTACAAGGCCTATTGACCTAATATAAGGCATGGAGAATCTATAAAAATTGACTTCTCACGTAGACTACCTTTGGAGGTCATTCAAGGTCACTCGCAGTTATCTTTGGAAACAAATACTTTTGAGTTTTTTGATGCAAAAAAATCTATACTAATATTTGAGACTTTTGTTTGTTTATCCGTGCCTCTTTCATGCTAAAACCACAAGGTCTATTGACTTAGTATTAGGCATGAAGAATCAATAAAGATTGACTTGTCACGTAGACTAACTTTGGAGGTCGATCAATGTCACTTGCAGTTATCTTTGGAAACAAATAATTTTCATACCAGGATTTTTGTCACTTTGCCTCCCCATGAATGGCATGAATACTCCTTACAACAAAATTAATTCTTAACAAGTTTTCATCGGTTTTTATCCATATTCATGGAAGATCATCTACAGTATAAGTAGATATAAGACAGCTGTTGTCAAATTCTGAGCCATTCCCTACCCTTTTTCAAACCTAACAGTCAAAGCCATGGTCAGTTTCTATCACCCCTTCCAGTCCCTTTTTCAAAAAGTACCAGCTGAATAAATCAAGTGATTTTAAAAAAATTGAAAGCAATTATGTACAGTCAACCTTCTAATTTTGCAGGTTTCTATTCCACATATTTGATTATTGGTGACATCATCGATTGATAAATGTTTTTTTTCAATTTTGCGGGCAGGTGTGGAAAAGTACTAATAACTAAAAATACTTTACAGTTTTGTAAACCATGAAAACATAGGGCATTATGTGTATAATACTTTACCAAGTTATATTAACATCGATTCATTCTTAAATTTCTTCATAAAGGATAATTAAGTTCAAGTACACGTATACTCTTTCTCTCTCTGTACATGATTACTGGTTTATTCTATGTACAGCATATTACTATTACTGTTGAGGTATTCTATGGATGTTAACTGTATGCATTCCAATCAATAAAGTACTTTTACAGTAATAGGTGTTCAGCTTTAACAAATAGTCTAGAGCTTTCCACTAGATTGAAATTCCATGAGGGGTCTGCACCTTGAACACCCACAAAATTATAGGGCTGACTGATTCTCATTATTGTTTTTTTTTAATGAGATATCATCAACCATTATTATTCATTTCTGACTGCTATATACCTCTAGCTTACTCTATTTAATTTTTTTCTTCTGTTACAATTTGTTTCAACAGTGAAAACAGAAAAAACATTCATGATTTCTTTGTGAATAAATCTTTCCTGCTCTCAATCAGACCTCAGTTGCCTTTGCTAAAGTGTCATTTTCTAAAATTTTTTTTTTTGGGGGCGGGGTTGGATTGGGGTGTGCACAACAATGTAACTATAACGTTTACTGGACCCTTATTTTCTGTCTGTCATACGACCATTCACAATCATTTTTCAAAAACACTGAATGAACTGAACATAATTACAAATTACAAATACCTCCCCACCACAAAAAACAAAATTTTGCTCCATGACAGAAGTAAGCTGAGTACTTCAAAGCCAGACTTTTGCACGATGGACGGTCATGTGGCAGATGGAAAGCAAGAGTTAGTTTTATTTTTTACATCCTAAATAGAACAAACCTCCAGAAAAACTATATTTTTTTTAGAAATTTCCTTTTCTTGGCAACACAGGGTACCCCAGCTATAATCCAATATCTTAATCACAGATAAGAGAGAATGTGAGTCAGCCCAAATCATATATCACTATCTGATGAAAGCTTTATATATATATATATATATATATATATATATATATATATATATATATATATCAATCATATATCTACTTGATATTCATTCACATCAATCATAAAACTCTGTGATTTGCTTTGACCCATAATGCTAATCTAGAGAAAACAAAACATACAAACAAGTAAAATCTTGAAAATCCCTCATTCTTGGGTCTTAATTGATAAAGTATTCAAAAGAATCTAAAATAAATAGATCTATTTCTCTCACTCGTGTCTTGATTTCTCGGACACCTGGGGTAATAATCCATTTGTAACAGTTAAAAAAAAGCATAAGTCACTTTGAAACAATATATGATGGATAAAGTCATTGCAGAGATGAACAGAGTTAAAATTTATTCTGTCTCTGGAAAATAACAAGAAGAGATATCTGATAATAAATCATTAGTAATGTATGCACTCAAGTTGCCAACAACAGATATTCATCCATGGAAGAAAAAAAAAGTGAAATAGTAATTTACCTCACGATTTGCAGGCAAAATTGTCATCAAAATATTACAGGAAACCTTGCTGTTGGAATTCATTGTTTTGGCTGTTCATCAAAATGTGGGTCACTCATAAATCAGAGATTGGTCGTTACATTTCTTGGACAGGGAAATAATTTTCTGTTGAATGAAAAATAAACAAAACTTGCCTCTTGGAGTATTTCATAATGAATGGAAAACATTATCAATCAATATTCGTAGGTGTTCGCAGAGTCTACCTGATTGAATGGATTTACAATCCATTTATTATTCTCTTTAAGACAATTCATAACAAACATTCATCTCTCTGTAAGTGCCTGAAGGTCAGAGTGGAAAACCGTCCTATGAAGAAAAGAGTCTCTTAAATATCTTATGATTTACAATTAGTGCAACCAATAGAGGGTCCTGATAGCACAAAGGAATAAAATAATACTTTCCTTTCCACAAAATTAAGATTACTGATACAAATATCCTAATAATTTCATTATTGAACTCATTCTCTGTGTTACTTTTGTTGTTAACACAATGTTTTCTCCGATCCATAAAGGTTTAATAGCAAGTAGGAAACATTACTGGTGAGTGAAAAATTGAATAAAGCAGCAGATATTGTCCTATCAGATGTAAATCAGGTCATTAAGGAATCCAGTATGGTGTAGTTTTCTTCAGCAGAGAAGGAAATAGAAGAAATCCCTGTGTGTGATATTTAATCACCCATGCTATACAAATGTTGAGAATGGTATTATCTATGTGGTTGGTATTGCTGGGAATGAATCGGGCTTGTTGGTATGTTAAGTACCATTTCTTCTCTGTTTGCAATCTATTTCTTCACTAAAAGAGGCCTCAGTATTCCATTTCAGATTGTACACCTGAAGAAAACTGTGGAATAGATCATCAAAAATGTTGCACAAAACTAAAAAACGTCACAAAAAATCAGTCTCATAGGCTGAACAACTAATGGGATGATAATGATTTTTTTCAAAATCATTGAAATTATCTCATGCTTTTTGAAATATGAAATATGTGTTTTGTTTCCTACAGCCCAGAAAATGGATAAAAAATCAAAAATTTCAAAAGAAATCAAATCTATCAAAGAAGATGTGGCATTGCTTTTTACTGATTATGCAATATTCTGATTTCTTTTGGTTACCTTAGTTACTAAAAATGATTTCCAAACAGACTGCTTGTTTTTTAGCTGGAAGCAAGTAGAGCTAATATTTTTTTAAAGTAAAGAAAAAACATCTTTTGATCTTGAAAAGTTGCTGAAGAGAATTTGTAACAGGTAAAAGAAAAAACAAACAAACTAGACACCCTTTTCCATGAAAAGAACAATTGTAAGCTTGAGAATTTTACTCTAGTAAGCACAGGAAAGATGGAAATTTACACCAACTCTAAAATCATTAGTTTGTTCTTATATTTCTTCCTCACTTCTAATTATAGGCTTTCAAAAATGTGTTATTTTTGTTTCAGATTTATTACCTTCCCTAATTGCAAGACCAAGCCTCACCAACTATTGCCTTACCAAAATTAAAAGAAGTAAGGATACTGGTGCTTTAATATACTCTGGTTGACTTGACCTTTCTCAGAGGGCTGTTTCTTCAGTTCATTCCATTCACCAAAAACATTTCAGATAAAATAGTGGAATTCCTTGGGAGATTTTAAAACTATGGTACCATAGTATCTATGATTATGATTTTTATGATTTCCATTGTATATATGGTGAAACAGTTTAGAATAATTGGTCCTGAGCATTCAAACATATACGTGTGTTGGCAAAATAACTCAAGAATAGTTTGATAAGCTGATGTTAGCATTAATGTAATCAGATTCAAGTATCTAGTTTGAATTATGAATTATTCATAGAATTTTCATCTAATCTTTTTTAACAGACTAATGATTCCTTTACAAGAACTATATTCAAGTAATGAAATCTATTCAAAAACTTATTTACTCTAAAAGGTACCTTACTATCCACAGACTGACTGATGGTTCTATTTGGATGAGAAAACTCTATTATTCGGTGACAATAAATAAGACCTTTTTCCACACTTTTGAGCTGTATTTTGAGTGGAGCTTCCTGAAAGCAGAGGTCAAAGTCATTCTAAACAGGATGAGAGCAAAATACACCGTGAACTGGAGTTATGATTCAAGTAACCCAAAGTTCTTTGTTACTTTGTTCAATATATGAATTTTCAATGGGTGACACTGCGCACTCTTACAGGCAGCATGAGGGCTCCTTTTATTGTTCCATTTAGACCCATTAGATACTTGGAGACCAAACCTTTACCTGGGTTCATTTTGCCATCTTTGATCAACATATTTGTTTGCTGAGGGGCAAAAATATCCATGTTTTTATATGAGCTATGAACACTGGAGATTTTGAGAACTGGTTTTTATTTTCAGATGTTATTTCACACTTCGACATTTCAACTGTGATCATGAAAGTATTATGAAAAGTATCTTGTGAAAGAGAGGAAGACCCTGTAATTTTGCTGCCTTTTGGTGCATATAACATTTCAAAATGTCAGACCTCTATCCGAGTATTGTTACTCTGTTTAGGATGAGGTTTTCAAAGTATTTGTGGAGTAATTTTTTTCTTTAATTTTTTTTCAAACAAATTTGTATCACATATGTTAGCACACATTCCGTAAAACTAACAAAGTTCAGCTGTTAACAAATGTTTATATCAAAGCACAAATATCCTGACTTCCAACTCTTACAAGCTTCAATCAAATGTTTGTAAAAAAATGGCTTTAATACAATTCACTTTAACAGTGAATTTTAGTAATCGTGTCCAGTATCAAAGTATAGGACATGAGTACTTGTACTAAGCCTCAGTACTATGCTGCTAGAATACCTGTACTTAGTAAGAAAAATCTCTTTCAATTTTGATTAGGTTATAGTTTGTGCATAGTCTTGCAGTTTAAAAAGGTAATAGAACTAAGACAGATCCCATTAATCCTAAAAAGAAGGGTGTATAACCAATGCATCCTCCCAATAGTCACTTATGGAGCTGAAACATGGAATCTAACCAAGAGACAGATCCGCAAATTGAGAACCATGCAACGTGCACATGAAAGAATTATGCTGGGCCTCACATGGAGAGACCACAAGACAGCACAGTATATCCAGGAGAAGACAAGAGTCAGGGACATCATAGAATCCATTAAAAATCTCAAATGGTGGTGGGCTGGCCATGTTGCAAGAATGGCAGACAACCGATGGACATCACAACTCACGACATGGATCCCCTGAGATCACATGTGCAAACGAGGCCAGCAGAATATTAGATGCAGGGACAAGCTATACAAGTTCAGAAAGTACTGGCTCCGCGAGGCCCATGATAGAGAAGCGTGGCGAATCCTGGGGAAGGTCGATGTCCAACGAAAGACGTTCGAAGACTGATGATGATGATGATGATGATGATGATGATGATTAAAACTGAGAGAGAAATATAAGAATAAACTAATGATTCCATAGTTTGTGCTGATTTCCATTTTTTCCATGTTTCGCTGCTAGTTGTACAGACTTTAGCTTTTATTCCGAACATGGGTCACTGATGAGTAAAAGTAGCTCTTATTTGAAGTCAATAGACTATTTTTTTAAATGAAATAATTAATCAAGCCTGGCCAACAGCTTTAACAGGGATTGGACTATCTGACATAACTAATTCCATCATATGTATGTATATATATATATGATTATTAATTTCCTCATATTTTATTGAATATCTTATTTGAAATGATCTCCCGTTATTACATGGTTAGTTCATCATTTGGCCTGGACAACGTAAATAGAATAAATAAACAGTTATTTGGGCCTTTGCATTACCGGTGGCTGTTTAGCTCGATGGTAAGTGCAACACTACACTGAAGTGGCTAACCTCCCGGCCATAGCTTCGTTTCCCGAAGCTGCCCTATTTTCTTGTACAGACTTTAGCTTTTATTCCGAACATGGGTCACTGGTGAGTAAAAGTAGCTCTTATTTGAAGTCAATAGACTTTTTTTAAATGAAATAATTAATGTGGCCTGGCCAACAGCTATAACAGGGATAGGACAATCTGACATAACTGATTAGGCATGGACATTCTGACATTTACACAATATCTGATTTTGTATAAACCCATCTGGCAATGGACGATTTGGCATTTGGAAAAAATGTTTAGCGATTCATCATTATCAAAAAATGAATCTTCGAAAGGTTTCAAAGCTATAAATGTAACTTTATTGAAAAATAAAAATATCGAATCCGTTGACAATTTTTCCATTTTCATGCTATTAGTACCATCATCTTATTATTTCCGTTGCTTTTAATCACAACTTGACTTGGCAACATAAATATTTAGATGGAAGTAAATAGTATCAGAGAATTAAAAAAAAAATTATTCATAACAATTTACAATACTTCATCTACTCATAAATAAATAAATGAAATCTGTTATTTGCAAAAAAAAATGTAGTTTTGTTTAGATCAGGGCTTCTAAAACTTTCTTCATTCCTAATCTCTATTAATGAGACAAAATTTTATGCAATCCCCAACTCACTAAGAGCAATTGGTTCTACTAAGACTATCAGTCCTTAGCTGCAATTTGATAGTAACTGCACAAAAAACAAATAACTACAGACAGTGCCCAAAATTGCTCCGTATTTATGATCAATATATTGTTTATGGTGTTTATCAAGAGAAAAAAGAATTGTCTTTTAGAATATAAAGAACTAAAACGTAACAAATACGTTATTCATTCATTAAGAATTGGTGAATACAGAGAGAAGCCTTGATTTAAATCGTTGGGTGATTATGAAGAAGACTTTTGAAACATTTTAAAATTCACGGAAATCTTTGGTAAAATTGCTTTTTTTTTTACTTACAAAAGTAAAAACAAAAACTAAAATGTTTGATTTATGTAAATAAAGAAATAATATATATATATATATATATATACATATATATATATACATATATATATATACATATATATATATATATATATATGTATATCTATATATGTATATATATATATATATATATATATATATATATATATATATATATATATATATATATATACATATATATATATATATATGCATATATATACATATATATATATATACATATATATACATATACTTATATATATATAATTAT
This sequence comes from Thysanoteuthis rhombus, assembly GCA_963457665.1. Lineage (NCBI taxonomy): Eukaryota > Metazoa > Mollusca > Cephalopoda > Oegopsida > Thysanoteuthidae > Thysanoteuthis > Thysanoteuthis major. The sequence goes on from OY735200.1 coordinate 32,824,791, forward strand.
TTATATATATATATATATATATATATATATATATATATATATATATATATATTCCTTTTTTTTCACTTTTAAATATGCCGTTTTCGAGCCTGGCTAAAACCCTCACCATGTTTTTTTGCCATAAGAAAGAAAAGAAAAAAAAATGAATAAATAAATAAACTGACTTTAATCGATTAGAGCATTGTCTTTCAAACGACATTTTATTGATATTCCAGAAGTGGCGTACATTAACGTTTAAAAATATTTCTGCTAGTTATTTTTAAAAGAAAACTTATTAATAGATCCATTCGATCATAGATGTGATACAGATAAAATTACAAGTAGAATTTGAAAACCAGGGTTAATCGGGTGTTCAAATTCTGAATTTTGCAAAATGTTCAAGAACTGAAAAACTTCCAAACAACTACCAGTATTTCTGTATTTGATTTTGATTCATCATTCAACGGTGAAACTTTATAACGCTTCGCAACTCCATTACAACATCATTAGTGAAATAAAACATTAATTCTGTTGATCTCTAAAAAGACTCAGAAGTAATTATAAGCAAAGCTCTTCGCATGTATTCGATAGTATGTGAATGTTCAAATCTTTAGAACCGTTTCATGTATTCTTCTATCTGCATCTACCTATCTTATTTTATTAAAAAATACCACTACCTCACAAAATCCATTACATATCATTTATTGCTTGGAAACAATATTAACAGGCGCTTTTTTAATCTGAAAGCCAAAAAAAAAAAAAAAAAACACAAAAAACGAAAACAAAAACATACCGTATTTACTCGCCCATCATGCGAGAAAATCAATATCAAAACATTCGTGGGTAGCATCATACTCGATTGCAAAAACAAAAACAAAAACAAAAACAAAAAAATGCCGTAAAATAAAAGATATTTTGTAATTTTGTTTCGTTAGAACTGTCTATACAGATAGACTTACAAATTGAATAATGTTCTTTCCTTGACAACAACCATCGCCAAATGAGCAGACGCCAAAATAGCTTTGACGCCTAAACGCCCACGCCAAATAGTACCAAACCCTTTTACTACTTATCTGAACATCCATATGTAATATATATATATATATATATATATATATATATATATATATATATATATATATATACATTAATAGGGAGATCAGTTTATGAATTTTATAAATAAATGAAAAGAGCTATGGTTTACTGGAATAAAACTCCGAAAGTTACAACTGCTCTTATTGTGGAAGTTGGTCGTATCTCTTTTTCTCCTTATTTACCTGTCATAAATTCTCTTTAGCAACTTCTCAATGTCAAGAGATTTCTTTAAGTCTTTTGTTACTTTTCAAAATATTAGTACTATTTTCTTCCATCTTAAAATCATGTAGTCTTTTAGAGATTCGTTTTTAGTTACTAAGTGAATAACATAAACCAAGAAATTTCTTATCGGTAGAAGACAATATCATGTCTCCTTTGACAGAATTGTACTCTTTGGGATTCAGATTTTGATTTTGATTTTTGGGGCAGTACTTTTTAACCAGATTTCAAAAAAATAAATACGTATTTCTTTTTTTTTTAAATCCAGAAATGCAGTTAGAATGACACAAGTATCACATTTTTGAAAGCTTATGAAAAGAACTGATAGAGAAATCCCAGAACGAGCTTTCTAGACGGGGTAAAAAAAAAAAATAAACAAAAAAACTCGATAGAAGCAACTGTCTAATCTAATTTTTTAAAGATTGCGTATTTGCAAGGATTCATATCGGCTGCATGCACCAATGGATATTTTCAGGCTGAGAAAAATGCTATAGTTTCCTGGAATTCTTAGATTTGTTTCTTCTTTAATGTCGATGTGTGCTCAATGGCAGGTATTAAGAAACCTTGTTCGTCGCCTACGTTCTTTACACCTTCTAAAATTTTACCAAGAAGGAGAGCATATATAACACTGTTAATTCGGGTTCGTACTTGAGATCGATCTGAGTAATTTGCAGTTTTGCAAGAGCAAACTTAATGTAGCAAGACTGATGATAGAACAACATCAAGAATGATTAGGTCATAATCTAAAAATAGAACTTCTGCTGCATTCTATCAAACTATAAATCATTTAATAGGATTAGAACACTGCAATCATACTGCTGCCATACAAAAAAAGGAAACCCAGAAGACCTCAACAACAATTACTGACCAATAAGTCTGCTTAACTGAATCTACAAACTTTTCATCAAAATCATCACCAACCGAATCACGAAAACGGTAGATGAAAATTAACAACGGGAGCAAGCTGGCTTTAGAAGAAGCTACTCGACCATGGACCATCTCTATTCGATAAATCAACCAAAAGAGAAAGCAGCAGAATACAAAGTGCCACTCGCTGTGGCATTCATCGACTTCACGAAGACCTTCAACAGTGGAAATTCCAAAGGTCATTGAAGCAATCATTCTACAAGGTGTAGATCCCATATATGCAAGAATACTGCAATATATATAATGTCACAGTTGCTCCTTTATCAGGCTGCATAAAGACTCAGGGCCCTTTCAGCTCCCAAAAAGATACCAGCTCACCCAGACTCTTCACAACCCGCCCAGAGAAGATTTTTCGAAACCCAGAGTAGGAAAATGAAGGAATCAGAATAGACGGTGAATATCTGAGCAACCTTAGATTTGCAGCCGACGTCGTCCATTTTGCAGAGAACCTCCACGACCTCCAACAATAGCTAGATGAACTGAATGGAAAAAGCAAGAAATTAAGCCTTCAGATGAACTTCAGCAAAACAAAGATCATGTGCAACGATCACGTCGGAAATAAACACACAACGATTTAAATCGGAACGCAAAACTGGAGAAAGTAGACCACTACATTTACCCCGGACAATGAATCTCCATGAAATCTTCAAAAGAAGTAAAAATCAAATGAAGAGTCTTTCTAGGGTGACAAGCCTTCAGCAGAGCAACTTCCAAGAACAAAAAAAATCCTATTGGTCCTAAAAAGTATACAAAAATGGCAGACAATCGATAGACATCACGACTTACAACATGGATCCCCAGAGATCACATGCGAAACCGAGGCTGCCAGAATATTAGATGAAGAGACGATCTAAAAAGTTCAAAAAGTATTGGCTCCGTGATGCTCATGATTGAGAGGTCTTGGGAAGGTATATGACCCACGACGGATGATAATAAACTGATGATGATGATGATGACTTAACTTTACATGTTCGAATATATCGTCGTTTTAATGAAAATTTAGGCTCTTTTGATGACGTCATCAATCATGTGAGCAGGTAATTTCTCAAAATGTTGTGACTTGATAGGCCTGGCTCTACTCTATCTAGAAATGCCAGTTCTATCTGATTGTGATCTATGTGTCCGAAGATATCTACATTTTGAAGAAAATTTAGCCCATTTTGATGAAGTCATCAATCATATGACTTCCGAAAATTTCCTAAAATAATGTGATTCGATAGGTCTTCGCTCTATCTAGATTTGCATCTGATTGTGGCCAACATGTCTGAAGATATGAACTCTTTAATGAAAACTCACGCCACCTCTGATGACATCAATAATCATATGACTTCTAGTAACTTTATCGAAACGTTGCCTGGTCTCAAATTGATCGTCGAGTTCGAAGGTATCAATTTCTTCTATAAAGAATTAGGTCAGGCAGTTCGTTGGATGATCGTTTTTTTTCCTGTTGATTTGATCCCTTATTCTGTGTAAAAATAAGTTTTTTTTCTATGTTTCACAGCTAGTTGTAAAAACTTGAACTGTAATACCAAACATGACTCACCTGCTTCCAATCAGGATTTCTAACCATCCCTCCGACCCCTAAGAATACCTTTGTCATTTAATCTAAACCAACGTTTTTCTCTTATCAAATGTTCATATTTTTTCTGTAGTCATGGGTAAACAGTCATAAGAAAATGATTAAGTATTGTTTTCTGAGGAGCAGAGATTAGGCAAAAATTTACAATGATATTTTATCAATCTCCAGTCCAAGTATGAGTTGACTTTGTTTTCTTCCCGTAATAACCACAGCTTCAAGAACAACCTTCCCAAAATTTATAAGAGTGAACTCTTTGCTCTTTGCTCATCACGTCACGCTAGACCAAACCTGTATACAAAATGACCGTTCTCTTACCGTGATTCGAAATCATGATCATGTGATTCGAAACTGACAGTTCTTATATTCCCACAAATTTATTTATCATATATACAATACAAAAGTTGCAGTAATTATCTTCACTCAGAATAGAAGTAGAGGTGGAGTTTACTCCAGTCGCGACCAAGCTTGTGTTCAGATATTTTTTAAATTTCACGTTTGATTAACTGCACAAGCAATTGTCTATCAGATATGGTTAAACTGCCCGAGAGAAAAGGTCAACAATCTCAGAGGCTAATCAGAGAAATTTACGTTATTCATAAATAATTCGTCATAGTATTTATTAGTCAGTGTAAGAACCAGTTTGGTTCCCTTGGCCGACAAAGTTGGAGAAGTTTTAAAGTTACCTCGTATGGGTCACGTATACAACATTGTAAGTGTGATGTCTTGATCATTTAAAAAATCTGTTGAGACTTACATGTAAATTATACTTAAAATAAATGTTACTTACAAAGTTCAGTTTTATATGGAAAAGGTCTTTTTGCTATCTTCAAGTCTTCTTTCAGCAAAGCCTGACTTTGTAGGTAGCGAGTAGTAGATAGTACTTCAAAGGACAGTGATATCAACAGTTTTTTTCCGGTGGCATTAGACGTAGGAATATCCATATACATTAGGGAATGTTAGTCATACAAATGGTAATGATGAAAATAATGGAAATATCAAATTGGAAATAATATACACAGGCTGCTATTTATATTGAAATACGAGTTGATATGTACACATCATTAGAAAAATACCTGTGTCTCTCCTGACACCTCAGACAGCAATTGACTCATTGAATTTAGCGGGAAAGATCTTTGTTTTGGCGTTTGACGAAATTGATTGACCAGAGAACGTATTTTAAAAAAAATAGGTTACTATGTTAGAAAACAAGTCAGGACTGTAAGTAAGTGTGTGTTTTTTGATTGAATGTTCATGAGACGATAATGATTGACAATGATAATGATTGTCCAATGTTAGCTGCATTCCTTTAAATCATACAAAAAATTAGAGAACATATTATGAAAAATCATCATCAGTCTTTCAACGTCCGTCTTTGGACATAGACCTTCCCCAGGATTTGCCACACTTTTCTATCATGGGCGTCGCGCAGCCAGTACTTCCTGAACTTGTCTAGCTCGTCTCTCCATCTAACATTCTGCCGGCCTCGGTTGCGCATGTGATCTCGGGGGATCCATGTCGTGAGTCGTGATGTCCGGTAGAGCGACACATCTAAGTAATAGATTCTTGCTGGGAGACGGACATGATATATTTAGCAACGAAAGGTGAAAATTAAGAAATAGATAGGTTACTAAATAAGAAAAAAAGGTCATGATGTACCCCTCCCTAAGCTTTTTACGAAATTTTTTGCTATAGATTAAGTTTCCAGGAACATTGATAGTTCTGGTAGATCTTACGGGAACATTCTCACAAAGTTTCGGGAATGGGGGGGGGGTTCAATCCCAGTGATACTTTGGAAACTCTAGAATATTTGAAGGAAAAGTGTATTCAACAGGATTAGGAGTTGCCTCCATTTGTGAAAGAGACTTTGTAACGATCTGATCTTGGTGGCTTTCACTATTTCATCGTCAGACACTTTACATTCGTAGGACAGGGGATCAATCTGTTCAGTAACTTGGACTGGAACTCATTTAGGACCCGAGGGATAATTTCCTATAGTGACAGATGCGCAAGATTCTAAATTTAGCAACCTAGTAGAGAAAAGATTGATTTCTCTAATGAGTTTCCTACTGTTGCAACACACGACTAGCTAGGTGGTCGCTTGAATTTTACAAATCAAGGCGACGGCGAAAACGACGATTGAAAATTAATCTAGCTGGAGATACACCTGTTTTAGCAAAGGGTGTGATGCTGTACTCAAATTAGAACTTATTTAGAAATGTACATTCAGAAGAAGCTTTTAAAGCATTTTTGAACGTTTGAACCATTATTTCGGCCAAACCATTGCATGTATGTTATACATAGCAGAAGTGATTTCTTAAAACCATTAATCTCAAAGAACTATTTGAATTCCGTGCTTGTAAAACAAGGACCAGTGCCTGAAACGACAGACAGGAAAACCCATTTGACAAAAACAATGTCTCAAACTTTTTTTCTGCATTTGGTCCATTTTAAGAAAATGTTTACCCACTTAGAATGAGCGTCCATCATGACTAAGAAGTATTTGTTTTGGACCGGTGTAACCTATGTGTAAACGATTCCAAGGTTGGTTGGGCCATTCCAACGGCGGAATTTGGCTTTGACAGGGGTTTTGCAATGTTGGTAACATTGGTGACATTGTTTCACTGGGGAATCCGACTGTGTCCAAGTTTGGCTACAAAATATAGTTTAGCGCCAACTCTTTCATATGAGTAGCGCCGACATGACATCCCCATCCCTCCCAACCGTGAAGGTCGGCAAGCAGGACTTGTCGCAGAGAAAAAAAACAATTACTCTAAAGATAAGTGATTTCAGTGGCTTTGAAAAACATTTTTCTGACACATAATTTTATTCCAGCTTCTTGCAAATTGGATAGAACTTATTTCAGTGTTTTTAGATGCTCAATTTCCCTATCACCACAAATCAGGATATCGTCCTGATAACTTATGATACCTGATAAGCCCCGAAGAATTTGTACCGTGGCTCTTTGGAAGATCCTACGAGCCGATGAAACACCGTAACAAAGTCTCTTGTATTGAAATAGATCTTTCATATATATTGTTCGTATTAATGACAGTATATTTCTTCGATTCATCATCACGATCTAATTGGGCATACACGTGGGATATGTTGAGTTCGAGGATTTTTTTCCGCCCGATGAACTGGCCAATAAGTCCCCCAGTTTAGGAATGGGTTTTTTGTCAAATTTTACTGCTCTGCAAGCGGTCAATTTAAAATCACTGTAAGTTCGGATAGTGGTGTCCGGTTTGGGGGCATGTGCATTGGCAGCAGCTCGATTTGAGAGAATTATTCGTGAAATGGTGCCTTCCTTGACACAGCTAACAAATTAACATTACTACAACGTTTCATAACGTTACGTAAAGTTACATTGGAGTCTCTTTGTAGACACCCCGCAACGTCTCAGCAACATTGCCGACAACGTTGCTTTGTAAGATTGTATTAACCAATTTTTTTTGTAGAATCCCAACGACCTCTCTGTAGCATGGCAGACAACGTTTCTTCAAAATTTCAGGAAGATATTAGAAGAATATGCATTATCTAAATTTGTGCTTCTCGATTGAAGAAATATCTAAAGAAATGTTATACCTTCCGCATATGTAGTTACGTGAAAAAAAGTATTTTCATATTTTTCCAAAATTGTGTAGGTTTTTCAGTTATAGCACTTTGCAAAATTACCATTGCAGTTACGTAAGTATGTGCTGTCAATTTGTGTTGATGAAAATACTAAATAGCAACGTCACAGTAATCGAACCACAACGTCCTCCAACCAAAATGCAACCTGTTTGCGACGTTGCCAAGACGTCTTGTGTTATCCGGAGACTAACCTGTTCATTTCCTCATCTACCTTACTTCTTCAGGCATAAAGGATGTATCGTGCCGTACAATAGACATTTGTTGCATTTTTGTCGACCAAAATATGGAATCTTTCTCCTTTGAAGCGCCCAAGACCCATAGGAAAAAAGACTTGGGAAAGAATTCGCATCAGCTTTCAAAATTTGGATTGATCGAAGGAAACAGATTGAAAGGGAAATGTTTGAAAATTAAACTAGTTCGAAACTTCTCTGCTTAGTTGTAGAGGAGGAAGAGACGTAATATCAAAGATCAAGACAACATATCAAGTTGTTTCAATGGTTATGGTTAAGTGTAGTTTCTTATCAATGTGCAGTGATAAGCCACCATGGCTTATCATTACATTCATGTAATTTAGAACCTTTTATAACAGGCCACAAGTCCTTATAGGTATGCTTGCTTATGAAAGAGTGGGTGACACTCATGTCAAATTTCACATTAGTAGATGCATTATTTAGTTCAAATTGAATTACAGAGTCTGTCTGAGAAATTTGAAGTGTTAGAGAATATGCAACCATCGATGTCACGTGCTTTTGAAAATGGCCGAGCGTTCCTTTCAGAAGTCACAGCGTAAGTTGCTTTAAACTTTCTGAAGCTGCTATATTTAGCTTTTAATCGACATACTTTTCGCAAATGTCCCTTCTTACTCCAACTACGACAATCGTAATTTTTGAACGGACGATCAATCTTATCCACAACATGAACAAGGACATTTAGGTTAAGAACAGTTGATGGTATTTTGGTTTGATTTCACCGTTTTGTTGACATTCGATCGAGAGACGTGACTAAAACTAAGAGGACGGCTCATTCCTTTAACGTTCCTTGAAGCTGCTTTCCTCCAAAAGGCTACTTCAAAAGCCCTTTCTAAAGTGATAAGAGCTGTTGTGTACCTTGGTCACGCAATCCACACTCTAATCGATCCCTTAATGGGTCATCCAGGGACGGGCCGAATACATGATTTGATACCGGCTACAAATTCAGTGACTATTGTATTAGTTTCCTCTAGTATGTTTGTATAACTGTAGGCTTAAGGCGTTGTTTCAAAGCATTAACGAGTTTTTCGTACATGCACTCATCAGGCAATTTTGGTGATACAAGATTTTGCACTGTGGAGAAATGTTTTGCACTGATCAACGATCGAAAAGTCGGCACTTTTTTTTCAATTCTCTGGCATAGAGTTAGCATAAAAAAACAACAGATGCACACGATAATCGTATGTACAGGCATTGAACTTGAAGTGGAGGTGTCTGAACTGCTTTAGAATCCATAAGGCTTAGAGCGTACCCAGGAACAGTTATGGAGACTGGGTTCAGTGTGCGTACCAACCTGCTAAGCTGAGGGCGATTCTCTGACGCTGTTAGACACTCGACGGACAAACCATGAAAGACAGATAACACAGAGTTTTATCCATGCGTGTTTCCTGAAGTAAGGAAAATCATGGGAGTTCGTCGTAACTATCGGATTGTAAAAAGCATCGCCATTTCATTCATGAGAGTTAGAGGTGTATACGCGTTTGGAGCATGTGGCGAAAGTAACGGTTGAGTAGTTGTGTAGCTGTGCGTATGTGAGATGCCTCAACGTCGGTGAACTGAAATGGGCAAAGTTAGTACAGAGACTGGTCAAAGTGGAAAAATGGTCAAGATCGGATCAGCCGGGAGGCCAGCGGAATGAAGCCGATTTGGGGAAGGAGGGGGAAAGAGTAGGTGTAAGAGTAGCTGGCAACAAGTGCCAAGGCCAAAGAGAGTAACCAGCTAAAGGTGCCAGCGCCAATGAGCATTTGGCCATGTACGTCCAAGGCTTTTATAAAGGTCGTCGTAGGAAATTACGTTTCCGATATCTAGCTAAAAGAGGGGTTTCACTACTCAACCATGAACCACCAGCATTCGATAAATCTGCCGGAAGAAAAGGTAGCAGAATACAATCTACCACTTGCTGTAGCATTTATCGATTTCAAAAAGACCTTCAACTCAGTGGAAATCCCTAAGGTCGCGGAGGCCATCACTCTACGAGGTGTAAACCTCGTATATGCCGAAGTGCTGCAAGATATATAAAGTCATAGCAGCTCCTTTATTAGGCTACATAAAGACTCAGGGCCCTTTCAGTGCCAAAAGAAGGTAAGACAAGGTGATACCTGCTCACCCAAACACTTCATAGCCTGCCTCGAGATGATCAGAAGACTAGACTGGGAGAATAAAGGAATCAAAATAGACGGCGAATATTTGAACAGTTTCAGATTTGCAGACGACATTGCCCTTTTTGCAGAGAACCTACACGACCAGTAATTAATGCTAGATGAACTAAATGAAGAGAGCAAGAAAGTGTGCTGACACATGAGCTTCAGCGAGACGAAGATCAAGTGCAACAATCATGTCGGAAATAAGAACACTGAGATCAAAATCGAGGACACAGAACTGGAGAAAGTAGACCGCAACATCTACCTAGGACAACGAATCTCGATGAGACCCTCAAAAGAAGAAGAAATCAAGTGAAGAATCATCTTAGAATGGCAAGCTTTCGGCAGAGCAAACTCAACCTTCAGAAATGAGAAAATCCCATCAATCCTAAAAAGAAGAGTATACAACTAATGCATCCTCCCGATAGTTACTTATGGGGTTGAGACGTGGAACCTAACCAAGAGACAGACCCGCAAATTGAGATCCATGTAACGTGCACATGAAAGAATTATGCTCAACTTCACATGGAGAGACCACAAGATTGCATAATACATCCGGGAGAAGTAAAAACTCAACTATCCATGTTGCAAGAATGGCAGACAACCGATGGATATCACGACTCACGACATGAATCCCTAAAGATCATATACGCAACCGAGGCCAACGGAGTATTAGATGGAGAGACGAGCTAGACAGATTCAGTATGTACTGGTTCTGCGACGCCCACGATAGAGAAATGTGGTAAATCCTGAGGAAAGTCCATGTCCAAAGACAGACTAATGATGATGATGAGTGAGAATGAATATCGTTGGAAATATATGATTGATGTCTTGATGATTCAAAAAATTAAATGAGACACACATGAAAATTATGCATGAAATAAATCTTACTTCATAAAAAGTGAGAGTAGAAAAAAGAACCTACCAGTTAAAGGTAGAAGTTTTTGATTTGATAATGATGTTAGCAGAAGAAAAGGCACGGGAAAGAATACATACAGACTGCTGCCTGTATTGAAATACGAGATGATAAATACACATTGTTAGAAAAATAAGTGTGTCTCTCCCAACACCTTAGACAGCAACTGAGTCATTGAATTTAGCTGGGAAGATCTTCGTTTTGGCGGTTGACGAAATTAACCGATCAGAGGACGCGTTTAAAAAAATATCAAGTTAGAAAACTAGTCAGGACTGTAAGTAAATGTATGTTTTTGATCGAATATCTATGTGACGATAATGATTGACTATGATAATTGACCAACGTTTGCTGTATGCCTTCATCTCGAAGGAAACTTTTCTTCTTCAAAGGACATTTAAACAGAGTAGCATTTTCCGTAATATCAATATAGACTGGGTGTCGATTATATTTGATTTTTTTCTTAATGCGGATCTGTTCACGTAAGCATGGTAGATAAATTCTTCGTCGTTGGAAGCGGTTTGTTTCGGGCGCCGTGTAACAATGAATTATTCTCCGTCGCTCGAAGTGTTTCAAAATATTCTCGCCGTTCAAGTGTTTTTGATTTACTTGTCGGTCAAGTGTTTTAAGATGGACTCTATGAGGAAAATCGATTTGAAAAAACAACAACAAAAAAAAACAGGTCTTATTATGCCTTTTTAAATTAATTAAAGACGTCTGATTAAAGTGGGAGACTGGCTGTAATGTTTTTCATACTTCATCAAGAGTTGATTTAAATTGTCTTATTCCACTGAAAGTCTACGAAAGTGGTGTAATGAAGTAAATGATGATCATCAAGGGTTGGTTTAAATTGTTTTTATCTCGTCGTAACTTAACAAAAATGGAGTAATGCAGTATGCCAAAAAGCAAATTTTGGTATTGCATGATTCCCCGTTATTTTTTGCTCTAATCTGTGTAGAAATGGTCTTTGTTTGGCAATTTCAGTTTCCGTTGAGTGAAAACTATTGCATTAAAATTTCCTAAATTCTGGCGGACTTCGTTCTTCTCTATCAGTCGTGTCAAAAATTGCCGTAATTTAAAACTCCTGCGTTGGACATTCTTTATCTATCGCAGGGATTGAGTTGAGTTCGGAGAATCACTAGTGCATATGTGATCGAAGTTCTTCCCGTGTCAAAAATTATTTTTATCCATCAAGTTTTTTGCGTAGATGTATTTTTCGTTGTTTATTTCCATTTTTGACGAGTAACTTATCGTTTTTTGACGAGCAAGTAAGATTTTATTTTTGATGGGCAAGTAAGTTCTTAAATACACCCAATGTATCTTCTTGTATTTTAAGCTATGTTGCTATTTTTGTAAGTCAGCAGTTGTATTCTAAGCCAGGTCTACCGTTTTGTGTTGAGACACGTTTGAAAGTAGGTCTATCGTCTTGGAAAGGTTTGGAAGTCACCAATGTGGTACTAGTATTTCCCTTTGTACGCCGAGGCCATCAATATGGTATGACCCATATAGTTATTGCTATGTCCATTGGACAAAGAGATGAATGGAATAATATGTTTCTTTATTCAATAAATAATAACATCTAAGGAATAGTTTGTCAAGATTGGTTGTGTGCTTTTTCGTCGCAGGTGCGCCTATCAGATTGTGTGTGTATATAAACATATGCATGTGTTGAAACCTCAGAAAGGATAAAGTGAGTTGAAAAGTCACACAGTTTTTTATACGTGTGTGTATGTGTGTGTGTGTTTAAGTAAATGAGTCTTGTTGAAACGAATGCGTGATTTGCTCCATCTCAAATGCCTTTTTTTAATGCGATCCCTAGAGATCATATGCGAAAACGCTGCCAGCAAATTAAGAGATGGCGTGACGAACTAGAGAAGTTAAGAAAGTAATGGTTCCGGTGCGCCTATGATAGGTCTGGTGAATCTTTGGGATCAATGTCCAACGACAGACGTCAAAAGGATGATGATGATGGTGGTGGTGGTGGTGGTGATGATGATGATGATGATGATGTAAGCCAAGCGACGTCGCCCAAAGATTGTGTAGGCGCGACTGACTGATGGAATGGACTGTCAGTGATTTATTTATCATTTTGCCAGACTTCAAGACGAAACAATTACACCTGGTGGAAACTGGCTTCCGATTAGTCGATTATTTGTAATATTTTATTTATTTTAATTTTTGAATATTTTCCATTACGATTTCAGAGAGAAATCTGTGGAGCCTATATTTGCACATTTTTGTTCACTGAATTTGAGTGGCCTCAGCAAGGTTTATGTATTTGGTCGTGTCCATTTTATTCGTCTTTCTATATTTCTATCTGTGTCGGCAAGATATCTCCAATAGAACTCAATGAATTTTAAATTTTGTAGAAGGGTAGGTAATTAGGTAAGGAAGAGTTGGTCGAATATAAGTATGGACCCAGGAATTATTTTTCGATTGAGAAACATTTTTCCGTTTTGTTACATACATGTCCACACCAGAATTTCTCTGTGAATTTATTTGAAATTTCGTAGGAGCGCGTGCAACAGGCCATGAAAGAAATGATTAATTTTTGGGCTGACCCAAGCACGATTACTCCTTTTGATAATAGCATTGGCAGAGGTGTGTTCACTCTGTATTAAAGATAACATTGTAGATAATGATCATAGTAATTATAGTAAAAATAATTTATTTGTAAGTAATATTACTAGAGTTGATTATTAATAACGGTTATGATAATAAAAATCATCTTAATGACGAGGATGCAAACGATAATGAAAGTGATTATGATTATTATAATGGTGATTAGAATCTCCTACTAATCTGCTCTTGATTAATAGGCTATTGTCTACATTGGTAACAGTTAGGATCACCTTACATTATCAATAGAATAGTCCAACATCATGTCGGAAAAAAAAGAAGAAAGGAATGGACTGGAATAGAGGGCAATGACTCTCTCCATCTTTCTACCCTGTTATTATACTATCTCTCTTTCTTGCTCACTCTTTCTTCCTTTGTTAAACCATAACGTTTTCAATATTAAACATTGTTTGAAAAAGTTTTTTTTATAAATTTCAAATGTTGAAAGAATTTGTTTTTATTGTCCCAAAACATTAATATTCCATACTGCAAAATGGTTAAACTTAATAACAGGCAGAAAAAAAATAGTAGTTTTTTAGTTGGCTGCTTGTATGAAACAAACTGATTTACGAAATGAACATTTTGGTGGTTTGATATGGGCTGTGCAGATACAGAGAGAGAAGGAGAGAGAGAGAGAGAGTGAGAAAGAGGGAGAAGTGAACTACTCATACGTGGAAGGAAGAGATTTATCTATTTATTTTTCAGTCAGTTGTTTCATGGATATTGGCATTCTACATTTACGAGCTGAAAAACACCCCATAGATTGGAATTTCTGCTACTGCTAATTAATAGGCTATTGACTATGTACATATTCCCTGTCATCCCCTCAAAGTAATAATGGATAAATCCATCGTCATGGTGAAGAAAGAAATGTGAGAGAGAGGATTTGTAAAAAAGATGGCAACAAACAATGAAACATCCCCAAAATTCATGGAACATATCTTGGAAAAATAGAACATTTATGATATCATCAGAGAACGTTTTGTTCTTTTGTTGCCCATTGTCTAATTTTCCACAAAATTTGACAAAAATCAATTGAGAAATTTTGGAGATGTCTTTTGGACGGACCTGAATTTTTTGTGATATTATATAGCACGGATACATAACAATGTTGTGAGGGTGTAATTGTGCATGGATTCGCCCAAAAATCTAATCCCACCCATCCTCACGATTTCATAGAAATTCATTCGGAACTTTTGGAGATATCATATGGATAGACAGATGGAATGATACACATGACCTGAATGCATATATCTCTCCAAATTCATTGGCAGTGCTAACAATGATGGTGTAATAAAAGTGATAGGCCCCTCAATCATAAGTCTAGTGATTAATATTGATGATAATCATGTGTTAATAATGATCTTAGTCATAATAGTAATGGCAATGATGCCATTATTAATAAAAATAGTATGATTGCTGTTTGTAGTAACAATGATACCAGCTGTTCCCTAATAATCTTTATCTCCATTTTAGAAACAATCAGGAAATTACATTGTTTTATTTCTTATCTTCAGGTAACAGAATTATTCATTTCTTGACTGGAAAGCGTTTTTTTGTACGCATATTCCTTATTTCTTACACTTATTCATTACAAGCAGGGATACATGGTGTTGCCTGGGGTGAAATTACTTCAAATACAACAACACCTGAAACAAATATCATTTTATAGAAATTTTCATGAATTGAAAATAAATTACAGAAAATCTTCATTGAAATCTGACAATTAGTTGATTTGGTGAGATTTCCAGATCCCTGTTAGTGGGGGGTGGGTGAAAATATCTCTTCAAAAAATTTCGGTTGGTTTCGCCACACATAGTTGGCAAAATAGTGCACACATGCATTGTAAAAATATCTTTAAAGAACTCGTGGTACAATAGAAAATTCATTTCATCGCTAACTAAATTATTTTGAAATAGTCTATAATTAATGCGCTAATCAAATTTTGGAAGTCTCACACTCCCAGGCAGACCCATGCATTAATATCTGTTTTTGTTGGTTAAATACACACACTTTCATGTCAAATTTAGCATTATAGTAAGTTTATAAAGAGAATATCTCTTTCATAGAGCTTGAAAATTGATTGTTCTGAAAACTGACAGTTTACCAGAGGAAGTGATGATCTTATGGATTGAAAATGTAAAAAATTACTTGCAAAATTTTTTTTTTCTCTGGAACTAAATTTGCATGCGTGTCTGCCTGGGAGCGTGTCTGGGCCTGCCTGAGGTTCACGAGACCTAATACAAAACGAGTATATGCAAAAGTAGCAAAACATTATCCAAAATGCCCACATGAACACTCATTTAAACCATCTTCAGGCTCAGAAGTTTGTGTTGTATAAGAATGAATGCATCAAAGAACATATTTTTCAGTTAAATTAAAGATTTTTCCTTGAGCAGCTGACATTTTGATAAAGTAAAATTATCTTGAAACATTCAGAAAGATGCATGAGTATAATAGAAAAAATTAACTTGAAAATATCAAAACAATCCTTAAAAAAGTAAATATCAAATTAAAAGTTATGTAATGGAAATGTTGAAATCCATTAAAGTATTATTGAATACTACATATATTTATCTGTTAGAAGTCTTTTGGAAGATTAATTTGTGAAACGAGATAACTTTTTTTCAATTTTTGATGAGATTTGAAGGAAATGAGTTGTCTTCCTCTCATTTGTCCAAATGAAATGACTAGTAATGACCTGCCCAGGAAACCACATATTGCTGAGAAAGAATTAACTTCTTGGCCAAATTCAGCCTTCCTTAGTGCAATATTTTAACCTACAACTGCTTCAATTTGCTATAAATGATCATAAATGACCTTTGATGACCTCAAATGATCTCTGATGTTAACCCCACTTAGCTTATGTCCTCTGATATGAAAAGATGCCAAATAACAGCTTCCTAGGTGCAAAGGCCTACTACTGCTTCAATTGGCTAAAAATGGCCATGAATTTTCCAAGGGCATTATCATAAAGTGAATTTGAACTGTTTCAGCTGGAACTTGAACTCAGTCCATGGATTTCATTTTCCATGCTGCTAACTGTTGAACCATCCGCACCTCCATTCTTTAACACATTACCTGATAATGATGGGAGATTCAGGAGCAAACAAAAGAATGAAAATATTCATTCTAAAAATGTCTTTGAATTATGATACCTCATCTCTGAACTTATTGCATCTTGAATTTATTATTATTTTATCATTATTGGATAGTTCTTACTAAATGTTATCACAATCAAAACTTCAAATATTATCATTTTAGCTTCATCAAAAAATTCAGCACACACACAAGCGAACAGTAATATTTTCTGGCATGAACAGTTGCCAGGTGAGTGAGTAAAATGCTAAAGGCTGAAACTTTGTTCTGATCCAATTGTTATGAATATCAAGAATTTTGGTTTGTCTACAGTGAGTGTGAAACGTATTGGATGCATTTCAAAAACCCTTTTTTTAACATACTGTTAAAATTGACAAAAGATTTCTGATTTTTGTACAAAACTTTTCAATGTTTTGTTTCAATATCTTTCTTTTTCTTCCCTAAATCCTGTCAATTTTTGAGCTGTATTAAGATATTAGAATGAAATTTTGGATACTTTTTGCGCTTATTGTAAGAGTTTTCAATCAATGACTTAGTTCAAAACTACTTCTCAATGAATTAGTACATGAACAACAATTGAGCTATGGTAGAAAGAATCCTGTGTGAATTCTTTTTTCTCTTTCTACTGATCAGCTATGTTGCTTAGAATTGCCCTTACAGAAATTGGCTTACATTTGAGAGATCTAAAGTTTCACTCAAGATATTCAGAAATGTTTTTAGTGCCCTTAGCGAGCCTAATTTTAATTCATGAAAAACTGCTAAATATAGTCAGGTTTTGTTTTGGACCAAAATAACATAAATTAAATTATCTGCCAAACTGTATGACTCTTTCTTGATGATGAAAGCCACTGGCCAAATGCTGTATCAAGAATATTTCAAGATATTTCAATTCACTGGGAAATTTTTTGTTGAGATGAAAGTTTGATGATTATGTAGAATGAAGGCAAGCTTTTTTGCTGAGAGGTAAAAATTGTTTGAGGAACAATTTCAGTAAGAATTATTCAGGGGTGAAAATTGAATAAGATAGGACTGAATTTTGATCAATAACAATGAATTTCTCATAATAAATGACATAAGTTGTTTGCAGTGTTCAAAGATTGAAAGTTTGGTTCAGGCACAGACTGAAAGTGATTTGAGCTCCTGGGCAAAAAAGGTTATTGGTCCCTTGATTCTTTCACTACTTTGGACTCTTGGTGTTTTGTACCCTCAGGCACTGTCTGATTGCCCAATCATTCAGTCTGCCCTGGTTCCATTTGTATTGTGAAAGTAATCATGTAGCAAATGATATTTGCACTTATGTGTGTGCTATATTGGTACAAAATAGTTATTTAGTTTATAAACATATATATATCCTCATTAGCTGTACTTTTTATGTATACAAACCATCGTTTATATAAACTTTACTGCACAGAAATATTGGAACAAGCACAAATTCAATGTTTTTTCCCTATGATTGTATTCTCTCCAAAATGTATATTGGTCTAGTTGAAAGCTATTTAATTATCTAGTTCGGTAACTCTTCAAAATAGCTATGTTAGTTGCCCTTCTTAATCTTAATGATTGATTTTGAACAAGATTTTTGCAGGATAGAAAAAATACTTGATTCATTCAACAGTTTAATTCTATTTAAGAAAACATTATCAAGAAATTTAGCTTATAAAAACTACAAAACATGAGTGAACGCATGTCTTGTGCTGATTCCAATAGAATATTGTTCTTCTGACTTGAAATTCAAGTTTTTTACTCTAAAAATCAAGCCATATTGGCAAAATATCTATTTGTTCACATACTGAGGCAGTAGGTAAATGGCAATCATTTGTCATACACAAGATGAAGTTAAGAGCTGATCACATTATCAGCAGTAGGATAATATGCTTGTAAAATCTGGTTAACAGTGTTGAGTTGAGTATTAATTTTAGCAGAAATGTACTAATACAAAAATTGAAAGATGTGAAAGTAAGTAAACTGGTTTAAAACAAACTGACACCGTGAAAAGATACTGAATCCTGATTCATAAAACTGGATTGATTCTGAAAAGGACTTTGATGAAGTGCTAGTTGATTGGATAGCAATATTTCTCTTTTTCGATTGGCTAGAAGGATATAATCATCTTCTGATTGGTAAGAAAAAATGTCTGACAAAATTTTTGCAAGCTGTAAACCTACTTTTTTACAGAATTTATGCTCAAAGTCAAGATAACATAATGTTGTCTTCTGCAGTTGTTCTTAACTGTATGAAAGAAACGTGATCATGTATATTTGTCTTGCTTTAAATTGCAGTTTTGCATTTCGTAAGCAGTTTTTTGTAAACCAAATAATTTTGATGCATAATTGAAGGTTTTTTTAGAGTGTCTTTGCCTCTCTGAAATAGGCTGTCAGTTGGTCGGTCAGTTGGTCTGCCCCCCAATTTGATTCTCAGCTGTTTCAAGTCAGATTTACTTGAAACTTGGTAGAAAGTTATTTCTTTATAAGATGCTTGCTATCTAGAAAAATCTTCCACTCATGGTCATGTAATCTGGTAAAAATGGTATTTAAACTTCATGTTTTATAATCAATAAAAATTGATTCTATCAGCAGTTTTGAGTCACATTTATTTGAAACCTGGTAGAAAGGTGTCCCTCAATAAAATGCTTCTCACTGATAAAAATCCTTTACTAAAGGTCATGCAATCTGACAATAATGGTGTTTAAACTTTATTTTCTTAAATTGATTTTCTCAGCTGATTTGAGTTACATTTACTAAAAATTTGATAGAAAAGTGTGTCTTGATGAAATGATTCTTACTTGAAATTAGCCTTTACTCAAATTCACATGAACTGGCAATGATGACATTTAAACTTTATAGTGGACCAAATTTACTTATTAGTATCATTTATATGAACATGACAGTGACACATTTGATTTAGATTCGTGGTCAACTAGCTAGTCATGCAAACCGTTGCTAATAAATTTGGGTGTCTCGTAATTGTGATGTGCTAGACTAAACTAAGGCAAATAAATATCTATTTAATGCCTAACTTGGAAAGTAGCATGAAAAATGTTTTTTCAATAGTTTTTGTTTTTTAGATAGATTGTGGATTGAATCTCATCATATGTCACGCAAAAAACACTTGGGATTTGTATTTTGTTGTGCCAATTTTTTAGCACTAAATAATGAATTGAAAAATTGGTTATATTTAGAGTTATCTGCCCTTGGCAGAGAACTACCTGCGATTTCTAACACACATGATGAAGAAGACCAAGGGAATGGTAAATTCTTTGTCTCTTCCTCCTTGACATCACACAGAACAATCAATAGGATAACCAATCGTTATCTTCAGTGTATATAAGTAAATTTTCTTGCTCTTGCTCTCTCTCTCTCTCTGTCCAGACGGTGTTGCAGTAAGCTGGCATTTTCGCTTTCTCCTTTACTTAACTTAATTTTTACACACATCTAGTTTATACATACACCAAGTAATCCTTCCTTTTCTCTGAAGAACTTCTCTCTCCATTTCAAAGAACACATTTAAACAAAGCTAAGCAAACTTTATGTAATTAGGACAGACTTCTGAGGAATGCATACAAAGAGCTATGGATTAGGTAACCAAAACTGACGATCATTCCAAGACTCGATCTTGCATTTTACGTTCCTTTTCCTATATTCTTCACTTCGCCTCATTATTCACCGTGGTAGATCTCACCTAAACAACTTTGTGCCTAAAGTCAACTCCTGCCTTTCCTTCGATTACTCCAAAAATAAGAACTTAATTATTATCAATTTTTCCGCATTTGTTACCAATCAAACTAACAGTGTATTGACCTCGTTTTTGGATTTAATGTGTGAACACATTATTTTCGAGAATTAATATCCATAGATTTATATTGGGAATTTATCTGGGGTTAATGTTCTTAGCCATCCAATAACATAATTGACTTCCCCTTTCTTTATTTTCTTAATCATATTTGTTTGTATACTTCTGTTTTATATTTGATTAACTTCTATATGAAAACCAATGTAAACAAGATAAAATCAAGAGACACTAATAGAATATTATTTGAATCAAATGTGCCAAAAAACCAATGCTTATGTGAGTAAAATTGTCCGTGAGATTATTGTTTGTGTCAGAAAGTGAAGTGGTTTTGGTTCTTTACATTAGTGGAGAATAAAAAAATGCTGTTGCATCCAGCATTTTGGCATTAATCAAATTAATACAGGAAGGATAAAGTAATTTATGATTTCATGCAACACATAACGAATTGATGTTTCCAAATGTATCATTGCTAATAATTATCTTGGATTAGAAAATATCTATATGCTTGTTGGAATCAGATAAGAATCAAGTGATAACTTTTTTCATCATATGTACAACATTACAGTTTTTTCAAGTAAAAACACATTACAAAAGCGACAAAAAATAGATGAGAATACTTAAGCAGAAAATCATCCATATTTGAAGCTAAACATTTTGTGTGGATCACAGAAAAAATATACATGAATTAATAAGAATTAATATTTTTGTAATACGTACAAAAAAAATACTTCTGAATACACAAAAGCACATTGCATATCTAATTAACCTATGGAGTTAGATTTCTTTTATTGGTGTTTTCTGAAATTGTATGTATCTGCCTTAAAAGATTAAATTGTTTCTAAAACAGTACAAATTCTTAATAGTAAAACCATTGTGAGAAATATCCATTGGTTATGATTAGTTCCAGACTATGAATTTTACAGTATAAATCAAATCCATTCAGCCATAATTCACTAGTGTATCTGAAGGAACATATTTACATCCAGAAATAATCTCAATCATTATTATAATTTTTGAGGGAGCAATCGGGTACCCTAGACTGCTTTCTCCTCCATGAAAAACCTTGACAACATTTATCAGTTTAGTTTACTACTTGTTTACATGAAACAGAGTTTCTGATTTAATTTTCTTCTCGGTGCAATGGCTAAACAAATTATTTGAATAAAATATTCAGAGTCTGATTAATGAGTTTCATGGGCATCCTATCAATTGGTTGCCAGTCAATTAGTTGACAGGACAACTCATCACCAACTCCAAGAAATGCTCATAATTAAAAAAGCTAAAAATGAAGCCAGTAGTTTTGCAAGCCATTTTGAGTACCTTTGTAGATTCATTAACATGTCAATTTTTTTTTCATGTATTTTTAATTTTCTTTTATCTATGAATCATTTTTTCCTTCCTCTGAAATTATGAGATTGCGAATGGCCTTGTTGATGGATAGAATTCTTGAATAAATATAATGTTTGGGTATTGAATTAAAATATCAAAATTGGTATGAGATTTGCCCAATGAGTATTGTTCAAACAAACGTAAACAAATTATAGCAGACTCCAGAGATGAATTATCCTATTGATTAATTTACCAGCAATCAATTTATTGGCAATGATTTCATTCATGATGAATTGTCCTAGCAGTGTTTAATGATGGCTCTTTGGTTTTAAATCTAGAATGAAAACTTTGTGAGATTTATAATTATTGTTGACTTGTCAACATTCCAGCAAACTTGTAAAAGGTAGAAATCAAAGCAACAATTTGTCATTGTCAATGGTCATATAATGGTTGTCCTTTGATAACAACCAATCTCTAGTATTAAAGTCAGAAATAATTGGGTGAGAAATATTCAACCAATCTCATTTGCTCAACACTGTAGGTTCAAGCATGAGCTACATAACTGAAGGAAGAGCCATGATCAGTAAGGTTTTGTGTGCTGAGAACTCCAGAAACAGATTAAATCTTTATATCAAAGAAGTGGCAGCAGATGTTATCAATATAATTGGAGTGATTGCTTTGATTCTTTTTGTACAAAAGCATGATTCATTATAAAGCAATATTGATTAAGATTCTGACTATGATTGGGCATCCAGGCATTGAGCAGTGGTGGATTAACAGTTAGACTGAGTAGGCTTACCTCTAGAGGCCTAGAATTGGGGGGTCTGAAAACAAAAAATGTATCTTGAGCTCTGACTAGAGATTGTCTGTACGAAGTGTATCCAAATACACACATTTGCTTTAGAATTCATCAATCCTTGATGATCAATCACTAACTGTTCAGGTGGGCATTTATTGGATCAAAAGATATATTTGTTCAATTAGCAATGAGAAACTTTATCATCTGGCACTCAGGCATATTGAATTAGAAATGCTTCAATCTGTTGATTCATCGACACTTTTGTAAATGGAAAACAGAAGTTTTTTAAAGTACCAATGTGAAGAAAATGAAAAAAAAAATGACTGAAAAACATGTACAATACTAAACATATAATACATTATACATAGTATAAAGATATAAGCTATTTAGCATGATTATTTATTAGTTTATTTTATTCAAGATGGTTGAGGTGGAGACAAGACCAGGAGGCCAAACTTAAGTTCAGTCCAGTTCAAGTGCTGTTTGTGTATTTGTATACTTGTTGATTTGTAATACAAAAGTGACCTAAATATTCACTAGTAAACTGGTTGGCAACCAAGTTGGAAAATATTTTTTTTGTTTATGGCTATAATGAAACCAAGGCTATAGAAATTTCCCTAGACATCGTATTTTTCAGTCCTATAACTGAATCTTTGAATTAAATAGGTTTCATTGATATTATTCTCTGAGTAGAGACAATAGTTACTTGTCAATACCAATTTATACAATGAAGAAAACCACCGTGAATGTAATCCTATCCTCCCATAAACCATGTTATTGATTGATAGAGTATTGATCACAGCTGATCAATATTCTCTTTTTGCATTTAAAACTAGAGTCTGGTATAGAGCATTGAACTGGGGTCTATAATGAGTAAGCCTGAAAAGTGTTTTTAAAACACAAAATAATTGATTTGAAGGGTTAAGGTGAGAAATCTGAATTGATTTTTTAAAACTCTTTTTAATCTTATTTCTGAATGATTTCAGATAAGATTGGAATGTGTCCAGAAGATGTAACACCCTCATTTTGTATTGGATCAAAAGTTGTAAGGTAGAATGCATTGGATTTTGAAGCTGCATTATCATATCGATTACCATATCTCTCTTAATCTATTGTGAAAGATGATACCCTATTTAGACTGTTTGATGATCAGAAAAGATACCCTTATGTATTTCAGGGTCATCTATTTGTGAGGAGGGTATTCTCTGACCACAGTGTTTATCTGTTGACGGAAACTTGGTTGATTTAGGAAAAATATGTGCTGAGGAGGAAAAGATGTATTCACACATATAAACATTGAATCTGAAATAGTGGCATCCCAAGGGTTAATGTCACCCGGAGTGGTAACTCAGGGTGTCATCCCATTTATCTCTTTCAAAATTTGCCCGTCTTCCCAGGATATCTAGGATTTCGGTGATCTTTTTGTACTAGTGTTATATGTACCTTAAAAGATACACAAAATTTACTTTATGCATAAGATTTGAGGGAAACGTTTTTTCATGTGTGCTCCAACTTGGTGAAATTTTTTCTCGGGAGGTTTTAAATGGAATCATACTTATAGTTACAGCTGGAGTTTTTCCTTTTTTTCTTCAATACATCACTCAAAAGACGTGGATGTATTTATCCCTAAATTCCAAATCTATCACTCCCAGGGCACTATATTTTTCTCTTTTCATCACACTATGTAAGCTGTCTCACTTACACTAAATATGTTATAATGGAAAATATTTTCTGTGAGTACAGGGTATTGAAAGTTATAAATAATCCTATCAAGAAAAGTTATCTGAGGACCTCAAAAGATACAGAGATAGCACTTTTTTGGCACCTGTTTACTACTGAACAACAATTAATTTTTTGGTTCTGCACAGATTTTCTGTTTAAAATAGCAAGGATAAGATATTCAACTCTTATGAAATACTAAACTTGCAAACTTTAATCCATGTTCACACATTTTATTAGTGGTTACATAAAAAATTGTATTCTTATCACGAGCCAAAAATCATTTCACACCCTCAATTGAATCAGAATAAGAAAAAAATGCAGCAGTGACCACAGAGAGATGAACATAGTGAATAATAAATAACAATCAGTTTTGGATTTAATGTTATATCTGAAAAATCAAAGAGCAATAGGAGACTTTGTATCTTTTGAGGTACCATATTTTTTTCAGGTAAATATAAAGTGAATCCTTGTTATAGTGAACCTTGATATAATGAATTTTGGATTTAACACATGCATGAATAATAACAAACTTTCTACTGATTCATCAAGCAACGTTTGATAAATGTGGCAAACATGTGATCGATAATGAAATTGGCATTATGCTAGTTTTGTGATCCAAACTTTAGATCAAGACCAAAGTGTAGTATCTGTTCTTCTCATAACAACAAAACACAGCATTGGCTTTCCGTTTTCAATTTTAAATGTTATTATAGTTGTATAACAATTGTTCTCTTTATGAATTTTAATTTAATTTGAATAATTTTTCAATGGCAAAAGCAAAAGTTCCTATGAATATAATTTATTGTCATAACTGAAATCTATGTGACTTACCTTTCCTTGTTTTAAATTTTAAAGTTTACCAAACTCGTGAAAAAACAAGTAATTTGATTTCACTAAATCATTTCTACTCATCATATCACTTTATTGCCCTTTTTTGACATATTTTTAACTCCTTGATTATTATTGAATTTTATATTAGAATAAATTATAGCTTGTTTTGTATTTTGGTAATTGAATTATTGTGTTTTGTATGTAAGTTATTGTTTCAACAGTTTTATACAATTAAAAAAAAACATAAAATGATTAAAATACAACCATAATTTAAATTTTGTTTCTTTTTTGTCAATTTAAAAAAAAATTCTAATGAATCAAATAAAAATTCATTAAAAAAACAATTGAAATACGACTAAAATAATATTGAAAGTGGAAAACAGGAAGTTCATGTCATGTTTCATCAATGTGGAAATAACAGATACTACACTTTGATCTCGAACTAAATGCCACCAAAGGCTAGACGACAAAACTAGGATGGTGCCAAGAAGTTTTTTATTATTTAGTATACTATGTAATGTAAGGTTACAAATACCACCAAAGGCTGGGCCACTGAACTAAGATAGTGCCAAGGACTTTTTTAATATTTAACTATGTAAGGAAAAATCGAAAGTAGAACAAGGTGCAACTGAACTACCATTGGATTTACAAATGATGTTTGTTGAATGTGGCAATTTACCAATCTTCTTATTCACTGAGCACCTTCCACCACCAGACGTGTCCTTTTTTTTCACCAAGGCTTTGGTTGGCTACAATTTCGATCACTTCACCAATAGCATGTCCTGTTAGGAGGGCAAAGTACCAGCATGACCTGGTTTAGAAATTTGGAAGAATCAACAAAACCTTAAATTTAAGGACCATGGAGAACAAAATAAATTATTGCACATCATTTAAGAGTTAATATGTACAAGTAAATTTCAATTTATTGAACCAACAAATACATTGATTAAAAGATGAAAAAATTTAGGCAGTCATCATGGTGTCACCTAGGGTGGGCCGCATCTGCCCCACCCCTGCTGGTACACCACTGATTGTAAAGCAAGTTTAGTTGTAAGTTTTGTATCGCTATCCTGTGTACTGTATGATTCCTAAACATGAATGGCTTTTTCACTCTACCATCAGGTGGCTTGCAAAGAGGGGCCAATGAGGATTCATGCCATTTTAGTAATCTGTCGCTATGTGCATTTAAAGTTAATATAATTGAATGTATATTTAAGCTTATTGGAGAGAAAAATAATAAACCAGTTTATGCTAAGATTCACATTAAAAAAAGCAAATAGGTTTCTGCATATATTTCTTTAAAGAAAAAGACTGGACTAGAAGATTCTTGTGGAAACGAGATTTGTTTTGCATTTCTGGTAGTGATTATTTAAAATTGATTAATCAGGTTTATAATTGATGTTATGGCTTCTAATATCTACTGATTACTACACAGTATATGTAGGAAACTGGCAAGTTCTTCATTCCTGCAGCAACTTATTCTTGCAATGAAAAGATGTTAGTTTTAAGTTATTGCCATCATGTCTCTTACTTAGAGATGATTTCCAGAAGACTGAAGTTTCAAAGATATGTGCAGTAGTTTAAGGGTGGACCCATAGAGTGACTTTCAAATGCTGTCAGTTGATTGGATAGGTATCTCTTGATTGAACAGAAAAGAGCAATATTGATGTTTGAATTTTCTGCATCCTTATCCACTTTTCACCTGAACTGAACATATCCACTTTTTTAACTTGATGCTTAAATATGGTTTGCTCAAAAATGTGATTCTGGAATTTACACACATACACGTATACATTATTATGATTAAAGTCCGTAGATGGGGAATGTTTTTCAAATTTTTGATCAACTTTTTTATATATAAGAGAACATATATCTAGATTCAGTGGATGTAAATATTGTATAAACATCCAGGATCTAGCTCTTCTGATCATATTTCTGGCTGTTATGAAAACCAGGGAAAACTATAGGTGTTATTGATTTTTTTTAACTTATAAATATTTTATGATGATATAATACAGAAGGTGATATTCAAGGAAAATTACCCACTTTGCTAAATGTATCAATCAGATGTTGAATAAATCTGAGTTCCCTAACTGAAGAAAACCTTATTCAGCATGAAATTTCTTGATTTTATGATGAGGACTTCAAGAATCTGAAGTGTTTCTTCATAATTGATGTTATATAGTATGCACGTGTTATGATGCCTAGTTTGAAAGAATCAGAAAATGATAACATCTAGAGTTTCTCCCTGATCTTGATTATGGCCAGATAGATAGATTGGACATGTTCTTTTGCACATGGACAAGAAAAGATGAGTGAAAGATGTAAGAGTAAAAAAAAAACTTTCCTTGCGTACAGACTTTAATCAAACTTGTATTAATGCAGAAATACTGCATAAATACACACTTTTTTTGTAAATTATGTATACATATATGGATATACACACATACATTTCTATGAAAATAAATGCTTATCTTACAAACACACATGTAAATATGTATATGTATATATAAGCACAACATGTCATAGTGTCTGTATAGGAATACATGCATAAATGTATATATATACATATACTTGATTACACATATATGAAAGCATATCTATCTATTTATCTATCTATCTATCTATATATATGCTCATATGCACATATATACATGTGTGTGTGTGTGTGTGTGTGTGTGTGTGTGTGTACATGATGTAATTTATACTCATCGAGTTTTCACCCCAGTAGCAACTTTTACTGGAGAGCAGAAGACATCAAATCTTCTTATTACTCCAGCACTCTCCTCAGTATTCTGGCTGATTTAGTAATGTTGCTATCTTGAATGTTTTGATTCTTCAGATTTCCATTTTCCAATTTTTTCAGATACTCTTTTGGACTGATCCAAGTTCACCAACAATGATGTTACCTTCATGTTCTACAATTTTCTCATTTCTTCAGCAAAGTCTAAATATTTGTCCAGCTTTTCCCATTCTTTCAATTTTACTGAGTACTTTTCTGGAACGACAACATCCATTAATGGAAAAATGTTCTTGTTTACAATGTCATTATTAACAATGACTAGAACTGGTCTCCTAGCCTGGATTTGTTGATATAATTTCAAAATCTAATGGAATTTAATTTTTTTTATTCTCTAGAAAAGATTAAAATCATTTTCCCAATTCTCTTCTAGCTGATGCTGGATTTGCTGCATTTCAATTGGCTGCTTAATCATTTTGCTTGCTCATCATGTGACAGTCTTGTGAATTTTTGCAAATTATTTAGTGTTCCAATGTATTCTCAAAATCACTGGTTGACTTTTCATTTTCTATAATCAGTGCAATGGAGTGATTTTTTTTACAGAACTCTATTTTTACAATTTATAAAAGAAAAAACGTCTTCAAAGTTTATGTTCTATTTTGTACGATGAGACAAACCATATGATTAAAACAATTTATTGGTATACAAAAATTGAACTTAATTTTTGAGTTCAATTAATTTAGTGAATTAATTCACTTCCATAGTTCAATTTGATAATTTATAGTTCACAGGAATGAATTATATGGAGTTCTCATGATTTATTTCTTTAAATACTTTTATTATTGCTATAGTAAATATTGCAATTATTGTGAGAAACAAAGAAGAAAATACATTTTACAAGATTTAGGCTTGGAATTTGGTGAAATTGATTCAAATAATGTATGTGATGGAAATACCATTGTATTTTGCATATGATCATTGAGATGATAACAGCATAGATATTTACTAAGCTTAGCTTAGTCTGGCACAAAACTATAATAAAGAGTAAGGTTAGTGCTGGCTCACTATTATGACCCTGTACCGGACTAAACTAAGCACAGTATATTTCTGTACAAAAAGTTTTTTATTTGAATATCTTAAAGTCAGTTCATCCTCATGAAAAAATGAATGGACATAATGGAATTAGATGATTTTTTTAAGAGAAGAAATTATTGAAATTGTTTCAGTTGACGAGTCCATTGTTTCAAATGGTTGGTGACTGATATTTTCATTTGCAAAATTATTATTTTTAAGTTGAAGGGTCCATATGCAAGCTTTTGATAGAGAAATCATTAAGCTGGAGACCCCAAAATTCCACCACCCAGTTACACTATAGGGAGAGAAAAAGACACATACAATGATTCTGTTGAAAAGGCAGACATTAGGTTCAACTTTCCAACATTAGATTAACATACAAGATTGATAGTGGATAGTGTTTGCAATCATTTGGTAATCATGAGTTCAATCCCTGGGTGGGTAGAGCAAAAAAATTATATCCTCTGGTTCAGCGGAAGAGGAGGATATGTGACAACTTAAGGACAACTTAACTAGAAAGAATTGAGTGATGCGAGATATTCCCTGGCATGGGTAGTAGAATGAGAACAATCTACCCACATTGAATAAAGGGCACAGTTTGAAATTTGTTGAAATTCCATCTGACAGACACCTGAAGAAAGCTGAAGGGCACAACGGCTGAAATGTTGTGACGAAAACAAACAAAATGAGGATACTAGTTCAAATAAACTTGAGCAGATAATATGCAATGAAATGTTCATCTCGCTATCTCCTTTCTGTTACTTCTGTTACTGTTTCTGTTCCCTATATCATATTCCTCTTTGTTTCTCTTTTTTCTTTTTCTTTCTCTTATCATCTTTCTTTTTCTCTATTCTCTATTCTCTATTCTCTATTCTCTATTCTCATTATTTCCATGTATCTTTCTTTTTCTGTCTCGATCTTTCTTTCTCTCTCTATTTTCCAATTAGCAAATTTCTTTGTTTCACTTTCTCCTTTCATCTTTTTCTATTTCTCTTCTTTCCTTTTCCACTCTTTCTATCTATTCCTTCATTGTATATCTCTTTTTATTTCTACCTTTGTCTCTTGATCTCTCTTTCTCTCCTACCCTTTCTTCCAATAGCATCTTGGTCTCTACCTTTCCTCTTTCTCTATACATCTTCTTTTCATCATTTTTTTCTCTCTCTCCCTTCTTCTCTGTTTCTCCTTCTCATTTTTATCTTCCTATTTCTATCCCTTTGATTTCCTCTCTTTGTCTTTCTCCATCTTTTACATTCTCTCATTTTTTTTTGGCTGTCATTCCTTCATACAGTCTGATTCTAATTTATGACAACAGTAATCATCAGGAAGCAAGAAGCTGTTCTACAGAAAAGAAATCCTGCAACAGACAATTGTTTGCAGACAATCCTGCTTTTCTTTGTCGATAAAACTGGCCATTGTTCTATTGTGGTTTGTACTGACCGTTCTGCGGCTTCATTAAGTGACAAATAAATGTGACCACTAAATTACAGCCCACAGATTTCTCTGACAAATCCTTTTCAATCAAAACCTGACTTAGTAATCAAGCAAAATTACCCCCCGCCTCACTTGCTCACTCTCACGACTCTGAAGAATATTCACAATCCTTTTTTAAAATTATTGATATCTTCATCTTCTGCATTTCAGATGAACAAAGACTTCTGAAATAACTCTGGAAGATATGGTTGCAGGTGAGTAGTGTTTAATTCAAGATATTCTGTTAGCGTTGCCTAATCTTATAATGATCTAAGGGTGATGTAAATAAAACATTGAGATAACAATAAAACTAACTGCAACTTTTGTTTGTTATAAATTGTTCTTTAAAAACTGATTGCCCCCAATACACAAGAGATTAACCTTTCAAGACTTGGGATGTATGAATTTAGAGGTTTCTACGCGTGTTGGGATATAAATATGTATCCTACAGATCTCTTCTAAAAGTCTCTGATTTAGGTATCAAGACCCTTTTATATTTTTGTCTTGAAAGTGTCAAGTATTGTTGTGCTATGATTCCTACAGTTGTTTGGACTGCTTAACTTAGAGAAAGAAAAACAACTTCAATACTTTGAACAACTTTTGGATAATGACTCTTCACAAAATTACAAAAGAAATATTGGTTTTATGTTCTCCTCAACCGGTACAGTGTGAATTAGAAAAACACAAACATCACACATGGTGTGATTTTTGTCACAGTTCAATTCCAACTTGGCAGAGTGGCATGCCAGGGGATCTAAGTTCAACAATATTTTGATAATGAGTACATGGGAACTCTTTGGTTAAGGGTGGCAGAGGGCTTGATTTGCCCTAAATTTTACAAGGTTTTGCACAAATTACATTGATTTGTCCAAATTCAAGGGAGAGGGTGGAATAGCTCCCAGCCCTCCTGCCTTGAGTGCCTATGATTTTGATGAAGAAAATTAATGAAAGAAGATGAAGGGATTGTCTTCAGATAATGGATGCCAGGCAATGTGGAAGAAGACAGAAGTGGGAAAGGAACTGTGAGTGGAAGTCCCCACTCAAGGGGTTGATACTCGGGGACCAGCGATTGAAGAGAAAGAACTATTTTGCCCCCAGCCCCAATCAAGCGTGAGTACTGCTGGTGACAAACTAATGGGTTAATTGTGCATGGATTTACATTAGAAATTCAACCTCCAGTAAAAAAATCTATTTTGGAGAAAAATTTCAGAAAACCAAAAAAGTGTTGTATTTTTTTAGACATAATAAAGAGTGAATAATTAAAATTTTCTTTGGTGCAGCCTGTACGCGAGATACATCATAGATGCTGAAAACCAGCCAGCTGGACCAACTTGAAAACTGAAGAAACCTATTTTGACTGTTTTGGTGACAGTTTTGGTTGGCAGTTTCTAATATATATATATATATATATATATATATATATATATATATATATATATATATATATATATATATATATATATATATGATTTATAATAATATGAACAATTATATAGCAAAAACTAAACTTCGGCATATATCTTTTTACTTGGTTAAAAAAACAATGAAGTGGCTGTTCATAAGTTTTCATGCAAGTCATAGCACAATATCAAAAATGATAATGATAATAACAGGTCAGCTTAGTCAATCAATAGAAACCGTCATGTGACCAATTTGTTTTGGCGGCATGGCATGTTGAGGTATCGATTGAAAAATTGTAAAAGAGGGTGTTGAATGGATAAATTACTTCC
This sequence comes from Thysanoteuthis rhombus, assembly GCA_963457665.1. Classification (NCBI taxonomy): domain Eukaryota; kingdom Metazoa; phylum Mollusca; class Cephalopoda; order Oegopsida; family Thysanoteuthidae; genus Thysanoteuthis; species Thysanoteuthis major. The sequence goes on from OY735200.1 coordinate 32,856,724, forward strand.
CTTGTTTTTTTCACTAAAAAAAGTCTGAATTTTCAGTAACAAATGTGACTGCTGTAGAACACTAAATAAAGGACCAATTTGAACCCCAACAAAAATCAGATATAAAAAATAAATGATTAAACTTTCAGTTCTTTTGCTCCATTGGTGTGGTCTGCTGGCTTGACACTTATAGCTCAATTCAAAATTATATCATATCCATTATGACAGCAACGTTATAATTAACTTCAATTTTTTTACACAATTCATTATGTAGTGGTTGTAAATTCAGTCCTATTACTTAGTTATGCTATCTGGTCGTCAGACTACATTGCTAGTGAAAAAAAAACTGGGTTGCTTATAGCATGTATTAATGCATGTATTAATCATGGACTCAATATGTATCAAAATTTCATAAAAACCACATAAATAGTGCAAACGTACCTTATTTTGACAATAAAATTCAATTAAGTCAATATTTTTTTGCTCCCTCCTTTTGTGAGTATTGTGTTTTCAAATCTTTTAGGCATCAATCCATATAAGGAATGTATGTATTCAGGTGTTATTGTATTTTCCCTGGTAGACTGAATTGCTGCTGTTTAAACATCTCAAGACATCTTTTTATTTTCCAATTCTTCACTTAAAGCATTTTTGTGTTTCCCCCAAACGTTTCTTATATCTAAAACATTGCAATTCCAACCCATAATTGACAGAGGAAATTTTCAATGCAAAGTTTGCAAATCAGTCAGATTTTTTCCTCTTTTTACCATGGTTTCTACTGCTGGGAGCATATTGGATTTATATTCATGCTGAAAATTACTTTTCTCCAATCTTTACCGTCCATAACATGTATTTTTTACAAAAGTCTGACCTGACTTGTATATGTTTTTTAGTAAAGAGAGGTTTCTTAACCTCATGAGCATTTACCAGTCCATATTTGTTTAGTCTTCGTAGATAGGTTGAAAAATTGTCCTTTAATCAAAGAAACAACATAATAAATTGAATGCTTCAAAAATATGATATATTTTTAGAACAGTTCATAATTGAAACCTGTTGAATACATACTTCTAAAACCTCTTTTCATTCACTAACCATGTATTTTATCAATTAAAAAAGGTTCAAGTCTGACAACCAGAAAATATTCTTAGGTAGTAATACTAAATTTATAACCACAACATGATAAATTCTTTTAAAAAATTGTTGTTAATTATAATGTTGCTGTCTATATATCATGGATATGGTATGATTTTGAATTGAGCTGTACATAGATAGCCTACCAGCCAGCCATCCAGCCAGCCAGTCAGAACGACTCACTTGAAAACTGCAGAAACCTATGTTGACATTTTTGATTAGAATTTTATTTGAGGGTTTCTGATTATAATCTTTTCCTTCTCCACTACCATTACCACCACCTTGGATATTAGAATATCTCTTCTAAAAGTTTCAAGTGAAATTCAGAATTAAAGCAATGAAAAGCTGGAGAGTATAACTAACTGCAGGAGGACCAATCTCTTACCAATGTTGATGTGAAAAGAAGAGTTTTTTAGGTATTCCTCAATGCCATTACTTTCCATCATAGTACTGTTCCTGCAAAATTGCACCTGACAGAATAGTAAGAGCGGATATGAATTTACCAAGTCCCCAGGAAAACTTAATCACTTAAAAAAAAAGATGACTTTGATACAAACTATCAGATACTCAAATCAGAACTTTGAAAACGGGTTCAAAATCAAGCAATATGCATTGCTAGTGATTTGGAAGAGAAAGTGGGAGGAAATGGAAGGATTGACAAGCCTTACTGCGGCAGGGTTAAACATAACTCTTACTTTTATTCCAACAAAAAATTTGAGGGTTTCTGATAATAATCTTACTTTTCACTGATTGTATTTCCAATTGGAAATGCATCCTGTGAAGAGTTGTTAACTCTCAATTAGGTGAGGATTGTTCATGTTCTTGTTCTTACTGTGGAAAAATGATTGAATCCAGCTTCTTACTTGGACTTGAGTTTAAGACTTAGACTTACCAAACGACGAAAGTATCAGGATGCTGAATGGGGAAAGAAAAATTATAAATATCTAATGATACTGGACGTGGATTCAATCAAGTAGAATTGAATGAAGGAAAAAGTCAGGAAAGTGAACCTCAGAAGATTATGGAAACTAGACTCAACAATGGAAATATGATCATTACACTGGCAGAATTCATTGTAACATATTCCTAAACTGGATTAGAGAAGAAATGACTTGGATTGCAAAACAAGGAAGTTGATGACATTCTTACACCTGAGAGATGACGTTGACAAACTCTATATGAAGAGGAAAGATGGAAGAGGAGGACTTATCAAGATGGAGGTTTGTGTCAACTCTGCTATTAAGGGACTTGAGAAATACAGCAGATAGAATATTGAACGATCGGTTATTACAGTGAGAAGTTGAAGTAAATTTGACAAAGAAACAAAGGTAGGATGAGAAAGCTCCAAAAGAAGAAGCCAAAAACAGTAATAAAAAATGATTCCGTGGACATTTCAAGAAACAAACAAAAGGAATTGCCAATGAGATGACAGGGACGTACTCACAAAAAGGAAATATGAAGAGAGAAACTGAATTCCTATTAATGGCGGCCCAACACATCAATCATTCATATTATGGTCAAGTTAAAGAAGAGAGAAAAATAGTAAATGTTGACTATGTGGAGGTAGAGATATAATAAGCAAATGCTGTAAGAGTAAAAAATAAACATGATTGGATCGGAAGAGTGATCCTCTGGGAATTATGTAAATGACTGGAATGCAAGCCAATGATATATATATATACAGATTTGAGTTGGCGTTCATTTTCCCGAATCTCATCAAGCTGAAGCTAAATTTGCCACAATTCCATTGGCTACCTGATCACTTTGCTTACTCATTATGTTACTGCCTTGCAAGTTACAAGGAAAGAAAAGGAGTGAATTTGAGGGCATTCTTTGATATGGAGTTGAAATGATTTATGACAGAAATCAGAATTATGGGAATTATGAGTTTGTAAACAACGTATAAAAACATTTATTAGAATATTGAACTGTTACTACTTCACTGAATTTTAGCTGTTATCAATTCTGAGTATGAAAACAAGAGGTAAGAAGAAGTGGACTGAGAAGTCGGACAGTAACCTTTTTTGCTCAGGGGCCCAGATCACAGTCAGTCCACCCCTGGAAGTAAGCATCGCAAGGCTGGGACAAAGTTGATGGAATAGCCTTGTGTTTGCAAACAGGGATAACTGGTGTTCCCTATCATTGGAAATAGGGATCACTTGTGTCCCATATAAAACAAAATTATTGGCAATATTTTCACTTGATTCTAGCTAAAAATGGCCGTCTGCCAATTTTTACAAGAAAATTCAGCCAATGTTTCATACGGCTTTGAAATGGCAATATGAAATTTGAGCATATTCATGGTTACCTTCAATAAAAGTAAATTATATTAAAGATATATTTCAATTCAAGAAGATGAAAATTGTTCCATTTTGTTCACCTTATAACACTTATTGCTTGGGTGCAACTTGTTTACAGTGTCCCCCACAGCCTTACAGGCTTTTATTACCAGTCCTTTGATATGTCAGAATAAAAACAAAAAAAAAATCTTTTTGCCAATTTGCTTAACCTGACATTTGTATTTAGAAATCAGCAAACTCAATTTTATTGACTTGTGCCCTGACACGCTTTTAATTTCCTTTGCAGAATATTAAGTTGTAGTAAAATAAGGATGCAGGTGGTTTTTATACTACTCAAGCCAAAGTAAATAGCTAGGTGAGTAGTAATGAGTGCCAAGAGAAGTTATAATATTACTTAGCTATATAGATAGATAAATAGATATAAAAAGATTAGTGCAGCAGTCTCCTCTTTGTTTGTTTCCACTCCATTCATTTCTCACATTGATAAGTCTTGGCTGTCCAATGCCTTGTTGACCGTTGGTGATTTTCCCCTATTTGGATCACTGCTGATAGGTACTCACAATAAATGAATGGGAGAACATCACAAGCTGTGCCATTTTGGAATTGCTTTGACCTAGTCTTCTGTTTTTACCTTTATTAAAGTCAATCTTTTTTCTTGCCAATAATAGCAGCACCCAACTTATCAGAATGAAACATCTCAAGGTTGGCTTACCTGCTTGTACACCTCTGACCCTGAAATGCATTGTTGTTAGAAGACAGTTGTTGATTCTCTTGAAAAGAAATATTTTGTTAAAATTCATCATTACATGATACCAACAAATTTAGCTGGAATTGAATACGCAGAGATACACATAAATACATACACATACACCTACTCATATTCAGACATATTTTTTGATAAATGCATACCAGCTTTCAGACACCTGTGCATATATGTGTGTTAATGAACTTTTCAAAAAAAGCATTAGATTTTTGTCCACCCCAACTTATATTCATTGATTCTTTTTTAACAAAGATGGATATCCAAGTGAAATCTCACAAAAAGAACAACAACAAAAAAAAAACACTTAAGGCATGAAATGAAAACATCAAAGTCAAACTGATTCTTATTTTTAAATTTCTTTTTTGTTGAATTATTGCATTCAAGTGAAAAATGAATTCTTTGCATTTTAACCGTGGATGTTTTCTGATCGACACATTGGGTTTCTTTTTGCTTTATCAAGAAAAGAAAAAAAACCTCATCATTTGAGTCAATAATAGAACAACTGCCGCCTCAAAATATGAAGCCATGTGAAAAAATTCCATCTAAGAATAAATATGGTCAGAATAAATTCTATTTATGACTTTTCAGTCATTTTCCATTGGGAAGCATCTAAATATTTGAAAATACAATCTTCTATCTTAGTACCTTTGGATAGGTTTTGATGAGTTTTATCATTTCTATGCTGTGCTTGGTCGAGGGCAGAGGATTTGATGCGGGGAGAGGATTTGTTAAGGTGAAAAAGATACTAAGGCATTACCTATTTGAAAGGTGCATGTTTATCTTTATCTTGACATGCTTGCTATAATTGTCATGTAAAATAATTTTCCATCCATTGTACAAAACTACAGCTTGAAAGTATTTCGGTTATTTCTCTTCAGCATTGCCAATTTAGATATTTTTTATCTAAATTTAGATATTTCTAAAGAATTTGAGTCAAGGGAGATAATTTACATGACCTATGACAGAAGACCTACTTGAAACTATAAATGTTTGGGATAACAGTGCTGAAATGAATAAAATTATTCCTCACAGATCAAAGACAAAAGGTTGAAGTTAATGGAGAAGTGTCATCATGGTCATCAGTTATAAGTGGTTTCCCTTGGGGCTCCATAATTGGTCCAATATTGTTCTCACTCTTGGTAAATACCCTGACAAGTAAATTGAAATCTTACGTAGCCATGTTTTTTTCTGTATGAAAATCCAATGCCTGCTTGTGTCTGATAATTCAACCCTACAACTTCAGGAAAATCTCAGCATTTTACAGAGCTGAGTTAAGGACATACAGATGGCATCCCATCCAAGAAAGTGTAAAGTCATGCGTCTGGGTAAAATCAATCAAAGATAAAACCATGAAAGGAAAAATGATGATGATTCCGTACAAACGCTAGAGTAGACTGAAGTGGAGCAAGACCTAAGAAATGATTGCCTCAACTCTACAACACATATTCAGTCAAAGGTTAACACCCACAGCAGAATGCTTGACTATATATATATATATATATATATATATATATATATATATATATGTACAGCATACTTTTATACATGTAGAAAAAAACTTTCTGCTCATTTACAAAGCAGTTGTCTGCCCACATCTAAAGTTCACATCATGCATCTGGTCGCCGCACTTGAAATACAACATTGATGCTATGGAAAAAGTTCAGAGAAGAGCTGCCAAGATTGTCTCCAAAATTAACTTGTCATACACAAAGAGGCTTAGTAAACTCAATCTAGAAATATTGGAATTCTGCTTCGATGGTGCTGATCTGTTGAAGGTCTACCAAATTCAAAATAGCATCTGCACTTCAGTCCAAAACTGTCACTGCACTTTGTGTCCAAACAAGTACATGTTTACTGTATCACTATCAACAAAAACCTGAGGGCATTGTCAAAAACACCAGGTACGGACATCCTCTGGGCTGAGGAAGAATTTCTCCAGCACCATAGTGACCAAACCATGGAATGCTCTCTGTGAAGTAAATATTTACTCCATATCATTTAATGCATTCAAAACAAATTTATTGAAGGATATAGAATACTCTAAGTTGAAGATCAATTTCCGTATTCAACAGTCTCAACCTATCTTCCAGGCTGGACAATATTTATTAGAGTATTGCTTATGATTTTATGATGCTATTCAACTGTCAATAAAATCTATTCAACAGTATTATAATTTTCAATGTTTCAATTATTTTCATTACATTCCCAAAGAACCCCTTATCTGAAATACGTCAAACCTGACACTATACTGCAATATGTGTTGACTGGTATATCTGGTGAATGATGGCCAGTTATCAAGTATCCACAGCGCATACATACCCAGATGGACAAAGATTTCTCCAACAGTAGGTAGATTGTAATTAGATTTTTTGATCATCATAATCATCATCCTTTTAAACTTTGTTCCTGGATATAGACCTTCCCCAAGATTGGCCAGACCTCTCCGCATTGTCAACCAATTTTTTTTTGCCATCTACGATTTCGCATATGACCTCTGTTGTGATTCATGGTGTCCAGCAGTTGACTGACACTCTTGCAACATGGCCTGCTCATTGCCATTCAAGTTTCCTCATTGATTTTATGAAATCTCCAACTCCTGTTTTCTCCCAATATACTGGGCTGTCTTGTAATTGTTCCATGTGACATAAAGCATGATCCTTTCTTGTAAATGTTGCATGGCTCTCAATGTGAGACAATCTTTTGGTTAGGTTCCATTTTTACTGATCTGTAAGTGACTATTGGGAGGATGCATTGATTATAGACCCTCGTTTTTGAAACTAATGGAATCTTTTTGTTCTTGGATGTTGAGCTTGCTCCGCCAAAAGCTTTCGCAAGAGAAATTTTAGCAGTTAGACTAATTGCCAAAGGGAGATAATGAGTACAAGACACTTATCAGTACATTATGCATCTCCTCTCCTCTCGGCTTCTCTCAACAATTAGTCCCACCTAAATATATAGGATCTTGGTTCCTTCATAGGTTATTTCAAACTTTTAGTTCCTTTGTCTATCCACAGAAAAAAAATCACTGAATACCTATTAGAAGCATGATTTTCAGATAGGGAAAAGAAATAAGAAACAAAATGAAGAATAATAATAATAATAATAAGAAGAAGAATAAGAAGAATAAGAATAAGAATAAGAAGAATAAGAATAATAAGAAGAAGAATAAGAATAATGAGAAGAAGAATAAGAATAAGAATAAGAAGAAGAAGAATAAGAAGAATAAGAAGAATAAGAAGAATAAGAAGAATAAGAATAAGAATAAGAATAAGAATAAGAATAAGAATAAGAAGAAGAAGAAGAAGAAGAATAAGAATAAGAAGAAGAAGAAGAAGAAGAAGAAGAAGAAGAAGAAGAAGAAGAAGAAGAAGAAGAAGAAGAAGAAGAGGTCAAAAATGGTTCTGAAAAGGAGGAAAATATAAGAATGCAAAAGGAAGAGAGAAAGAAAGAGTTAAAAAAAGAATGTTTGAAAAATAGTAGTGATAAGATTAATAGGAGGAATAAAAGGATTTACTTATTCAGGAGGAAAGAAAGAGGAGCTACAGAAGAAAAAAAATGAGAAAGAAAAAACAAAGCCACAGAAAAGGGATTAAAAAACTAAAATGAGAATAAAGAGCATTACTATTATTAGAAGAGAATAGCGAGGAAGAGAGAAAGAGGATATGAAGTATATAAAGAAAACTTGCATAGAAGAGAGGCAAAAGAAAAATCAGAAAAAAAGAATGAATAAAGAACTAAAAAAGAAAAGCATTATAAAAGAGAAGTAAAAGAAAAATTAGAAAGAAAATAAGAAAGAAAAGTTGCATAAAACAGAGTTGAAAGAAAGGAGAAGAAAAAGAGAATAATTTGCCATTCTCATTATGCCAAGAAAGGGCAAAGTGTTTGCAATTGTTTTCTGTTTTTGCAGCTTCCGTGTATTTCTGTTTATGTACCTGACCTAAAAGACTTCCTAAATTGCTTTGCCAATTGATTACCTGGATGGTGGGTGCAAAGAAGATGGGTGAACACTGTAAAAAATTCTGCTGACGTTTTGGTCTTCATCAATATTCAACAAGTGGTCAAGAAAATAGATTTGTTCCATTCAGATGTCTTGGGCTTTAAACTGGTACCAAAAAAAAAAAAAGGAGGACAAGGAGAGTAAACTGGTAAAGTAAAAGAATTAGTCTTACATGTGCATGCGCAGGAGTGTGGGCATGGATAAGCACATTCCTCTTTATTTTCCGACTGAAAAGGAGCTATCATCAAACCTGCAGTTCTCGGCAACTCATACATACACAAATGTCAATAGGCAGAGATGGTGATAGACTGGTACATATTGTTTCAAGAGCTGCGCATATATATTAGCACTTAGCATGATGTATTGGCATTAGGGTTGCAAAGAGTGATGGTTGGCCCCAGAGATCAGGCAACCAAGGGCCCCAGTAGGATCCATGAGCATATGCTCCTTGAGAATACCATTGTACTAGCCAGCATTATTATAACCATGTCTGTGATAATCTTTAATAGGTATCCCAAAATGCTTGTGTCATAATCAGGCTTGCAAATTCAGCTCGCATCTTCTTACAACAATCAACAAAGGTTAAAAATCACTCTTTGCCAAGTAATGGATGATGGACATTGTCTATTCTGCATGGCTAGAATCTAGTGTTGTATCAACCATGATCTAATAATGTCTAGCAGCTCTTATTTCATCAAATATAGGATTCTGAATGTTATCTAAGCAGTTATAGATGAATTCAATTTGAGATTATCCTGATGGAGAGAGTGAAACTGTTCACCTTTTTCTTGCAAAGCTCCAATCTTGGCAAAATATTCAGCCACTACTAGATCATAATTGGCCTAGAGTAGAATAATCCCCAAGAATTTCTCAGTATGAATTCACCAATTTACTGGGATGAGCCATGGAAAGTGAATGCTCTATATTTGAGAAAGAATACTACATCAATTATCCTTGTAAGTATATTGTGTCATTTATCAGTCTCTCTCCTGATTCCTTTGTGAGACGTCACATCAATCATATCACAGTTTTCTAAACTCTGTCATGCTAGATAACAATACTAGCGTGCTGCACTTTTTTTTATGTTCAGGCAACCTATCAAACAGCTTTCTCAATTTCTGTTCTATACCCCGGCCTTGTTTAGGTGCCATGATCGACTGTGATCTTTGAGTTGCAAGACTGCGGTATTAGAGAAAAGCCTACAGGGCAGGCAATACAAGGACTATTTTCCTGGAATGAATGCAAGCCACTGTCTGCTCTTGCTTTCACCATTTAGTTTCCTGACTTTGAGAACAAACATTGGAAATTTTTTTTCCACTAAAATCATTAAAGAAATCTTCTGTTTGTGGCAGAAGCTCTTTCTGAATCATGTCTTCTAAATATTCTTTGGTATTGGTCTTTTCATCTGTAAACAAAATTCTGTTATTTCTGATGCCTCAACATTGGTCCAGATGATAGAGACTGTGGTGAAGAAGAAGATAGTCTTTATTTAAAAAACAGAACATACATAATACAAGCAATAGAAGGAGAGAAAGTCTCATCTCATTGGTACTCATCCATCCAACTTCCCCAAAATATTCATTTAATAAAACAAACATGTTCAGTTTTACAGTTATTTACATACATATTAATAGAGAAATCAAAACCCAAAATTATCAAGTAAAAACTATACAGAAAAAATATGTAATAAAAAATACATAAAATTCAGGCAATATGCCTCAGGATGTGGTGCAGTGTCACTCAATAAGAGCTGTAATAACAGCAAGAAAAATAATCTACTAAATCATACATTAACAAAACATCAGAAAAATCTGAGATCAATAGAATACAGAATCAAATTTGTCAAACAGAGATAAGAAAAATCTTAAGTGAATCATCCAAAACCATCCAAATGGTCTACTGATAATACAATAAACAACAATGGCGTCAAAATTTAAAGTCTTGTAAAAAAAATTCCATCGAAGAATAAATATGGTCAAAATTTATTCCTTTTATGATATCACTGGCATTTTCTATGAGAAAACATCTAAAATAGACCAAGAAAACATTCAGAAACATCTAGATTTTTGAGAATCTCAATCTTATTTTTATTGGAGAAGATATAAAGAAGTGTAAGAAAACATTGAGAAACATCTAGATTTTGGATCATCTAGATTTATTGATAAACCTGTCAAAATAAAGCCCCCAGAAAGTCAAAAAACCTTTTTTCCAAAAATGAAAATAACGGTTTTAGAAGGATCTTGTGGAGTACTCATGCCAGTTTTTTTAAAGTCTGTAGACAAAATGATGTAGCCAGGAGCATTCAAACACACAAACATGCAAACACACACATGCATATAAAATGGGATATAACCCTTTGCAACCTTTGGTAGCAACAGTTGTGCAATAGTTCTTGCATTGTTCTCTGAATGAGTGCAGTGAAATAGTGATTGTGTTGATTATTCTATGAATTTCATAGAATTTTTCACCTATAAAAATTAAATAGTACATATTTCTTGATTTTGTCATAGGAAATATTGAAGTGATTTATTTTGGAATGATCATGAATTTATTTCTATTATTATTCGGACTATCCTCATCTTGGTAGTTTTTCATACAACGTTTAAGCCGTTATACTCTACGGCCTTCATCAGGTATCATCTGGTAGGTGTGGGGGAAGTAACGAACCGAACCCTTCATTCAACTGACGGGGGTATATAGACCGCACACCTATCAGATGATACCTGATGAAGGCCGTAGAGTACAACGGCCGAAACATTGTATGAAAAACAACCAAGATGAGGATAGTCCAAATAATAGTAGAAATAATAATTAATACCTCATCTCAAAAATTCACAGATCATGAATTAATGATGAGCACTAATAAGGCTACTTACATATGCAGATAGTTTGTAATTTGTGATACCAAACTATGAAGCAGTCTCTTGATATTCATACTTCAAATCTTAATCTATTAGGTTGGTGCAAAGATAATTGCAGATTTTCACCATCAACATTAAAGCTGTATATCTCTTACTTAATTTAAGTTAATCAGAATCTACAAATTTTTGCCAACTAGAAACGAGCCCATGTTATAGTTAATAACCCATGAATATATTTACCTATATTTGAGTTATTGCCCTTCAATAGTGAAGACACCTTAAGAGGTGGCACTGTTAGTAAAAGAAGAGAGGATACCATATCGGTTTTCTTGATATGATGTATATATTAAAAAAGTAACAGGCATATTGTTCTTATCTACAAGTTTGTATGTTTTGTCTATTGCTGATTTACCAATGAGTCGAGTTCACTAAGAGTTGTCTATTAATGAGATGAGTCAAGCCTTATTTATTCTGACAGCCCATTCATTACAAAAGCATAGGATTCTGGGGTCCTGGAACCAATGAATTCTTTGAAGGTGTTTTGAGCTGCTGCTTGGTTGCTGAATTAGATACCAAAGCATTCTCAATATTCAATGAGTGTATTGGTAATAAACATGGATTAATGCAGAAATTCATATACACATCTGCATAAATATACATGAATATATGGATGTGTCCCTTCAGCCTCAGAGCTCTCTCCATATGTATGTATACATATGATGATTGCTTCATCTTGTCAGATGATAGCTGTCTCATTATTTTACTTAGTCACCCTGATTCGCTCCATCAAGCCCATGTGCTCCAAGGTGACTCTTACGACCAGCTGCTGACCTGTGAGGTCCAAAGCACACATGACAGACAAAATTCAGACTGCTCACAGGATTGATTGAATCTGTCTGTGGAATGGCAGTCCTACACATTTCCATATGACTCTTCAGTCCAGGGTTCGTCTTACACACTTTGCCACATACTCCACAAATTGTATTATCTGGAGAGGGAGGTTAAAGACTGTTATACGCAGTCTGTTTCTGCTGATTTCTGTGTGACTTAGAGTGATTTACATTGCCAGCCTTTGAAAGAAGAGTATCATCAGAGACATCACACTTCCAGTTCTTAAGATTCTCTTGCTCCTTTGCCCAAAGCTTGTTTCAGCTTTGTATGCTTAATTCGTCTTTTATTTCCTCAAAGATGCTGGATCCTCAACAGAGGAACTCCATCCACTTTGATCCATTGTCAGCAATTCCCAGTATCCTACATTTGTTCCCAGATTCTTAAGATTAAGCCTTATCCCTCTTCTTAGGCTTGTGCAGTGGATTCCCAAACTCACCATAAAAAAAAGCCATTTTGGGGGTCGTTCATCATTCATGCATACAACTTGCCCTGCCCTGCGCATTTGACTCATGATGATATTCAACTCAATAGTCAGACATCTAGCCCTCTGAATATGTCAGTGTCTAGTTTTTCTTTCTTGATATTGAGTATATGCTTCAACCATTATCCTCTCCAGCAACTTCAAGGTATGCTCAGATTCAGATAGTACACCTGTATGATAATATTGGCACTTTACCACATTTACATTCGGATAGGACACCTGGAGAAGGCTGTAGAATGGATCATTGCATTAACAAACATCAGAAAAAATCTTCAAATGTTAATTACCCTTCTTAAAACTATAAACAATATGGGAATCAGTTTTACATTAAATTTACTTTATGAGTATAATTGGCCTTTTGGTACACCGCCATCAGTCTTTTATCGTCCGTCGTTGGACATAGACCTTCCCCAGGATTCGCCATAATTCTCTATCATGGGTGTCACGGAGCTAGTATTTCCTGAATCTGTCCAGTTCATCTCTCCATCTTGTGTTCTGTCGGCCTTGGTTTCTTATGTAATCTCTGGGGATCCATGTTGTGAGACGCGATGTCCAGCGGTTGTCTTTCATTCTTGCAACATGGCCTACCCATTGCCATTTGAGTTTTTTAATGGTTTCTATGATGTCACGGGCACCAGTTTTCTTCCTAATATACTGTACTGTCTTGTGATCTCTCCATGTAAGGTTGAGCATGATTCTCTCAGGCGCATGTTGCATACTTCTCAGTTTGTAGGTCAGTCTCTTGGATAGGTTCCATGTTTCAGCTCCATAAGTGACTATCGGGAGAATGCATTAGTTGTATACTCTTCTTTTTAGGATTATTGGGATCATCTGGTACTTGAAAGTTGAGCTTGCTCTGCCAAAGGCTTGCCATCCCAGGGTGATTCTTTGCTTGATTTCCTCCTCTTTTGAGGGTCTCATGGAGATTCGTTGTCCTAGGTAGATGTAGTGGTCTACCTTGCCGAGTTTTGCATTTTCTATCTTGATAATTATGTTCTTATTCCCAACATGATTATTGCGCATGATTTTTGTTTTACTAATGTTCATGGGTAGACCGACTTTTTTGTTTTCTTTTGTTGGAGATTGTGTGGGTTCTCTGCAAAAAGCATTATGTAGTCTGCAAATCTAAGGTTGCTCAAGCATTCACCGTCTATTTTGATTCCTCTTAATGACTTTTAATTGATCACTTTTTCATCAAATGACTTTTCAATGAAATGACTTTCTATTGAAATCTCTTTTAATCAAAACAACTTTTCATGGAAACCATTTTTTTAATGTTCAATTTGAATAAATAAAAGATTAGAAATGATTTTTATAATCTAATTATAAAATTTCCATTTAAAATTTCAATTTTTAAAAACAGTAACATAAGTAAGCCCAAAAATGACTGGTGAGAAAAACAGCCCTGAACTTGTGTAAAGAATAAATTGATCATCAAAATCTTTATGTCATTAGTAAGCAGAAAGATTGAAGGAAAATCGGATATAAACTTACTGTAAGTTGACTCTTTAGAACTGGAGATTTTATTGAAAATTAACAGTATGAGAAGTTGTTTATCTGTTAATACAAAAGGTTTTATGTGAGTAAATTCAAGAAAAAACTGGCTGCAAGTTAGGAAAATAAAGTAAACATTGACCTTGTAACAGTCGAATTCTTTGTAAAAAGAATTGAAAATTAGTTATTTTTTCTTAGACAAAAATTTGGGCTTTCTCTTTCAAGAAAAAACTTTGAACAATTCTTAAAATTTGAATTAGATTTTGAAAACAGGCTGTCAATCTTCCCAGTGAAAATTTTGGGGCATGCCGACAATTATCAGTTCTAAGAATTATCTGCAACAGAACACAATAAGCAAATATTTGATCATTTTCTTCAGAAAAAAATGAAAACTCAAACAAATTTAAAAAATCAAAACAATGGAAAGAAAGTCTGTCTAAAAGAATATACATTTAGTAAAAATTGTTTGTTGAAAGTTGTTTTGATTAAAAGTTGTTTCCATGAAATGTCACGCCAGGTTCCAATCAGTGAATAGTTAATCTGATCAATCCACTGCCTGTATTAACTCAAAGTTTACTCAAAAACATCAGTAGCCAGAAGATAACAGAGGAGGCAACATCTTTACAAAACTAGTTTAATTTTGTACAGCTTGTTCATTTAGCTAAACAATGCTGAGTGGATATTTTTTCCTCCAGGAACACTATGAGTGCAAGTTCAAAGCAACATAATTGATTTAATTTACTATTTTTTGTGTTCTTTGAAGTTATTTGTACACATAAACATATTGACATTCATTTATTGACAATCGTGAAACTAAGTGAAAATACACTACCCGATGCTCACAAGTCAATTAAGTTGTTACATGAAAAGAAATATACTTTTCATCCATATCATAACAGTACTATAAACTCTCATTAAAATTTCTTTACTTAATTACTTGTGAATATTGTGAATAACACTTTTTATTGTTATTTCTATTAAAGCCTTGTCCATCATTTTTACTCACCTCAGTTTATTGTAGTTGATGTCGATTGTCAAGTCAGATTTCCTTGCTTAATTGTATAAACCAAACACAAACACTTCTCATAACAATTTTATAATTGAAAAAAAAAAAAGAAAAACATTTAGAATGATATTTAAACTTTGGATTTAAACTTTTACAAAAATCTGCCATTTAATATTTATTGTCTATGTAGTACTATCAGTAGTAAATATTCTTTATCTTGATTTTTCATTTAAACAATGAATCTCCTATTTTTAAAAATGATTTTTTTGATCATGTTATTACTGGCATGAAACCCATAAAGACAGAAGGATTATTCATGAATAGATGCGCTCTTCTGCCTTGGATCTGAGAATTTATGTGCCCTTCCTAGGACCAAAGTGTAACCTAGCCCTTTGCCAAAGATCAGAGTGTAGCATCTGCTTGCATTACATTCTTTGGTAGCTTTATGCTAGTGCAATACCATGGCTGGTGATTGTCTTCTGAGGCTCGATATTGCTGAGTGTAAGAGGCCAAGGATTCATCCTGTGGCCTCAAAGAATAACCTTGCCCAGTTTTGAGGGATCAGTAAGCCCCAGGGTAACACCTTTCTACTGCACGAGAAAATTGATTCAAATTGTTTCTGAGATAACTTGAACTGATTATCAGCAATTTGAAATAAACTGATCATATTCTGATTCCATCATTCAAAAATAGTCGCACACGCTTGCACACACCAGAACTGACCACCATTTAATAGCACAAAAATAAAATGATGGAAATCTTCTATAAACTTTACCTCCCATTTTTCGATTGCAAAATAATTAATTTTAATTGCAATATGCAAATATAGTACAGTTTGATTAAATACTTCTATTTTCCATATTGTCCACTTAAATATATATATAGATATATATATATAAATATATATATATATATATATATATATATATATATATATATATATATATATATATATATATATATAAATATATATATACACATATATGTATATATATATTTACTAAATCTTGAACATGAATTTCCAGTAAAAAATTCAAACTTGTTTTGTGTTGAACCTTCATTCAGACTGGTACACTTTATTATTATCATTTATCACAATGATCATTATTTATCATCTATTGATTTGAATTTAGTATCATCAATTAATTTATCATTATTTTACATATACAAATGGATATACTTCGTGTTTTATATATATGAATAACAATTTATGTAGATATTCAAAGTCCGGGGTCATATATATATATATGCCAAGACAAAGCAGAAACATAAATGTGTTTGTGTAGCGAATCCCCATTCTACAATATCTTCTGCTCCACTCAAAACCAACTTAAAATTTCAAGTTGAATGTATCGAGCACTCTATGAAATAAATCTGTCATACCTCAGATATTGCAATAAATTATACCATATTATGTTACATTGCATTTGTACTGTGGAATATACATATATATATGTGTGTGTGTGTGTATGTATGTATAAATGGTATCTACAAAACTTATCTAGGGGAGCCCACTAGTCCTGAAAATCAATATTCGAATTCCTCACTTTTTATCAGGGTTATAACATGACAGCTGGCACTGGTGGCAAATATGATACAATTCCAGCCATGAGGCAGGGCTGAGCTAAGATTAGTCTGGCCAAAGGCAACAGATGTAGAGCAACCAGTAAGGATCAAATTCACTGTTATATTTATAATCTAAGGGAGTAGCTCATCTACTACCACACTACAGCATAGGTTTCTTCAGTTTTCAAGTTGATCTTGCTAGCTGACTATGTATGTATGTACATATGTATGCATGTATCATGCATACAGGCTGCACTAAGGGCTGAAAATTTAAACATTTTCTCCATATTATGTCTATGAATAAACAATTTTTGGGGGTTTTTGGAAATTCCTCCATAACAGGTTTTTAGAGGGAGGTTCAATATGCAATACAAGATTATGTTAAATTGATCCTTTAGTTTGTGTCCAGCTGCATTCATCCAAGTTTTTTTAAAAATTCAGACTTAAGTGATCACTGCCCAACAAAAAAACAAGAGAATTCATTCATTGATCACTTTTTCCAATTTTTTAATTGATCATCCCCAATAAGGCATGCCGTCAAAAGATGTTGTTCATGTGACAGTTTCTATCGAGTGTCTCTGTTACGTTTATGTGTTGAAATGAATAAAAAGATCGCCGATCCTCAAAATGTCAATCCTTTCTTCTACTTATTGTAAAAACTTGAGAGATGCTCGTACAACAAAAGTCTCTCTCCAAGCAGAAACAATATTACAAATGATTTGTATTGAATCAAAGCTCGGCCCAAAAATACAGATGACAAATAATATGCAAGTGAATATCTTTGCTGGTAGGATCAATATGATATTATATGGTGTAGACTTGTCTTCGAGTGGGAGAATATAAGTGTCAATCAAATTTGATGATCAAATTTGATGGCCAGAGAGTGGAAATGGTTAAGTGCAAACGAAGGATCATAAAGATGGAAAGCTGATAGTTTGAGCCGCCCAGAATAAAGTACAGGCCATCAGGAACAATGGTCAACTCTTGGCAAGCCTACATATTTCAATTCATCATTTGATCAGTTTGATAATTGCATGGTATAAACTCAGGAGGGGTTATAAACTTGGTCTTCCTCCTTAGGTCTCTCACTCTCTCTTTGACAACGATGACTCAAAGAATTCATAACATTTTATTCATGCCCTGGCTAGTATTGACTCAACAAGGGAGGTAACTATGATTATGCACAACAATAATTCAATGATCAGAGTATAAAACATCTTTATAAAGAAAAATTAATCAAGACAGACTCTTTGACAAATGACAGAGGAGAATGAGAGGAGCCAAAAAAGTAAATAAATTTTTAACGATCACAATCCCATTATTTGTTCCGGCAGATATCATCATCATCATCATCATCATCATCATCATCATCATCATCAAAATCATAAAGGCAAAGTTTTTAGTGTCTGTCTTTAGACGTAGACCTTCCTCAGGATTTATTAGACCTCTCTATCATGGCTGTCGTGGAGCCAATACTTTCTGAACTTATGAGTCATGAGTTGTGATGTCCGTCCATTGTCTACCACACTTGCAACATGACCAGCCCATTGCCATTTAAGATTTCTAATGGTCTCTATGATATCCCTGACTAATATTTTTTCTTTAATATACTCCGCTGTTTTGTGATCTCTCCATGTCTCTTGTGTGCACGTTGTACGCTTCTCAGTTTGTAGGTCTGTCTCTTGGTTAGGTTTGATGTTTCAGCTCAATACGTGAACATCAGGAGGATGCATTGGTGTTAGTCCTTTCTTTTTAAAACTAACAGGATTTTCTTTTTCTTAAAGGTTGACCTTGCTCTACTGAAAGCTTGCTTCCCTTGAGTGATACTTTGCATTAAACACAGAAGACGTGAGATATCTGGCCATGAGATAGCTTTTCTTTTTTTAGAGTCTGGCAATATGTCCATTGTTATGTGTGTATTATGGAGATGGTACATGTGTATGTATCACTAGGCTACTATGTTTTTATGGATTGAACAAGGTGCAACATGTAAAACTCTCTGTTAGTTCTATGCAGGCACCATTTTATCAAATCAATATGGATAATCTTCAAGAAAAAAAAATTATAATGACTGTACTATTTTAAAAAGAAACTCATTGTATTCAAGAATGACTTCAGGCAGAAATTAATCAAAATAATTAATTTTAATTTTAATAGCAATAAAGTATTTTGGAATCTAGATGATTCTCTTTAATGAAATGATTTATAATAATAATGATAATGATTATTATTTGTGTGTATGTGTGTGTGTGAGTGTGCACATGCATGGGTGTGTGTATATAGGCAGCAGTCGCTCATTAATATAAGTTTGAGTAGAGACCATAAACAAGGAATTTCTTTTGAAATTTTTCAGTTTGCTTTTCTTGTATACATACAAGAGAACACACATCTGGATCCACTGAATGTAAATATTGTACAAAAGTTTGTGATCCAGTGCTTTCAACCATATTTCTCATCATCAGGGAAAAAACTATAGATGTTATTCATTTTTGATTTTCTAACCCTTTTATATTTGGCATTATAGGATTGATGTTCGTCTGTTATGATGTCTCACATGTGACAATATATAAGCAAAATTCTTCATTTGGCTAAATATATCTATTTGTGCTGGGAAGTTTTAAGATACTAGTTCCAAAACTGAAGAACGTCTTAATTGGTTTTGTTTTTCTTGATTTTATGAAATGCGCTTTGAGAACCTGGAATCTTTTTTTTTTCAAGTCAATGCTAAAAATATGCACAGTTTTCCCATTACTAATTAAGGGTTACTTTCTAATTCATTGAAAACTTCTTCTTGGTGAGCTGGATTGATGATCTACAGAAGTCGAAAGAGAATAGGAAAAGTTTTGGAGAGTGATAGATGAGAGGACAAAAAAGAGTGTAAAACGAAAAAGAGAAACAGCATAGATAAATTAGCAAGATAGAGAGGGAGGAATAAAGAGAAGGAGAAAGAGGGAATGTCGTTGATAAGGAGATGAAATTTACAGGTAGCTTCAGAGGAGAGATGTGAAAAAGAAAGAGCAAAGAGAAGAAAAGAGATGAGATGGGAAAAGAGAGTTAAATTAGAGAAAACAATGAGAAGGAAGAAGGAGAATAAGAAGAAGGAAAGAGAAAGGCAATCAAAAGATTGACCCTTAAACTGGGAACCATGCAACATGCACATGAGAGAATCATACCCAACATAACTTGGAGAGATCACAGTTCAGCACAGTATATTAGAGGAAAAACAGGAGTTAGAGATATCATAGACTCCATAAGAAAATTTAAATGGCAATGGGCTGGTCAAGTTGTGCAAATGGTAGACATCTGGACTGGACTGCTGGACCTTACGACTCACAACGTTGATCCCCAGAGATCACATGCAAAACCAGGGGCAGACAAAATATAAGATGATGTGAGAAACTACATAAGTTCAGAGAGTACTGGTTCCATGACACCCATGATAATGAAGTCTAGTGAATCTTGGGAAGGTCTTTGTCCAATGATGGATGCCAAAGGGAGGATGATGATGATAATGGTGATTGTTATCATTTATCCAGACTAGTATTCGCATTTTCATTTTTTGTACACAACATTTGGACTGATCTATTCTCCAGTCTTTGTCAGCTATATTGCTTCTAGAATCATAACTCTTTTTAACGCAGCATGAATCTCATATACTCTGTAGATTGTTCTGATTGGAATAGTGATGAGAGTTAGCAAATACATAAAATGGAAAAAGTAATCAAAGATCACTAGATACAATATGCACCAAAAAATGTCTGGAGAGAGTGTCAGTCAAAATGTTGTGTTCAAAACAACAAAGATAAGGATATCAGTTCAGATAAATTATCAAAAAAAATGGGAAGGTTAAAAAAAAATATGGAAGGATAAAAGATGAAGATAAGAAAAAGTGTCCAGAGAGAGACAGAGAGAGGAAGAGAAAAATTCAGAGTTGAAAAGGGAGAGGAAAAAGACCCCCGAAGAGGATTTATATCATTCTGAGTGGAAATACATTATATTTGTAAACTACAACAACCACCCCAAATCTCCATAAGAAGCAGATGCACACACACATACTCAGTAATACACACTAAAAGCACTCATACTATATAAAGACTAAAAGGAAGAATTTGTTTTTGCAATATGTTTTTGTAAATATGTGGGCTAATGACAAGTAGATATGTGCAAAAATAATAATAATTGCAATTGGGAGTGGTCTACAGCATATCATAGATTCAGTGCACATAAACAAATGTGGGTGGAAGGAGAAGAAAGCAATCAGATTATTGCCAAATGCATTGAGTGAGAGAGAGAGAGAGATTGCCATCCCAGGAAGAAATTCCATGACTTTGAACCACTGCCAAAACCATTTTCTTTCTTAACAAGACAAGGTTACACACCTCAACTATTCCAACCAAACTAGCATCTCCATAAGTGTAGGCGGGTGGGTTCCTTATCGTCCTTCATCGTCCAGACCCAATCCAGGATGGCCTGCCCTCTTGCACAATTTACCTATTATTGAGATTAAAGCATTTTTGAGCCGAGTTCAGCAGTTTGTGGTTCGGCAGAGATGGCGATTGGTGGATGGGCCAAGGTTCGCAAAACTTGGTAGAGATCGGAACAGAGGGTCAATTTCTACATGACTGGTTGTTGGTTGAAGAGAAAAATTTTTAAGAAGGAGATTCAAAGTGGTTGTAATAGTTTATGTGGATAATGTGTTTCCATTCAGAATAATATAAATCCTCTTTCGGCATCCAGGATTTTTACTGGATAAGACTGTCTGAAGATGCAAGATAAAGTGCCCTGATTACTGCCATAATTATTCAGACTAATATCTTCGTCTTAATTGTTTTCAGTATATTTTTTCAGGTGATCATGTTATTAAGGTCAGAGAATACATTGGCTACAGGATTTCATTGGAAATAACAAAGACATGGATCTTTATCTGAATAATTCATAGATTAAGGATTATACGAATCCTATTTTTCCATATTCCATCTTTCAGTATCAGTTATGAAACTAGCAGTTGGTCTTTGGAAACAAAGCATTTTTAAGGAGTTAGCTATGAATTTTGGCAGTAGATGAAAATCAGAATCGGACTTTCAAAACTGCCAACCAAAACTTTCATCAAAACTGTAAACATAGGTTTCTTTCAGTTTTCAAGTTGGTCTGTTAGGCTAGCTAGATGGCTGGCTGTATGTATATATGTATGTGTTATGTGCACAGGCTTCACCAGTGGAGTCAGAGGGCTGAAAATTTAAACATTTACTCTTCATTATACTGAGAGGAAACGTCTGATTTGTTTTTTCAAAATTCATCTTAAATACTTTTTGGAGAGGATTTTAATTTGCAATGTAAGTTCATGCTAGATCGATCCCTCTGTTAGTGCACACTTTTTTCTGAAAATTCAGACTGCTTTAGTGATCAATCCCAAACAAAAGGCGAGAGAGTTAACTTATTCATTGATCACCTACATTTCTAATTTTTCTTATTGATTACCCCAAACAATGCATGCTGCCAAAAGACATTGGTTGCCTGATGATTTTATTTTCTGATGTCCTACCAATGAGTCTATTTCAAATATCCTTTTGTTAAATATTTACTGTGGCAATAATTTACTAGGCAACAACAACTGTGCAGTTCTTAGTAAGTGCATCTCACAAACCTGTTATGCTGATGTAATAAGTTTGATCACCATAGGTATTCCACTACTATGACTTTCTGCCAGACTAAACTTGGTGATTGACTATTAACTATGTTGACTTAAGTTAAAAACATATTCGCAGACCCAGTCAAGTATGAACACACTATAACTGGTTTAAAAGACTAATACTCTCAACCGTTGCACTGATCTGACCCTGAAAGCTTAATGGCCGAGAAAGGCAAATCTGCAACAATATACAGACACCATCCCTCATCCATTTATTCATGCCTCAAGGTAAATATATTGTTTTTTAACTATCTAGTAGTAGTAGTAGTAGTAGTAGCAGCAGTAGTAGGCCAAATAGTAGTAGTTGTTGTAGCCTAAAAAGTCCATAGTTATTTGAATTCTTATGTGAAGTATTTTCATTATCAACTTTTTTACTTGTTTTTCCAACAAGTTTTACTAGAAACCATCAAGTAACACTGCCCACATAGGTATCTTCTGTTTTGAAGTAGTTTTGACTGGGTACCTATCTATCATGCACACAGACGAAACCGATGGAGCCAGAGGGCTGAAACTTTGAACATCAACTCCTTATTATGTCTATAGAAAGACTAATCTTGTTCTTTGAAGATTTTCCCAAAAATAGGATCTTAGTGGCAGTTTCATTTTACAATGTGAGTTTATACTGAACTGGTTTCTAAGTTTTTTGGGAAAATTCAAACTTTTTTAGTGACCACAGCGCAACAAGAGGTGAGAGAAGTTATCCATTCATCGATCATACCTTTAGCCAATTTTTGAATTGATCATCCCCAACATGGCATATTGCCAAAAGATTTTGGTCACATGATGGTTACTATTGTGTGATTAACCAGACTGGTCCTTTTCATTTTGAGAATGAAATCTCCCAGAAGTGTTTCACAGTCAGTCAGTTGCTGTCATGAAAGATTGCGTTTTTATTTCTTCTATGTAATAGAAGTGGTAGTTGTAATAGTAGTGGTAATAGTAGTAGTAGTAGTTATACTAGTAGTAGTAGTAGAAGTAGTCCTGAGTTTTCTGAATCCTTAGATTAGATCTTTTCAAGTACAACAATGGAATGTAACTATCTGAGCATTGTAATCTAAAAGGATCAATAAAGGTGAAAGAAAAACTTGAATGAGTTATAGATGGATATTTAAAGTTATTGATAAACATATTTTATCTAAGATTTCAGATAACTTTGGACTGCTTTTACTCTATTTTATATTTCTCCTACTTGCTCTTTATATCTCATAGAATTGTAACAAAATAAAAACAAGAAAATTATTCTTCTCGTTTTGCGAAGTGGAAATGAAATATTATAAAAGTGCTTGACAGTTTTATATATATATATATATATATATATATATATATATATATATACATATATATATATATGGTGGTTTGGTTTTGCCAGAGAAGATCCAGAGGTGGGAAGACATCAATACTTTACAGTTTCTCAGCGGAAGGGCCAATAGCTAAAAGGTCTGTGCAGTATAGTTAAATGAATAGCAAATTATATCTAAGTAAATAAAGACTGAATAAATTGTCAATAGCCAATGGAGAATAGAATAGGATCTAATAGAGAAATCAGCAACTCTCATTGACTGGTATGCTTTGTTTTTTATTCAAATGATATGTAATTTATTTAATATTATCAACTTTTTTGATGAGTGTTTCTTTAATCATTTATTGCAAATGTCTGACTATCCTTCAATGATCATTGGTCAGTAACAATCATTGAAGAAAGTTCATGGTCTTCTTGTTGAATGATGTAACAGCAATACTCAGTCAGCTGACGGCAATTTCATCATACGGACTGGACATTTCATAGACAACCTTTTTGACGAAGTGGTGTGGTTTGTAGACTTGGCTTTTTGCTGACTGCCATTACATCCAATACTGTATTTTTACTATTTGAAGGTTATAGAGAATAAAAACACAATGGTGAAATTTTGAGAAATGATTTTATATTGCAAATGATCAGAAAATGAAACTGAAAAAAAATTAATTCTTGAGTTTTTTTCTTGGCTTTGCAATAAAGAAAGACACCTGAATTTCAGTCAAAAACAAAAAACAAATTTTCATTAATATATGATACGATAATTATTTAGAATATAAGAAAAATATTGCAATGTTTCGAAGCCATTTCTGTTTATGCTTATTATTGACAACACATATATAGCATTGTTAGTTATTTGTTCGCTTTGTAGAGATTTTTCTTTTGAGAATTCTCTTATATGTAGTTTTTCTTCTAGATATGATTGGTATTTTGGTACTGGTTTTTGCATATTGATACTGATTTTAAAAATTCCCATTTTATCGTGGGTGTTTTATTTTGTTTTTTTAGATTCCATATATATATATATATATATATATATATATATACATATACACATACAAAAAACACTTTTATAAACATATACATTTACATAATATACTTAGACATGTATACAAGCATATCATGATAAGTGCACACAGAATACATGTATATACAATGACGTGTACAAACCTAAATAAATACATGCATATAATAACATAAATCTGATGACAAAAAGAGCATTTATTTTATACAACTAATATCTATTTATTAACATGATCTCCTCCTTCATCAAAGCACAAAATTCCATGTAGAATTTACATGTATATGAATGTATCATGTTATGAAGGGAAAGATGATCATGGTCCATACTTTTAAGAAGAATCATTACCATTCAAAATTTTGTTTGTACAATTAAATCTCTTCTTTGCATACATGATATTGTCAGCACAATTTTCCTGCTGATTAATCCTTCAGCCATCTTCAGGTGTATATTTGGAGGGCTGACAAACGGATCAGTTGAAACATTGTTTTGACAAAATCAAGTAAGCAAAGAAGAGATTTAATAGTTTAAACAAAATTCTTAAAGATCATAGACCAAATTTTTAGCTTGCCTAAATCAGAACTCAGCATTCAAAATCTTGACTTTTATGTGGGCTGGAAAGCCAACCACTGAGGTACTGAAAGCTGGAATGAAAGTATTTCAGTTAATAGATAGTTGAAAGTGGACACAAACTGGGGGATCAATTCAGCAGACAATTAGATTGCAAACTGAACCCCTTAACTAAAACTCTTTTTGAGCTACATTTTCAAAAAACAAAAACTCATTGAGGGAAATGTTTTTCCATGGACATAATTAGGAGTAAATGTTAAAATTTTCAGCTCTCCAGCTCAATTGGTAAAACCTGCATACACGATACATACATAAATACATAACCAGTCAGAATAGCCTAAAAACTCAAAAAACCAATGCTTACAGTCTTTGAGACATTTTGTTCGATAACTTCAAATATGGTGACGTAGATAAGCACTTACA
This sequence comes from Thysanoteuthis rhombus, assembly GCA_963457665.1. Taxonomy (NCBI): domain Eukaryota; kingdom Metazoa; phylum Mollusca; class Cephalopoda; order Oegopsida; family Thysanoteuthidae; genus Thysanoteuthis; species Thysanoteuthis major. The sequence goes on from OY735200.1 coordinate 32,882,187, forward strand.
AGCTTTAGCATCTCATTCACGTCACCATCCTGATCTAACTTTGAAAAAAAAAGGATTATAAAACTCCGTATGAAATAATTCAAGAAGAGAAAAGAAAATGACTGAATGATCGGAATATCAATCCGTATAAAGAAGGAAAAAGAATAACAAAATCTGAATCAAATATGAAGAATCTCGAAATGCTATCATCCATGAGATTGTGTAAGAAAAAACATTCCTTTCTCAAGGGTCTGTGTATAAATTCATACATCAAAATAAAGACAACCATTACTTATGGAGGTGTGAGTGGTGCAATGGATTATGACATGGACAATGGATTTGATGAGTCAAGTTCAAACTTATGTTCAATTCACACTAGTGACATTGGGAAGAGCATGAATCCATCTCTTCTGCCCCTAACTATGGGTAAAATAGCTAGGTAGACTGAGTTCTCTAAACAAGAAACCATTCACCAACCTGGAAGCCAAGAATGGCGTGTATGAAACTACCCTAAGCCAAAACCACGATGTCGCCAGACTTCTGGAGTGAGAAAAAACATGATGAAACTTGCACATATTGTTTCCCTATGTTCACAAGCCTGTGTATGCAATCCACTCTAAGGAGGAAAATGATTACTCAAAACCATGAATTTTGTATTTACATAATGTCAGCTGAAAATTATCTCACTTGAAACAGCATTACAATCAAAAAAAACAATAATTATATGATATATTGCCGTTAGTTTTTCACCTTCTCCCCTGAACTTTGGTTTGTTTTTAATTTTTCAGCTGGATATATCAGTTTATATTTGAATAGGTCAAGAGGATTGTACAGACCAAAATAAACTCAGTTTATCAACTCCAACTCGACTTGTCATGTCTTATAAATCAAAACATTCATGTAAGTCATTCTATGATCATTTTTTTTCTCATGATGTCCGCATTTGATGGTATGACAGTCATTATGTAATTACTGTTGTTGAGAAAATTTTGCTCTGAGAATCACTAATGACAGAGATGGTATAAATTGCTTTCACTCCTTGGAGTCTTTAATCTCCTCCACCTTTCAATCTATCAAGCTTTTAACCATCCCTTCAGTGCTCTAAAACTGATTTTTTTTATTCAATCAAAACCATTGAACCAGTTGTCCGCAAATAACATCTACTGGTAACCTACTTATCAATTTCATCAACATATCTGCTCTGCTATGTGATATATCAAGTACATAGCTATTAATAATTTGGCTATATGTGTATATATATATATATATATATATATATATGTGTGCATGTATTAAGAAATGGATATATGATCTGACAGTATGATTATTAATTGCTTCATGTCATATAGAAACTCTTATTTGGAATGATATAAATGTATCACTTGGCCTAGGCAACGTAAATAGAATAAACATATAGAGAAAGCCCTATTCTTTATATGATGAGAGATCATTTCAAATAAGAGTTTCTATATAATATAGCGCAATTTTTAATCATATATATGTATATATGTATATATATATATATATATATATGTATATATATATATATATATATATATATATATATATATATATATATATATATATATATATCCGTATAGATATATATACATGTATAAATATATGTATAGATTTAATGTTATGTGGTAAATTGAATCCCCTCCTAAAACATGATGTGACTATTGAAAATCACCCAAATTTATTTCATTCTTCAAGTTAGCGAAACTTGCCTATGAAGTGCTGTTTTTTCTGTTTAATGGTGATACACAAATACATACATACAAACTAACAAACAGAAAAACTTTTATTACAATGAAGATCTTATGTATTAATGAATTTGAATCTCACAATGTATATCAATCATTGCAACTCACAATGGACCGGTTTAAACACTGTTGCTGATTTCAGGTTATTCATGGGTTCTGACATTCAGATGTTTTAAAATGTGTCTAGCTTATCAGGAACTTTATGCTGTAAAGTCATCATTTCAGTCAGAGGCCCATCCATACAAGGTAAGATTTTCCCAATCCTGCTGCCTCAAAGACAAACACATGTAATAAGTTCTTATACATCACTCACACATTCATGTGTTGGGAGTGGCTGCTTTGCTACACGCTAACAAAAATATTCAACAGCTTATCCTGCTGACTTATTACAAATCGTCAACAAAAACTGTCACCAAGACAAAAATAGGTTTCTTCAGTTTTCAAGTCAGTCCAGTTGGTTGGTTGGTTGGCTGGTTATGTATGTATCGTATATACAGGCTGCAGAGCTGAAATTTGTTATCATGTTCAGACAAAAAATATTTTTTGTTTTTTGAAGACCCTCAGAATTGGTTTTTAGTGATGGGGTTCAATCTACAATGTAAGTATATGCTGAACTGGCCACTAGTTTATGCTTGCCGAACTTCAAAATCTCCAGATACTGACCCAAATGTAAATCAGTGAGCTAAAGGAAGAAAAAAAAACATCAGTTCAACGGAGTGTCCACCATTCATTATAGTAATAATTGGAGGAGGAGGAGGAGGAGGAGGAGGTGGAAGACTAGCAAGTCGTTTGTGTTCGAGTCAATTGATTCTTAAACTTGTAAGATATTGTGATATAGGAATTTTCTCCGAGCATTTTTTTTAGCAAAGATTGTATATGGCCATTTTTGGCTTTTATGCAGACCTTGGATGTATAATTATGACAACTTTAGTAGTAAGTAAAAAACATTCTATTAGGATTAATGTTACATTTTTTAATGATGTCATACTTTTAATGACATCATACTATTTAATGATACTGCACCTCTTATTTCTCTCCTATTTTTTTGTTGTTTGATATAACTAGGACTAACAAAAAAAATGACAGACTAACCAAAAAAAAAATGTTCTTGAAGAGATGTGTGGACGCATCTAAAAAAGGAAGAATCAATCAGTTTTTATCTCATCAGAAAACCTTATGATATTCAGAATTGAGATTTCTTGGTGTAAAAAAATTTCCTTCTCTTGAGTAGAAATCAAAATTAAAGTATTGGCTTATAAAAATCACAGTCATTATCAAATTGATCTGGTTCTTCACTTTATGATAAAAATGAATTTCTAAGAACAGTTTATCAGTGAATAAATGCAGGTTTTCTGTATATTGGAAACTTATTGGATAAACTATGATAAATCTCTAATCCAGATGTCTTTGCTCAAAGTCACTCAAGGTAGTGATTAGAAGCTGAACCTTTTTGTTAATGAATAAACATTGTTAGTAGATGAGCCATAAACCTACTAATCAACTAAGAATGCAGATAAGATGGGAATAAACATCCAATAGTTCATTGATGAAGTTTTGTAAGGTAGAACCAGTTCCATAGAAAATGGCAAGAAATTCTGAGGCATTCAAAACGAAACAAACCAAACAAGATATGCTGGGGATGTTTTTGGTCTTTTTATTTTATTTTTGAAGCTGATTTGAAAGTTCAGATTCATTAAGGTCTTTTAAACCTTAGTTTGAGAATGGGAGATGATAACCAATATCACAGAGTGGGCGAGAGAGAGAGAGATAGAAGGAAATGAAAGTGAATGGAGGAATTAGAAAAAAAATTAAAAGAGAAAGAGAAGGAGAGAAATAAAAAAGAACTTGTTTGGTTAGTCGTTCAGTAAAAACCATCATGTGACCATTGTCTTCTGGTTGCATACCATGTGATGGTGGTGGTGATGGTATGGGGTATCAATAGAAGGTAAAAAAATGTTGATCAGTGAATAAGATATTTCTTACACCTTTTGTTGGGCAGCAATTGTTAAAAATGTCTGAATTAAAGAAAAACGAAAAACAAGTGGGTGTTTAAAGGTGACCAATTCAGCATAAATTTCCACTGCAGACTGAACCTTCAACTAAAAGTGTTAGACTAAAAAAAACATTTTTGGAAGGTGCATAGTAGACTACTGATTATACTTTAGAATATACAAAAGACCAGATTTTCAGAGGAGGTCTACTGGAGTATTAATGTAAATTTTTAACCTCATAAGTTCATTGGTGCCGCCTGTAGACTTTCCAGACACATTTAGAGGCAGAATGGAGTGAAAACAGAGGGAGCACCCTATTAAGACAGTTTTAGTGACAGTTTTATTGACGGTTTCTAGAATGAAAGAATGAAAGAATAAGCTGCAGAGAAATAGAGTAGGAGAGGAAAGTATAAAAGAAGAAGAGAGAAAAAGACGAAAAGAGAGAGGAGAAGAAGGAGAAGATGGGTTAAAGGATTTTTGGTAAAGAGATAGAGTGTATATGAGAGAGAGGAAGACATACAATATAGAATAAGCCACCATAGTCACAAAAAAAAGAACAAAAGAAAGTGGGTCTGAAGACAAAAACAGACAGAAAAAGAGGGACGAAAGTGACAAAGAAAGATCATAATAGTCTTGGGAAGATATAGAGTATCCTGGAAAGGAGCAAAAGAAAGATTCAACAGTGAAGAACAGAAAGATTTAAAATTTGGTAAGGGTTAATAAGAGAGGAGAAAATTGGCAGACATGTTTTCAAAGAAAGTGATTTAGTAGTAGAAAGAGAAGAAAAAGGAAGAGAGAGATACATAAGATATAAAAAGTTGCCAGATAACTGGCAACTCGTGAAAGGATGGCTGGCTAGCTAGATGGATAGATAGATGTATTAATATAAAGAAAACTAATACCAAGGATAGATGAGCGATAGAAATGGTGGACAGGCTTGAAGCAACTGAGAGAATGAAATAAAAAAGTTTAGAAGTCAAATAAAAGATAAAAAAAATAAGAGGGGATCATAGAGACAATGAAAGATTACTGAGTTAAGCACGCTTCAGAAAGAAGTTAAAAGAAAGAAAAAGATAAAATAATGAAAGAAAGAATGACAGACAACTGATGGACATTACGACTCACAACATGGATCCCCAGAGATCACATGCGAAACTGAAACCAACAGAATACAAGATGGAGAGATGAACTGGTCAAATTTAGAAAATACTGGCTCCGGGACATCCATGATAGAGAAATTGTGGTGAATCCTGGGGAAGGTCTAATTCCGATGATGGACATTAAAAGACTACTACTACTACTACTACTACTACTACTACTGCTGCTGCTGCTGCTGCTGCTGCTGCTGCTGCTGCTGCTGCTGCTGATGATGATGATGATGATGATGATGATGATGATGATGATGATGATGATGATGATGATGATGATGATGCACAACAACAACAATAACAACAAGAAAAAAAATGTGATGAGAAAAGAAAGGCTGTTGACTTTGAGAGAAAGAGTTATTGGAGAAGAAAGTTGGAGAGAGAATTTGAGTCGATAACCTATACACAAACTACAAGGGAATAAGAGGAAGAAAGACAAAAGATAGAAAGAGAGAAAGAAAGAAAGAAAAAAAGAGGAAGGCAGGAAGGAAGAAAAAGTAGTTATTTAGGTAAAAAGTTTGAAAAAAAGGAAGAAGTAGAATGAAGAGAGATGTAAAAGGAAAGAAGAGAGAAAATTAAAGATTCCAAATGTTCTATAAAGGATGAAGTTATTAATGAATTATTTGATTATTAATATACCATTAATTAGCAAATTAATAATTTTTTTTACTGATCGATTCAATGATTGATTTGAATCTCATAAAATAAAATAATTTTTTTCCACCTTTTCTTTCTTTCCAAGTTGTGTATGGCCAATTGACTCATTTTCTCTGACTTTTTATCCCCATAACATTTCCTCTCCAACTCCATTGCCTTTCTCTCCTCTACACATTCTTGGTGGTTTCTAAAAGAAAAACAAACCTCTCCCTAGCATTCAAACATCCTTTTTTCAAACTTCAGACTTTTTCAATGATCACTGACCAGAAAAAAGTGAGAAAAGTAATTTTATCATTGATGACCCCATTTTCCACTAAATTGATTGATTATTCTATTGACTAACTATCCAAACCAATTTTTTAAATAAAAAAAAATCAATCATGAATTTATGGTTCAAATCATAGGTCAGCCCTGATTTCAATACCACGGGGCCAAGTCTTTAACACCATGAGGTAAATAGCCCAGAATTAAAGATTATACTGATATTAATAAATTCAAATCATCTAGACTGCTCCCTGTAAGTAAGGAATAAATCAATCTGCTCTAATAATGAACTGTGTAAATATTCTTGGTGTGCTAGTCAGAACACTGGACCATTTAACTTTGTGTGTGTATATGGGGGAGGGGTTAAACTAGTACGATTGTTGCTTCCCATTGCTCAGAAGTCAATGTTACATAGATTGTGATCTTTGCAGTGAGACGATGTACCCATATGCTAAATTTCAGCATCCTTGGTTATATATTGTGGCCCAAAGCTCAGAAAATTGGCTGGAGATGACCAAGTAATGACCTGTGGTGATCTTGAAGGACTTTCAAGGTCAACCTCACTTCTCAGCACACAGGAGCATATGAGAGAGAGAGAGAGAGAGAGAGAGAGAGAGAGAGAGAGAGAGAGAGAGAGAGAGAGAGAGAGAGAGAGAGAGAGAGAGAGGATCGGTAAAAAAAAGCTAAAATAAAAATAAGATATTTAGTGAGGAAGAGTAGAGAATATATTGAGAGACGTAGACAGACAGACGTGCATGTATCATAGTATTTTGAAGGACCCCATGGGAATAGAAATGCAAAGTGAAATATAGATTGGGGGAAAAGACTAGAGAACATCTGGTAAGGAAATGTGGAGAATAATGGAAGAATGAGACAGACAGATAGAGAGACAGGTGATAAGAAAAGAGAAACATGAGAGAGAGATAGAGAGAGAGATAGAGAGAGAGATAGAGAGAGAGAGAGAGAGAGAGAGAGCAACTTTCTTTTAGACATCCACTAATCAAGAAAATAACAACATCACAACAAACTGGTGGACTGATGAAAAGCTCTATCAATGCTCATATGAATTGTTGGTTTGTCTGTGCAGACATCTTTAAATACATCACGTGACAGTTGCGATGGAAGAGGTCTGTGCTGCGCAAGCGATAACACATACTTGCATGATAGCGTGATTTTAACTATCAGCACAATCTCCTGGGAGTAGAATTAGCAAACAGGCAAAATTGAAAGACAACAACAGAATCGTTGCTATTGCCTCCCCCGTTTGCACCACAATAAATTCTCGGTGGCAAGCAAGTTGTCTTTCAAAAAACTAGCACCTTCAGTTGGAGTTTATCAGACTATGAGTCAGATACAATCTATTCATGACCTGGTAAACATCTTAATGTAAAGTTTCTTGCTGGCCCCAAAATAAAATTAAAGAAAAAAAAAATTTAACCCTACTAGATTATGTTAAACATATCTAATGATACAGCAGTTCCTTCATCAAGCTACATAAAGACTCTGAGCCCGAGATATCAGGGAAACCATCAGAAAACTCAAATGGCAATTGGCTGGATAAGCAAAGGTTGGCAAACTTTTGGCAGATCTAGCTCAACCTTCAAGAACAAGAAAAATCCCATTAGTCCTCAAAAGTGAGTGTACAATCAATGCATCGTCCCAATAGTCACACGAACACCACTGTATATTAGATCAAAAATATGAGTTAGGGATATCAAAAAATCCATAAGAAAACTCAAATGGCAATGGGCTGGTCACATTGCAAAAATGGTCGACAACTGCTGAACATCACGACTCACAATATGGATCTCACAAGATCATATGTGAAATTGCGGCCGACAGAAAATAAGATGGTGTGACAAACTGGACAAATCTAGAAAGTTCTGGCTATACCTATGATAGAGAGGTCTGGTGAATCTTGTGGAAGGTCTATGTCCTATGACGGATGCTAAAAGGCTAATGACGATGATTATGATAAATGTAAAAGAGTAATAAGGATTTTTTCTTATAGCTGTGCAGCAGTGCTTAAAGAAAAATTAACTAAAAAACTCACTCTCTCTATATGCTTACAGTTAATTTGTTGAATAAAGAGGACAGAACTTTGAATGTAAAAATCATGACAAAATAGATGAATGCAGACATCATGAATTTGGATAAATAATATTAGTACAGCTGATAAGTTCTCAAATTATGATCAAATTTGTTTGAAGATTGGATCCGGTCAACAGATGGCTACTTTGAATTATAGCTCTCTGTTCTCAGAGGTAAAATCTGACTTCCCTCCACTTTTAGAAATTATGTTATGGTATGCACTTTGTTAGAAATCTCAGGCTTTTTTTCAAAAAGTGGATACTCATTCTAGTTATCCGCTACATTATTACAAATTTCAGTTATGAGAGGTTACAATGTAAGAATGATCCATTTGTTTAATCAGCAATAATATCTTAGCAATTAAAGGTTAGTGTGGAGTTGGATTAAAATTGAATGAATCAGTTAATTGGCTCGTGTAGTGAAAGTTACCTTGTTTCACTCAATTGAGATTTTCAAATGAGCACAACTTAAGGTTTTTTTCAGTCCCTTCTCACTCTTGGATTATCAACATCGCTGTTTTATTAGTTGCATGTATGACCCTTTCAACCAGAAAAAAGAGTGAGACAAGTTGATACAAACTCACCCAAACTCTTCACTGTCTGCCTTGAGATGATCTTCCGAAAGTTAAAATGGGAACACATATGAATCAGGATTGACAGAGTATACCAAGGTAACCTCAGATTTGCTGACAATATCGTCCTCTTTGCTAAGAACCGTCACCAAATATTGTTAGACAAACTAAATGAAGCAAGCAAGAAAGTTGGCCTCCAAATGAACTTCAGCTGAACAAATGTCATGTACAAACGACAAGCTGGGGACAACAACACAACGATTGGAATCAGACATGCAGAGCTGGAACAAGTAGTCTACTACACATGCCTAGGACAGTGAATCTCCATGAAATCATTGGAAGAAGATGAAATCAAGTGAAGAATCATGCTAAGTTGGAAAGCTTTTGGTAGAGCAAACTCTAAACTTTTAAGAACAAGAAAATCCCACTGGTCCCAAAGAGGAAGGAAAACAACCAATGTATTCTACTGATGGTCACCTATGGAGCTGAAACATGGAACCTAACCAAAAGATTGACCCTTAAACTGAGAACCATGCAATGTGCACATGAAAGAATCATGCTCAACCTCACATGGAGAGATAATAAGACAGTACAGTATATCAGAGAAGGGACAGGAGTTAGGGACATCATAGAATCCATTAGAAAAATCAAATGGCAATAGGCTGGCTATGTTGTAAGACTGACAGATAACTGCTGAACATCATGACTCACAATATGGATCCCCAGAAATCAGGTGTGAGGCTGTGGCGAACAGAAAGTGAGATGGCATGAATTTAGATGAATTTAGACAGTACTGGCTCCATGATGCCCATGATAGAGAAGTCTGGCGAATCTAGGGTAACGTCTTTGTTAAATGAGGGACGCTAACAGGCTGATGATCATAATGATGTCCCATCTTCTTTACTACTGCTGCTCTTTAGTTTAGGTTCCATAATTTTTATGTTTTTAGTTTGTATCAGATTCAATGTTTTCTTTTTCTGGTTTGAATTGAATCAATAACTTTTTTTGATGAGATTTCAATAAATAAGTATGAAATCAATATCATTGTGGATTTCTTAATCCATTATACTCTTTTTCAGTGTGTTTTAGCATGTTATTTTAAAAAAATTGCTTCTTGTTTCATTACCTGTTTATTACTGGCAAAAGGTTGTGTGTTATGGTTGTGATGTTTCATAGAATTGTTTTTTTATCATTTACAAATTTTAGAATAAATCATGATTTGTGCCTATAGTTAATTCCAATCTCCTTTTTTTCAAATTCAATAATTGTCATTCAAATTTGAAAGTCACAACTTATCTTCTTGACACAAGAGGCATTAAGAGTATAAAATTCTGCATAGAATAGTCTATTTTTATCATACTCTATTAGATTATTGATGTTTTGCCTTTTTCTTCGAGTTTCCAACCGTGTGTAGAAATTGATGTGTTGTTCTTGTATCTCACCCGTGTGAATGATACTCTATGATTAGCCAGTCTTGCTTTGAAATTAGGCTTTGAGATACCAATAATTGAACATTCTATAATAACGAAACAGTTAATTATTCGAAATTGGGGAGTAGGGACCCATTTTATCATCATTACCGACAGGAAGAAAACATAGGTTGGAAATCTCATCAGATTGAAACAATATATGATAAACTCCTCATAATGTATATATACATATACATAGAAGTGGCACCAAAATTGGGATAAAAATAAATTATAAATTACATAGAAAAACAATAGTTTGATTCACTAATCTGCAATGAAATTAACAATATGAAGTATGGTAAAAAAAACAACTTCTTAAGAAAGTGTGGTCAGAAAAAATTCCAAAAGAATGTGTGATCAAAACAAAAGGATTTTCTGATGATATCATTTTGCACTATCAGCGTTTCAATTGTGGAACCAACAGGAGCGGCGATTGCGTGATTATGTAAACAAAACTGTTCCTCTAGAAATAAAGGTCAGCTCGCATACACAGACTCTTACAAATAAATTCACTCAAAGGCATCATTTTGGGTAAATTGAGAATTCAGTTAATTCAAGAAATTTTTGTTAATAACTTTGAGTGGCTCCCTGACCATATTATTGCCAAGTGTATTTCTCTTCTTCCTTTCCATTTCTTCCACAGTTACGGGTCATTCAACCAAAACGTCTTTTACTGAGGAACAGCTGTCAGGCACTGGGGTCTTCCCAAAGGGGTGACTTGCCTCTTTGAGCTCCTTTTCAAAATGTAATTTTCTCAACTCTTTCAAACCGGCTTAATTTCAATTGGCCAAATTTAGATACATGACAAAATTCTTCTGGTAGAATTTAATTAAAACCATGTGTTCGAAATCCATACAACAAAACAAAACTTACCAACTTCAAAACCACATAGGTCCCACATCTGGCTTGGTAAAGACAGACTCTGTGACTATTTTTTCACAATAAGCCATGTTCGGTGTCAATACTAATTACCGTATCTGTGTGTGAGTCCAAACACAGACAAACATACATACACCCATATGCATGTGTATACTGAAACAAACCGCAAATAATTTGCAATTCTGTCAGGTTCAAGTCACAACGCAGTCTGCCATTGTCTTGAAGTCATATAGTCATAAAAGTCATAAAAATTCCAAATTTTAGCAATATGACATATTACATAAATTCAGGGTTCAGTTTTGCATTATAATTGTATAGCAAATTGAAACCCAAACTAAAAAAAGAAAATGTAACGGATGGAAATCATCCAGATTTCTTTTATCCTCTATGCACCTTGAAGATATGGGGTTAAAAAGATTATCAGTACAATGTGATGTTTTTGCTGGGTTATGGTAACATACATATATTCATATATACATACATACAGGAAAAGCACTATGATTATTTTATTTGTGATACAATAATTGGCCAGAGAAGGTTTAACTTCATGAATTAATTCAACTAAGACAATAAGAAACTCAGAGAATTTTGTATTTTACTCGTAGGTTTGAACAAATAGAGTAGGAATTTTGAATGTTTTTCTCATAGGATAATGTGAAGTGTAAGTAGTTGGAACTAAACTAATTCATAGAATCCTGGGTCCACCTGAGAATTTGAATATCCCTTCATTTACCAATTGTCCATCCTTCCAGAAAATGCTGAGAACTTTTGAAAATATTATGCAGTGCACATATAGCTACGATGCAGCGGAAATGTTTGGATCCACCCCAAAATGTAGAACACTTCTTCCTTAGTCCATTGCCTGTCTTTCCACAAACATTTACTGTAATTCATTGAGAATGTACATATGGGTACGATGATTGGGAGATCCCTATATCCATCCCAAAATGTATGCATTTCTTCTTTAGTCCATTGCCCAACAAAATTTCACCAAACTGTGTCAAAAGAAGCAGCACCAAATTCAGAATGAGTATGAATACATAAAAATACATAGAAGAACAATAGTTTGATTCACTAACCTGCAATCAAAGAAATAATATGAATATTAGATCAGTTTAAAAAACTAGCATCTTAAAAAAAGTATTATCAAAACAAAAAATTCCCAAAGATTGTCTGATCAAAACAGAAAGAGTCTCTAAGGATATCATAAAAATTCTAAATTAAAGTGGTAATTCATGACATAAGCTCAGGGTCCAGTTCTGTGTTTTAATTGCATGGTAAATCAGCCCCCCCCCCAAAAAAACAAACGTAATGTGACGGATGAAAACCACCCTGATTTATTTTATTCTCTTAGCACCCTGAAGATGTGTGGTTAAAATGATTCTCTATACAATGTATCATTTTTGCACTCTACAGTTACACACATACTTACATACATACAAAAAAACTACCACCCTTATAAGATGAAGTATTGTAATTAATTGAATAAATTTGGACAATAATTCATGTTTATCTTAATTTTGAAGTTCTTTTTTTCATAACTTTAGGCTGTCACTCCATAGCAGAGAGCAAACAGTGTTGATCGAAAATAGTGAGTAAGCTTCTAGTGCAATAGAACTTTAAGATTAAGATGAAGGTAAATAGTAGTCAAATAAATTTAATGGAAATCAGTGCTAATAGGAAAGGTAGGAAACAAAAGTTTTTAGTAATTGGGCAAAGTAAAAACATCCAATTCTTATATCCTTTATATAGAGTGTAGGCTGGTAAGTATCTCTACTGGGATCCAGTGGGAACATTTTATTCGAAGCATGAAGTAAGGTTCTTATGAATCCTCATTATAAGTAGTTTTTAAAAAAATATGCAGCTAATTTTTCAATGGGTGCATAATTTTCAAGATGATCTCCAAATACTTATAATGACCATTCCTTGCTCATTATTCACTCTAGACAAGATTTTTTCCAATGTTTTCTTGCAGTATTTAGTGTACTTGAAGTATACCAAATCCTACCACGGTTCTGTCACTGTAAAGATATACTTTTTTCAAAATGGTGTCCAAACTGACTATCAAATTAGTTTGCTCCACGTAAAAACCCAGACTTTCCCACCAAAAAGGTTTCTCAAGAGTTTTTTTATAGTGTCAGATGTGCTCAAAGGCATACTATAAGTCTGCCACAGACTGACTAATTGAAATCTATGATTTTCAAGATGAAGTACAAAGGCCTTATTACAGATGTACTTCCTACTTTATTGATGATTTTATACAGCAGTACCCATTATATTGACAAATTGCTAGATCCATCCAAAAATTTAATCATTTCTCTCTTACTTCACAGCCCACCTTCCTGCAAAATTTCATTGACATTCATTGGTAACTGTTGGAGATATTGGGTGGACAAACATGATCAAATAAAAATATTGAGAAAAAAAATTGAAAATCTTTGTTTCAATACATTTCTGTGTTCTCTTCTGTCTGTACAAACAATAATAAAAAATAATTCTCAATAATTTTGTGGAGAGGTAAAACATGGGATAAGAAAAAAAGTATCTTAATTTTGAGATGGGTCCAGGGATTTGTTTTTGATTGAGTGATATTTTCAGTTTTAATACCCAATACATTTCTGTATTCGCTTTCGTTTGTCAACAAAATATCTTCAAAAGTTCCAAATGAATTTCAACGAAATTTTGTGGACGAGTGAGCCATATAATAAAGAATAGGTGATTGAATTTTGCATTGGATCAAGGTATTTGTTTTTGATTGAGAGATATTTTTGCATATTTCTCGTTTTGTTCTTCCTATGTTTCTGTATTCAATCATGTCTGTCCACAAAATATCTCCGAAAGTTCTCAATGAATTACAGTGGGATTTTTGGGAAAGAATTGGTGACATACTTTTTTCCAAAGTACTTATATTAAGGATTCATGAAAATTTTACTTTGTGCTTCTAATAAAAAGTTCCCATGAGGATTACATATCAGCCCACACCAATAACGCTATCAACCGGTTATTACTCCATAAAAGACCCTGCCCCAAAGTGATCACAATAAGTGGTTTCTTCTGTCTTATAATAATTAATGACAGGAGATTTGCTATCAAAGTTTTCAAGTATATAGAATAAATATCCCTGCTGACTGGGATTTGATCTCCTGCCAAAGAAGCACAATCAATTTTCCATATTCATGTATAAAATTACCAGCCTTTGTTGAACAATCACTTATGTTGATGGGTATTGACGGTGTAAAATGAATCCGTAATGCTGTGAAAAACTTATTGTTCATATTGTAATTTTCTGAGCTGAAAATGGAATTTTTTTTGTCAATAAACATGACTGAACAATGGAGTGACTGCACCACGACCTACTGATAATTCTCAGGCTGCTCAACTACATTCTATTGTTATTGCTTGTTGACACAGTCAATGAATAGGGGAGCTGAAATCATCACCAGATAAGCCAGCTCAAAAATGCTGATCAAATCAAGCCAAGCAAAGCCAAGCCAATCTAATGAGCCAGTACCAACTATCGACCCATCAGCCAGATATGAGTTTGTGCTGAACAAATATACAGAGGAATTATTCTCCATCATCAGCCTTTTAGCGTTCTTCGTTAGCTAGATCTCTCTATTGTGGGCATTGTGGAGGCAGTACTTTGTAAACATGCCTAGTTTGTCCCACCATTTTATATTTTGCTGGACACAGTTTCTCATATGATCTCTTGGAATCCATATTGGGAGCCGTGACGTTCATCGGTTGTCTGCCATTCTTGCAACATGACCAGCCCACTGCAATTTAATTTTCCTAATGGATTCTATGATATCTCCTACTCCTATTCATTCTCTTATATACTGTGCTCTATTTGATGTTTGCTAACATCAAATTCCACAAGATACAAACATCTAGTCCTCAAAGTCTCAAACGTGGAACCATTACACCAAAAAATGCCGGACAGGTTCAACGTTTGAAGATAATAGACTGTCATCTACTGAAGGTTTTATTGATTGGGGAAATGTTGATGGATCGGCAAGACGGAGGAGAACCAAGGAAGGGGCACAAGAACTCCTTAAAGAAGACTTTAAGCCTCTGTGACATCATCTATCATCTGTGGGCAACGCAAGCTTCTGACAAAAAAAAGCATGGCAACTGTCTTCCAGGCTAACACCCTTTTTTTTTCTTCAAAGGAATAATTGCTGAGTAGAAGAAATAGAGCTGTAAAACTAGTTTCGATAAAAGATTTATCCTCATCTCACTTCTCAAACCTTCCTGTGCTGCAACCATGGCAGAAGATGTCTATCTTGTATTGGCATAAAACATTTTGGCAGAAATGGGGATTAAAAAAAAATTGAAAAGACATTATTAGGAGAAGATGTTAAAATTTTCAGCCTCCTTTCTCCATTTGTGAAGCCTGTATGTGCATCACATACATAGCTAGCCAGATACACTTGAAAACTGAAATAACCTGTTTTTAATTTTGAGGACAGTTTTGGTTGACTGTTTCTAATTTACATAAAACAACCTGCTTGACTTTTTGTGAAAAAACAGCACCACAAAATAAATGGAACAATGACTTAATAATTAGATTCTTGGTTTGGGTAGTTTTTCAATCATTCCCAATCATTCCTCCCTGTTCTACACATCAAAGGACCTTATGATCTCACCATTTCATTAGAATAACACTATGAAACCATCTCACAGCACAACGCAACCTCATGATGTATTTACAGAACTTGTCAGATGATGATAATGCAGAGGTGATGGATTTTTTTTATGAATAATGACTGAATAGATATTTATGTTGATCATCATCATCATCATCATCATCATCATCATCATCATCAGTCTCTTTGCATCCATTGTTGGACATAGACCTTCCCCATGATTTGCCACACTTCTTTATTGTGGGCATTGCGGAGCCAGTACTTTCTGAATTTGTCAAGCTCGTCTCTCTATCTAATACTCTGCCGGCCTCGGCTGCATATATGATCTGTGGGGATCCATGTCGTGAGTCACAATGTCCATCAGTTGTCTGCCATTCTTGTGACGTGGCCAGCCCATTGCCATTTGAGTTTTTATTAATGGATTCTATGATGTTCCTGACTCCTGTCTTCTCCCAGATGTATTGTGCTGTCATGTGGTCTCTCCCTGTGAGGTTGAACACCTATTCATTTGCACTCCCGTCGGAGCAAAATGTGACACAAGGTCAAGCTTAACGTGGGAAAAAAATGGAGCAACCCATCAAAAATAGCTCCAGCCAAAGCAACCGAAGTCACAAAAGTATCATGACAAGCCTGACTTATCCCTCTTGATGCAATGGGACTGGGCCGGCCTGGGGCAAACTGCTTACCCGCTCCTAAGACGAGTAATAGAAAGAGAACCCAAGGACAAGTCCAAAGGTTCCCAATGCACTTAGCAATGCTCAGCCTCAGTGTCTCCTCATTGGATGATGCATTTCACCTGCACACTTGGTCTTTGATGCTCACCACAACACAATTTCCGGCCCATTCAGCAGGCAAGCATTAGTACCAGCAACTTGGGCTACACTGTGGAACATATACTACACTTTAATCCATGCTGAAAGGCAAAAAAAAATGTGGGGTTGAGCATCTATTTATTTACACTCCCACTGGAGCAAAATGCAACACAAGGTCAAGCTTAACGCGGGGAATAAAATAGAGTAACCCTTGAAATAAGGCTCCAGCCAACGCAACTTTGGTTGCTGAAGCAACTATGGTTGATAAAGCAATATATGAGAGAAAAAACAGTAGTCTGAGATATCATAGAATCTAAAAGAAAACTGAAATGGCAGTGGACTGGTCATGTGAGGATGATAGACAACTGCCGAACATTGTAACTAACAAGATGACATGCAAAACCAACTAAATATAAGATGGCGTGATGAACTAGATAAGTTAAAAAAGTACTGGCTCCGTGATGTCCATGGTAGACAAGTCTGGAAATTTTGGGGAAGTTATATCCAACATAATAATGTATAGACAAATTGAAGAGGTTGGGTGAATAGGTATTTATTCATGGATGTTTCATGGGAATGACTCTACATTTCCAGTGTGATCAAACAGTCTATGTCCCCCAAGGCTGTATGTGGTCTGAGGCTGTTTGATTTGCTACTCTGAATGGAATTTAGTTCTTACTCAAATGTTTTTGTAATTATCACATTCTGCTGGACATGAACTGTCCATTCTACTGATATACATACTGCTGGCATGAGATATATACACACCTATATATGTAAACATTTATGCCTACGATCACAGAATACAGTGGTGAGCAATATGTGTACTTTCTTGAATTCCGGATCTTACTGGGGAATTCATCGGCTCTTATCGTAGGAGCAGAGTCACATCGTGGCTTCATCCTTGGTTGGCACAGTTTCAAGTCCCGTACAATGCTTTCTTTAATTCATTTATGTAGTCTAAGGCTATTCAATTTCTTGCCTAATTAACACCGGTGCTGAATAAAATATAGTTCCCACTCAAATGTCTTTATATTCATCATAAATATGCATACATATATACGTATATATGAAAAACCATGTACAAACCATATTAAGTGATCTTAATGTATATTAGTTCCTCTGATCTTCTGTATTCACAAAATTTACAGATTAAGTTGGGCATCTTTGTATTATTAGCACCATTATGATGTTGTTATCAGACTCCTGCATAATGATTATTTCATTCAATCATGTTCAGATTTAAAGCCTAGATTTTGTACTGATTCTTTTTTTATCTTAAGAATTATTTTTTTACAGATATTTTAATAAACTAATAAGGTTAATTGGAGCAATTTTTAAAAAATACAATTTCATTAAAGTAATCAAGAAAAGAATTAGATGAGTAAGTTAATCTGAAAAAAAAAATAGTCAGAAACTTTGCATTTTATGTTGGAATAAAAACCATAACATCAAACTCTACCCCAGATGAACCAATGACAGTCATCATTATGAGATTTCTATCAACAACCAACGACCCACCTTAAAGATATTTAACTGAACTCCAGCCAACTCAATAGCTACACACCAATTCAGAACCAAGAGAAATCAATCCAACCAACATCAATTCTTCAAGTGTGCAACCCTAAAAACGGTTTGAAACATACAACCTATGAAAACCTGTGACAACGTACATAACCACATCCACATCATCACAATACCAAAGCCTGAAACTCTGCTGATCGTCATTCCTTTACAGTTTTAGCATAGAACAGATATTTGATAAAACTGGACCACATACAGCAGACATCGTTGTTGATCAAAGTTTGCACTTGAAAAAAGCCATTCTTTTGTGTACAGAACCAACCAATTCGTCCACGCAGAACATAGCAAATTATTTTGTTCTCATGAATTAACATACTTAATAATTCTCAAAATATCCTTTAAAAGAAAAAAGACCTCGAAAAAATGAAGGCGTCACAGCTGCAAACACTGGTCACTCATTTACCATCATTGTTGCAAATCTTTGCATCATAGAGGAATTCAAACCAACACCAATATCAATATCAACTGTTTAATTTCATCATTGCACCTCATTAAATCCAGTGAATCTGGAAACTCCCAAATATTTGTCAACAAACAAAGTTCAGAATTCCCTACAAAACAATTGCACCAATTTCATGCTCCCATAATCTGAGCAACCAAACAGTGAATATATTTCTAAGAGAAACAACTGTTTCAAGAAGAAATTGTGCAGACATAGGTGTACCCAAGGAGCACAACTCTTGCACACATGTATTCATCTTTGAGCATACAGGCAATACTTACACTTTGACTCTGTAAGTACATTCATCTTTCTCAACAGACTATTAATACATCCACAAACTATTATAAATCTTATCAAAAGACTTTCTAAATACAGGTAATCACAGTTCATGAAATGACTCTCATTCTCTTTTGATAGCCAATATTCGATTCATTCTACCTGCAAACATGATTATCTATTCATATACACAAACTAGAGACATCCACAAGTTCAATATCCACATGATAATTCCCAATAACGTTTACAAATCAAACCTTTCCAAGCAGCAATCATCAAAAGCTCTCTTATCCATTATTGTAATTGTAGTTGATAAATATATCTTGTTATCATATTTTATGACGAGCTTCCTTGTAATTCATTCATTCATATTTTGATGTACATTTTCATCTGATAAACTTCTCAGCTTTCTCTCATTCCATTCGTTCACATTAATGTCATTACAGGTACTGTCCCTATACTGTCTCACCTTTCCTTCTACTCATTCATAAGTGACTCCTGCTATAAATAATTACACACTAAAAGGTTAACATTACTAACTTGATTACCACACCTCGGGGACAGTTATTGCTTATTCAATAAGCACAGCAAATCTCAATAGGGGTGAATATTGGTTCAGTAGCATTACGTTCATTCAATCAATTGGAGTCAAATACTCAATAAGTGTTACCGTCTCACTAATCCCATTACATATTTTTTCCAGTTTTAATTGATAGCATTCTCTTGCGGTAAAAATGCAATTCACTTTTTGTACTTTCCAATTCATTTCATTTTCTATGAAAATAAAATATCCTTTTTCCAGAACATAAGCATGAAACTTTCATTTAAAAGATTTTCCCATTTTCTAAATGTATGGTAGGCAGCAATTAATCTTTCATTTTGGGCCACAAAAGGTGACTCTCAAAACTTACATAAAAATCAAAATGCATGTATTGCCCTTTGCTAACATTTTTTTGTAGTTTTGTGATATTTCTGATGAAGTTGATACATTTAAGTCTCCTGCTTTTTCAATCAAAAAATTTATAAGTGTGTATATATATATATATATATAGCGAGAGAGAGAGAGAAAGAGGGATATAGCTATATATTCATTGATGATCGGATCTTTAAACTATATAAATTCAAGCTGTTTCACATAACTGTATCAAGAACATTACATTGCGAATGAAACGTTTATCTAGTGATATACCATATTATGTGGCGTATGATTCACACTGGCATATGAGACACACCCTAAACAAGAAATATGTTGTGAAAATACTATACATATTCAGTCTAAAGTTGCCTGAATTGGCAAACTAGGGTGATTTGTAGATCCAAAGCTTGACTTTTAGCCTGACCTTTCATGCTGGGTGATTGTGAAGGTCAGATTTTGTCTTAATGTGCCAACTTCTGGCTTTTTAATCTAATGGTATAAACTTACACATTAAAATATAGTGAAAATATTGATATACTAAGTGTGCATACATAGATTTGTATGTGTGATTGCATATATATATATACATATATATATATATATATGTTTATTTATTTTATTCGAAAATGGATATATAGCCATACATCTGAGTTACGTTCTGGTTGTATGAGCGCAACTGGATCTGGGCGTAAGTCATTTTTTACAAAGTTAAGTGAAATATATACACTGCACAAGATAATTTACCATGACACATACATATTTATCTCAATGATTATATTGTACATATATATTCATTGCCTTTCTGAAAAAAACAAAACAAATGTCATCCATTAAGTTTCTTTGACTAAGTCATTAGATCAACCAAGCATGATGTCAGCTCTTTTATCTTCTCCTTCTTGCCTTCCGTCTCTTAAAAACTTGAGACAAACATATATTCTGTGTTTTCTTTGTGCTAAGAATTTCATATTTGAACCATAGAACAGCAATGACTGATATTCTTGTCATCCCTAGTCGATGCTCTTACGGGGACTTCAATTAGACATAAATTGGTTGGGTATTATTCAAGGTATGACTATATATATATATATATATATATATATATATATATATATATATATATATATATATATATATATATATATAAAAATATATACATATATATATATATATATATATATATATATATATATATATATATGGGCACCTGTTTGCATTAGTATGTGAGTCATGCAATCCCATCATTACAAGTTCACAATTCATTGGCTGCCTGTGAATGTACTCTGGAAGCAATTTTGGCTTAGCCCAATAAATACCAATTCATCCATTGATTTATTTTACTGTCAATACATATCTATCTCTCTATATGTCTGTGTCTGTAAGTATATATTCTGTTTATTCCTGTAAACTCCTTGAGTGTAGGGCCACAAGCACTCGGCTGCAGTTTCAGTAGCAAATACGTCTTATGGGAGTCGAGATATTAGCCTCATACTAAACCCTTCTTAGCCCAAGCTAACTATGAAGTTGGAAATCTGCAGGGTTTTTTTTCTATCAGAGTAACTTTCTCTTACAAGGACTGGCTTTACAGGCCTAAAGGACTCCAACTGCCCTGCTATTTACTCATAGCTGGGGGAGAAGTTGATTCATTCCTTTTCCAAGGGTAAAAGAACAAAGTGAACACAAACAGCCTCAGCCAAAACTTTAACTCAGTCTGTCAATTTTATTTTTCATACCAGTAACAATTATGCACTCTGTACCTCCATGCTTGTATATATATATATATATATATATATATATATATATATATATATATACATATATATAAATATATATATATATATATATATATATATATATATATATATATATATATATATATATACATACATACATACATATATATATATATATATATATATATATATATATATATACATACATATATATATATATATATATCTGTATATATATATATATATATATATATATGTATATATATATAGTTAGAAAATGGATGAGGTTCATCCAATAGAATAGTGAATTTAGTAGACAATATAGAAACTTGAAAAATTATTTCAATTGTCCGCTAATAAGAGATGAAGGCTCTCTATAATTCATCCAAAGTCTTTTCTTGTATAATTTGAGATTTTGATGCTCAGTTATATACACACATATGATAATAAATTGAATTGTGCAGTTTTAATTTTTTGCAGGTTTTAATGTAGAATAATTGATATATATATGAATGATTATAAATTGCGTTAAATTATATATTATATTGAAATTTTTATTTGAAATGATCTCCTGTTATTTCATGGTGAATGCATCATTTGGTCTAGACTTTGATGTAGTATGTTCAGAGGATTGCTGTACAATTTTATGTTACAAAGTATAAGCTGAAATAACATTGAATAATAATAAGACCTTGAACAGTCTGGTTTTGATCAGTATGGAAAATTTCGGGATAAATAAACATCATAAACCAAGGTATGCCAGTAGGTATACATGCATATGAAGTTGTGGGGTTGTGTAATGCTTACTGGCATGGAAAATGGAATCGGGATACTAAGTTTCAGAATGAATGCTCAGAAGAAAGGTATGAATCCACATCCTTGCACTCTCTGCCACTGCCAAGTATAAAAAAATGTTGTGCTTCTAGCATGCTGACCCACTCTTCCATAACTACTTAACAAACAGTGATAACTGTAAAAAATCATTACATTCATTATCAATCTTGATAGGGGGCAGCATATACATATTCAGATGCAAATGTAATCAAATTTTCATTCTCAAAATTACATCAGTTGTTGTCAAAATTGTCAGCCTATAAGATACAGATTTGAAAATGAATATTTCTACATACGCTGCATTCTATAAAGCTGGTATTGATGACTCAGAGCTGACCATCAAAACCTCAAACTATACAGGTAGAGAGTTTAGATGAGTTATAGTGAGCCCTTGTAAAACAAGTCTTATTGGCAGGCAATTAAAATAACTACTGTAAAGTATCGTCATATTTTTTGTACCATTCTGGCTCATGTTTGAACTTGTCCCATTTTAAGTATACTGTATTCAACATAAGTTGAAACACCTGTTAGATTCAGAACTTAGAAGTATAAAAAAAAATGTTCTTTTGTGCTGTTTAATCAGCACTAAGCCATGTGGGATAGTACAACTAGTCAATCTGCATCTCAAATTCATACTAAAAGGGTACCAAAACTAGGTGTGGTTATGTAAGGTATACAAAATAAATACAATGAAGTCAGCTGTTAATATATAAAAGACACACCCTAAGTATAGCATGGAATATGTCTGAAAAATAAAATTGAGGGGAAATTCTTCTGACCTCACCCAACCCCACTGGGGTAGATTTATAGATCCTAAATTTGACCTTATGTCTGACCTTCAGTGTGTAAGATACAGGGTAATTCATAGGGTTAGATTTTTAAAAAGTATATCTTATAGGCAGCAAAATATGGTAAATACAAACACTATGTACTGTGGTAAATATATATTTTTTTAAAATTATTCATTTCATTTTGATTAGAACAAGTCTACATTGGATATCTCTAGATGCCTTTTGCCGGGCATGCAATAAGCAGAGATAGTCCACAATCTCCTATTTACAGGTAGCATCATTGAAGACCAATGACAAAGATAGTAAAATATACTAGTGCATATAATCCATCCATGCGTTTCTGTATGTTCAGATATAATGTTACAGAATACATGAACTAACATTATCATGGTTATGGTAAAATAGATATTTCCACTGATCTTTTGGCTCTTCAAAGTCCAAATACTGTCTGCTCAGTTTGTTTATGTACTAGTAATATCGACAAAAATAAAAAATATATATGCATGTACTTTCACTTTCACTTTTGAAACATACAATGCCTAAATGCTACTTAATTCTTTAAAAGAGAAATCATTTGTAATCATCTTAGTCTTATTTCTTTGGTGTGAGAAGTAAGAGAACAGCTTGAAGCCACTAGAGCTATTTCAAGTCAGCAAATCCTAGTCTTAGTATGTGAGGAAGATTATTTTGATATCCTCACTTTTGAACAGCACCTAAATACTGCCTAATATTACTCTCTCTCACTTTTACACACACACATACGTACAAGTATATTCACACGAACAACATGCAAATACGCAAATACTTACACACTGATGAATATGATTGCTTGTACCAAAGCTCATACACACATGAACATCTACACACAAATATGAGCATACTCAATACTCATACAATTATGCATGCAAAATGATACTCACAAAAGCTCATACATATGAGATCAAGTCAAAAAATATTGCAACAAAATCATTGAAACCTTTGTGGAACTATTGTTTCTGAACTAATCCTCTATCTAGGTCTATGTACTTCTGAAGGTGGCATTTTGATTTCTCCTACCCTCACCTGGAGAATCGTGTGTTTTTCAATTTATACATGTCAAAACCACAGTTTTGGCATCATTCAGGGATTCAACTTGTGTTCCTTTTAAATATTTTTGAGTTTTGGATATAAAAAGATCAGTACTGTGGGATGGATGGGTTGAGGTTTCTCAACAAAATTTTTGTAGGACTGTACTTGTTACCCTTGGAGAATGAGCAGGTGCATTTTTGAGATAGAAAAAGAATTCCCTGGCATAACTAACCAAACTGTTTTTTGGCCAACGCGGTTTTCAATTTTCTTAAAACTTCTATATTTATAAACCTGTGATTGTCCTGTGTCCTTTGAGAAAACCCAAGATTTGGAATGAAAAAAAAAAAGAAAAAAAAACCACTCGCCCTCACATTCTGAGCTGATATCTCTGTCTTGAATATAACTGGCCCAGCAAATCCTTGTATAAGCCATTGTTTTGTTTGGACCTCGCTCTCTGCATCGTATTGATAAACCCAGGACTCTTCCTTGATTACAATTCATTCCATAAAATTGCCTTTATTTGCTTCAGTCTTGTTTACAGTACTGAATCATTTGAAGCTCTTTGAAATAGCTAATCTTTGTGCAATGCTTTTGGCATTCATTAGGTCAAAGATTGCTGATGTCAAGATGTTTGCTTAAAATTGAAAATGCCCAAACAATGTGAGATCCCACCATCAGTAGTTACTGCATCAATGGCATTTTGATAGCCTTCTCCAACCAGTTTCTGGACTTCAACCACATGTTCTTCATTTGTCAAGATTGACAGTCTCGTCTCTCTTGGCTCATCTTTAAAGTCTTTTTGATGTTCCTAAAAATGCTTGATTCTTCTAAAACCTATTGAGCTATGAGGGGCAGCATCTTTGTAAACCTTTCGCAAAGCTCTAACGATTAGGTAAGATTTCCGCTCAAGTTTTGTTAGAATCGTTCTTTTTCATGCCACAAAAATATTGTTTTTATGAATGCATCCTAATGTCACAGTAGAGACTTATTTTACTCACTCTCTCTCTTTCAGTATAATATAGCTTATATGAACACATAGACACATTAAAGTTTTGCTGTACTCTCTTCCCATCTTTCTGCTTGTTTCAGAGTGACAGAAACCAACCACTAAACAGATAAAAAAAGTCACATTGGCTTTCATATGATAAGATTACTAGTTTTACGCCATCCGATTATTTTTTTTTTAATTGAGCAATTTCCCAATTATCATAAATTACTAGTTTTACTCCATATTATTGCTCCTTCTCAAATAAAGCATTAAAGGCGTAAAAGTAGTCATGAAATAATCTTTACTGAAACTAGTAATGAAATAGTCATTACTAAAACCTAGTAATTAAATAATCATTATTAGGCAGTAAAACAAAGATGGTAAAGCATTGGAGTAGAAGGGATAACAAAATGGTGTCAGAATTGTACTCCTCTATAATAATTTTTCAGAGGCTGTGGTGACATCCATGAAAGTGTGGCTTCCATAATAAACAATACAAGTTCAGTACAATTGCGTACTTCATAAATACCAGTTGGTTTTCAACGTAAAACGTCTGTCTGCAAAGTATCAAACAATTTTAAATACCCCAAGACCTAGTTGTATGGCTTTGATGTAACTTGGCTTCTAATCAGATGAGACCTTACTTCATATGTTTGAACAGACACTCTTCTGTTGGGTAACTCAGTCAGCTGTGAGACAGCATTGAGTGAACTTGTATACTGTGCATCTGTCGCACTCACAATGACCAATCTTGCCAATTTCTTCCGTCTTGAGAAGAAAGTTTGTCAGCTTCCTCACTTCCTGCTTTTTTTGCTGATGAAAAGGGGGGGATCTCAGACCCTGGATGAGTTCAAGGAGGAAACAATGAAACAACTTAGAGCTACCCTAAAACACAGTTTTCAAAAGTGGTAAGGATACTGGGATGTGTGTGAGGTCTCAAGGGAAATGGGAGTGGTTTGCATGGTCTGAGACAAGATTACCCTAGGTAGGCTATCTTTTTCTGTTAATATTAAATCACTAAATAGTTTCTGGACAAACCTTGTATTATTGGAAATAGTCATTGCTTTGAATGGCTAAGAAGAGGAGCAACATACTTTAAGATTTTTTTTGTTTCTCTCTCTCTCTCATCTAATTATTTGTTCATCAGTTCACACAGAGGTTTGATGCACAGGCCACTTAACCAGAAATGGATTTCTCTAACAAAGAGAATAAAGGGGGGGACAGTGGGTAGGTAGATAATTATTTTTGTTCCTTTTTTATTTTGTAGCACTGTAATGAATGTTTATTCACACCATTGACATCTTTGTCGGATTTTCCCATTTCCCATTGCAATCAACAGATCTGCTAATTAGTAAGCTATGCTGATAAGCTTGAGCAAGTTGAGACAAGATCCTTATGTTTAGATTGAAGAACACATCAGTAAATATGGCTTGGTTCCACACACGTACAATGACACACAAGCATGTTTTTATTCCAAAGAAGTAATCACATACTCGTTAGCACAAACATTCACATACATGCTTATACATACACTATCGGTCTCTATTTCTATCGAATATAGAGATATGTACATGCTGTTGCATACAAGGATATGCATATACATACACTTGGGTGGCTGGCACAAAGCAATGGGGAGCAAACTGGGCTCATTAAAATATTTGTATCATTGATGAGTTCAATCCTCATGGTACGCCTTGTTATTGCACTCTTCTGTCTGATGGAGAATCTAAAGTGTGGTGGTTACGGCAAGTATCTTGGGTTCCACTTGAAATGAACACCTCTGAGTAGTTTCTATAAAAGTCAGACAAGCTATCTTTGGACAGTGAAAAAAAGAATTTTTTTCGGATGAATGATCTGTCTTTGATTATAAATTCTCTTTGATTGTCGGACGAGGCTACTTAAGGAGCTTGGCCTTACTCTCAAGCTTTCAGATCTCTGGCTTTTGTTTTATATTTACCTTTAGCCTTTTAAGTGTGACAATTGAACAGATTTATTTCTTTTAAAGCAGAGTGTTTTTTGCCAGAAAATTTCTAATGGAAATTATTACGATAATGCATTCTTCACAGGAAAACAACTTTTTAAACTGTCAAATTTCAAAAAAATATCTCCTGTTCTACTCAAAGAATGTGCATATCAGATTCAATAAAATCTTTTCTCCTACTAATGGGACAATTTTTTTCATGATAAACTCATCTTTTTTTACAATCAAGAGGGCTTTTATCTTTAGGTATCAATTTTCTGCTGAAAATTTTTGCTCATTACAATACACTTGGTCTACCATTTTCTGTTTAAAAATTGATTGTAAAATTCAATTGAAATAAACTATTCTATATTAAAAGTCATATTTTATTCTAATTTCAATATAACTTTATGGACCCTCAGAAACCACTGTACAAAGTGTTGGAAGGAAGAGGATCTCAGGGACCCAAGCCCCCTGCACAATCTAATCCCTGGTCACACTCTTTATAACTATAATTATTTTGGAAAACTATGGTTCATTCCAATCCTATTTCATCCTTCAACTCATGTCAGTTGTTTGTTTTTTTAATCCTCTGTGGGAAAACAAGGTTTTGGCTTGCTAGTTATATTAGGCCCCAAAATAATAGAATAACAGAATTGATCTGAGAAGATAATTCTGGTAAGTAGAATGTTCACAGTTTAAACGTAAGAACAAGGTTAGTATACAGTTAGTTTGATTGTTAATGAACACGGGAAAAAAGACAAATGAATAGGTTAACAACCATAAGTAATAATTCATAAATGAATTAAAAGAAAGAAATACAAATACGTTTGGAGAGTTCTAATGCTATAAGGATCAGGAGAAAGGAAGAATGAAAGGAAAGGAATGTCAGTTACTAAATGTAAGATAGAGTCTTTTGATTGTCCGTCAGTTTTGGTCATTTAAATTATAGCCACTATAATGTTATCTTTGGAAGTCTGACCCTAATTACATTGAGAGGGCTTGACTTAGATAGGATGTGTTCTTTGAGATGAAAGAAGAATGGATTACTTTTTATTTGTGAGAGTGTAAAAAGTAAGTGTGTTTAAAAACTATATAAACTACCCTAACTCAAAAAAAGGGCGAAAAAGCGAGCTTACCTTGAGGCTGTCAGAAAAGAGAGAGATAGATAGTTTTACCGCCACAATATACTGTAAAGATAATCATCGGTAATCTTATTGGCAGTTCTATGTGACGTCAAAGAGGAACAGACAAAGAATTTACCATTTCTACAGAGATTGTCAACTGTGTAAGGAATTTCTAGTAGATCCCTGCCAAGGGCAGATAACTCCATATTTGTGTAATTTTTTTTTTGCTGGAAAAGGTGGGCACTACGAAGGCAAGATTTTTGTGGTAATGTGTTTCATTTCCAAATCTTCTGTCATCAATTGCCGCCAGGAACTTCAAGACAAACCAACCACCTCAGATATTGCATCAATGATTCAATGATGATCTCAATTGATTGCTTGGCAAAATTTGTGAAGATATTTGCTATTTCAGCCCGATCATGTTTGGTCTTCAAGTGGTATTTTACCATACTTGAAATACCACACGTATGTTCGTGTTTTACCTGAAGCTTTTTTTCTCAAAAGCTTCTTGAAAAAATTACAACAGTTTCAGCTGCAGTTTTCTGCATGAGAAAAAAAAACAAACTTGGACACACTCTCTGCCAATTTCATAAGCTATCATGAAAATCATCAAACATACAAATAGCATAAAAAAAGCCCCAGGAAACCGATCGATCAATCTAGACTCACATTGCATGGCATATTGACTCAGAATAGCATCAACTGAGCCGTGCAATGTGCAACTATGAGCAGTTTTCACAGCACATTTGAATACCATTTTTGGAGGAGATGCCGTTTCGTAAGATCATTGAGAAAAAAAAAATTTGTAATAATTTGTCATTTCCCTTTTTCTCTTCCTCCCTAATTCCACAATTTTTCTTCTCATTGTGTATTTTCTGGTCCTTTTCCATTTTCTCCTCCTCCCCAATTTCACTGGTTTTCTTCCTGGACTGTCTTTTGGAAAATCTCTCAAATTTCAACCCCAAAGCTTAGTCTGACCACAGATAAGTAGTATTTGATCTTGATTCTTATTTGAAATTATATTTACCATATTTTGATTAAATTTTAACCCTAGACTCCATAGGTGAAGATTTCTCCCCGTCTTCCTGTCTTCTCTCTTTCTTTCTCTCTCTCTCTTTCCTACCTGACAAGATTGACGAGGCTAGGACTGAAATTCCTTATTGTTTATCACTGTAAATTTGGAACAATACCCCCGACAAAAAGGGGTGAGGAAATCCAGCCTGTGTATAAATGCCCTTCCCCTCCACTTCTTAGCAGAGAGAATATCATACATAGACTTCTTAGGACAAGTAATAAAAAATAAAAGAGAAGTCCTCAGACATCCAAGTAAGGTTGAAAGTATCGCGAGACTCCTTGACAGAGTAACAAATAGTTGAATTCTAAAAACTTCAAACTGTGACTGTCGTATGGAAAAATCACTCAACTTTCAATCTAAAAGCCTAGTCTGACCACAGATAAGTAGTATTTGATCTTGATTTTCATTTGATATTATATCAACTATATTTTGCTACAATTTTAACTCTAGATTCCATGGGTTAAGATATCTTCCTGTCTTCTCTCTCACCCTCTCTCTTACCTAAAGAGAGCAGCAAGGCTAGAACTGAAATTTTTCCAAAATCTAACCCTGGGACTTCAACTAAATTAAAAACCTAAAAAAGTAAGGGAGACATATGATAAACAAACAATTTTTTTACAGTGTTGTGAACACCTATACCTACTTTCCAAGAAGAAGATGGGGAAGGAGTTAAGAGCTGATGGAGCTCTAAGGCCACTGAACCACATCAGCAGTGGCCAATCCACCAGACCCCCAGCCAACGCGTCATGTCCCATGGTTTGCATAATGAAAATTATACTGGCTATTCCTGCTGGGTCCTCGGTTTAAAAAGGCCCAGCTACTTCTCTTGCTTTGGATCAGGGTGATGTGTTCCAAGGACGACTACCGAAACACTTCACCAAGAGAGCATCCATTCCTACTGGGTCGTCGGCCCCAAGAGACTCAGCCACATCACTTACCTTAGATGGGGGCGATGTGCTCCAAAAGTGATTACCCAAAGTCTTCACCTAGAAAACACCCATTCCTACCAAGTCATCGGTCTAACAGTGACCATCCAAACATAGCCCTGTAACCGTCACCAAAAGAATAACATTATACATCGGCACCTACAACGTCAGAACACTGTTAACTGACATGCACCTAACCAATCTAAAAAGTGAAATCAAAAAGTCAAATGGGACTTCATAGGCTTTAGCAAGATGAGAAGACCCGGAGAAAAACTTATTGAACTGAGGAGCTGACATCTTCTTCACTGCTATGGAAGAGAGAAAGTAAAACAAAGTGGAGTAGGCTTTCTCATCAATAAGGACCTCAAACACAATGTAGCAGGCTTCAAAGCTGTCTCTTACTAAATAGCCAGTGTCACCATACAATTTCAAAAGAGGTACAAACTTGATATCATCCAATTCTATGCTCCGACTTCGCCATCAACCCAAGAGGAAATAGACAACTTTTACGATGACTTGAATTCTCTACTCTAAGACACCAGAAAATATTTCAGTGTCATCATGGGAGACTTCAACACACAGGTAGGACAAGGAAATGAAAATCATATTGGTAAATTTGGATATAAACTACGGATTGAGAGAGGAGAAGATCTTTTAAACTTTGCAACAACTAACCTATTCAAAATCATGAACACCTTCAAGAAAGGACCTAATAGAAATGGAAGAGCCCCAATCACAAAACAATGAACGAAATAGACTACATCCAACGGATAAAAGCAATATCATCAAGGACATCCAAGTCCTGAATCGTCAATGTAAGAAGTGATCACATAATAGTAAGATGTAAAATGCAAGTAAACACCAACAAAATATGCAGGAAAACCACAACAACTAAAGATACCAAAAGAGCACACTCAATCCTTTAAGCTCGAACTGAAAAACATCAACAAACTGAATAATAAAATTACAGCATCTATTATAGAAGTCACCATTATTTTCAAACCTACGAGCACAAAACCATTCATAAAATCTCAGATAAAACCAGAAATCTCATGGAAAAATGTAGAAACCTCAAACCACTCTCAACACAAAGAGAGAAAATTGAAGTGACTGGACTAAATAAACTGATCAGGAAAAAACGAACGGAAGACAGAAGATACACAACGGCAGTCATCAAATTGACTCTCAAAAAAGGTCATGGTTTCAAAGCTATAAACAAAGGCCTCAATTCAGGACAGAGGCAAATAACCAGCATACTTGAGGAAAATGGATACCTTACCACAGACAGAGACAGGATTGTCGAACGTGCCAAAGAATTTAACAAAAACTCTATTCATCCAAACAAGGATTACAAAACAATGCACAGGATATGTGAGATGTAAACAATCAACTTGAGGACTTCCCAAAAATAACCCCATGGGAGGTGGAACAAGCCAATAAACAGACAAAGAAAGGAAAGGCCCCTGGAACAGACAACATCACCATCAACCTACTCTGAAAAGTGGATAAGATCATCACTTGGAAACTGGCCATCCTTTTCAACTTGTGTCTAAGATGATTAGAACGCTGCTATCATAATGTTTTTATGTAAAAAAGGATCTCAACAACTACAGGCCTATAAGCCCACTTACCTGTACATACAAAATTCTCACAAAAATCATCACCAACCGAATTATAAAAACAATAGATGAAAACCAACCATGTGAACTAGCTGGCTTCAGAAGAAGCTACTTTACCATGGACCATCTGCATTTGATAAATCAGCTGAAAGAAAAAGCAGCAGAATATAAACTATCACTTGTAGTATTTATCAACTTCAAACAGGCCTTTGACTCTCTGAGGTCCCTTGACAAAGTGAAGATCCAGTATATATCTAAGTGCTGAAACATATATACAATCCCTGCTGCTCCTTCATCAGGCTGAATAAAGACTCAGAGCCCTTCCTGCTCAAAAAAGGGCTGAGATGAGATGATACCAGCTCACCTAAACTCTTCACAGCCTGGGAGAGTACAGGAATCAGAATAAATGGCGAATATCTGAACAACCGCGGATTTGCAGACAACATTGCCCTCTTTGCAGAGAACCTACATGACTTCCAACAAATGACAGATGAACTAAACGAAGAGAGCAGGAAAGTTAGCCTATACATGAACTTCAACAAGACAAAGATCATGTGCAACAACCACATCGGAGATAAAAACACTAGGAACAAATTCGAGGACACATAACTGGAGAAAGTAGATCACTACATGTACCTATGACAACGAATCTCCATGAGACCCTCAAAAGAAGAAGGAATCAAGCAAAGAATCACACTAGGATAGCAAGCCTTTGGCAGAGCTAGCTCAACCTTCATGAACAAGAAGATCCCATTAATTCCCAAAAGAATGGTGTACAACCAATACATCCCTACAACCAATGCATACGTCACTTATAGAGCTGGAACATGGAACTTAACCAAGAGACAGACCCACAAATTGAGAACCATGCAACATGCAAATGAAAGAAATATGTTCAACCTTACATGGAGAGACCAGAAGACAGCAAAATACATCCAGGTGAAGACAGGATTCAGGGACGTCATAGAATCCATTAAAAAACTCAAATGGCAGTGAGCTGGCCATGTTGCAAAAATGACAGACAACCAATAGACATCAACATTCATGACATGGACCCCCAGATATCATATGCACAACAGATGCCGGCAGAGTATCAGATCAAGAGACGAGTTAGACAAATTAAGAAACTACTGGATCCGCGATGCCCATGATAGAGAAGTCTGGCAAATCCTGAGGAAAGTCTATGTCAAACAACAAACGTTAAAAGACTGATGTTGATGATGATGATGACGACGACGACGATGATGATGATGATGATGATGATGATGATGATGAATTCTCCTGTCCTTTTCCCCTTTTCTCTTCCTCCCCAATTCCTCTGTTTTTCTTCCTACTGTGTATTCTCTTGTCCTTTTCGTTTTCCTTTTCCTCCCCAATTTCACTGTTTTTCTATTCTTATTCACTTTTCCTTTGATTCTCTTTTGATCTTCATCCTCTTGACTCCTCTCCTCACCCCTTTCTCTGCTTCCTCTCCCCACTACCTAACACCCACTTTTTTCCTCCCTTTATATTCTTTATATTTTTCCACCATTTTACTCTACCCCCTCTTGCCACATCTTTTCTTTCCCTCTTCTGTCAGGTAACTCCTCCCTTCCTGACCCCAATGTGAATTACAAAAACAAGAACCTATTCACGTCCAATCATTCCAGAACCAATATGGCCTTGTGTTTTTTTTTAATCCCATATCATTCCGTTCTTTTATCTCATTGACAGATCAGACTCAGTAACAGTTGATATTAATTATCTTTTTATTTTTACTCATTAACCCTTCACCAAGTTCCCAGGCCTCAGTTGAAATCCAAAAGGCAAGTGGTACATTAATTAAGATGGGTTCTATTTGAACAACTGATCCAGGATTTGTTCCTCTTTGTTCCTGAGCTGGTGGATGTATTAATCAGGGAACTAGCAAGAGATTTGGACTGCCTGTTTTCAAAATTAAAATGATTAAAAAGGCCCAAGGACATTCATCTTTAGCAAGGATTAGTTCTGCCCTTAGTTGCAGTCTCTTATGAAAATTTCTTTAAATATCCTCTTCCTTTGTTTCTCTTTGAATTGTTTGAACAAAAGAAATCAATAAACAACATAATCATTATTGAACAATCAGAATACAAATATTCAGTCTGATATTAGAATTTCAGTTCAACAGATAATACTTCTTGATTATGATAATCGGGATCTCTTCGACGGGGTGCAAATAGTGTATTGTGCCGGGCCCCAGAGAGTCATAGGATACCTAAGAAGTCATCTGGTATAGTTGTATATTGAGATCTTCAAATGATACGTGCGTTTATAAAATTGGTTGAGAAAATGAAACATGGTTATAGCAGATGAAAACAGGACGGCCAAAGGACCAGGGTGTTTTTTCAGTGTGTGCCGGTGAAGTGGCCCCGTAACAGATTTTCACAGCCTCATAAAATTACTGAGGTCCTGATGATAATTTTATGCATGTTATCATTAGAGCTCTAAGAATGAAAAAGATTCATTTGAGCTTCTGCCATGACTAATATAGTTTTGGTTGGGAAGGATGCGGGAATCCATCCTTGTGGTCCATTATCAAGAAATTTGATTCATGATGGTTCAAACTCTTTAAGGCAGAATCAGCATGTTGCATTTGGAAGTAATTCCAAATTTATCGAAGATGATGAGTTTTGTGATGGTCCTCCTCCTCCTCCTCATCATCATCATCATCATCATCATCTTTCTTTAACCTTTCCCTAAAATCTGCCAAAACCTCTTGATTGTGGTCATCATGTTACCAGTATCTCCTCATACTATAAAGTTTATGCTTCATAGGCTCCTAAACAGTTCAAATCTTGTGAATAAAAGTAAAAACCCCTGGATGAAAAAAGGGTATGTGACATTGATCAGGTGTAACCTCTAAAGATCAATTCAGGATCAGGTCAAGTTTCTCATTTTCTTATCTAACTGAGAAGGCTGAACCCTACGGATTGCAAACCTGTGTACAAGTGTAATGTGACCCAAGGATGAATATGGGATAGGTGGTATTGATCTCTGCTAACCTCTAAAGGTCAATTTAGTGTCAGCTTGATATTGATGATTTCAAATCTAAGGGAGACAAGTCATTTTTTCATTTTGTAATTTCCAATTCTGAGATAATCAAGTAATTTTTCACCATCTTCGTGAGTGGGCCTGATCAGTTGGGGGCAACCCCTCATTTAACTTCATAAACTTCTAAAAGAATATGATTTGTTTTCCTATATTGTTATATTTGCAGTTCTTTTGTGTGTGTCTGCAGGCCCAATGGAGGTTGGTGACATGTGTGTACCAAACCTCTTTAATAAGGTTTATGAAATCTATATAAAATATAATTTGCTTTCCTATATTGTTATATTTGATTTTTTTCCCTGGACAATGCTAAGTACTCCAGGTAGTTTGACTTATAGATGGCATATCTTTTTGGGAACATAACAACATGATTCTTGTACAGAGAAATAAATAAAACATTTTTATTCGGATTTTGTGGTGGTTTGCAAGATAGGGATCTCAACTCAGTGGATGGCTTTATCGGCAGGGACAAAAACAATTCCATTGCATGTTGGTATTCATCATATAAAATATGCCTTTACTACTTTACATGATAACACAATTCAAAATTTGTTGCAACTGAGATGATAAAAGTTATCATTATTTTACCATTCAAAAGCTAAGTTCTTTCATAATATAATGCAATGTACTGTATACATATGTGCTTTCTTCATAAAATAGATGCTGCTTTATGAATTTTTTCAGGTGATGTTTCTAGCCAATTCTGAAAGTATTACCAAAAAGAATGAATAATAAAAAAAATATGACCCCCCCCCCACACACAAAGGGTAATTTCATGAACTCTTAATACATATCATCTGTTATATTGTGAGTTTTGTAAGGAATCAAATTATCATCTGGTGTGGAATTTGTTGTGTCTTGGTTATTTGACATCCAATGATTTGCCAATGTTGTTGACTGCTGCTTGTTGAAGATATTGTGAGTGTATGCAGAGCACAAAATGAATCATAGACAATCTTTTGTCCGCCATCTGCATGTAGCAGAGAGTTTTGGATGATTGCAGAGAAAAAGATCCCAAAAAGATCCAGAGAGAGAGAGAGAGAAGAAAGGAGGGAGAGAAGCTAGAGAGAGAGAGAGAGAGAGAGAGAGAAGGAGAGAAAAGAGAACTGTGCACTGTGACTGCTAATGTTTTTTGCATGCTTCCATGGTGTGGGATTACTGATCCGTATAATTTAGTGTCAAGTGGCTTTTAGCTTATTTTTCTCTCTTGTTTCTTTTTTTTCTTTATTCCTTTTGTTTATGTCTTCTCTAGAATATCTTAATTGAGGCAGGACTAATAGAAAATAGTTCAGCTCTGGTTATCATTTCTTTGCTTATGATGGGAGGTCGTTTGCTGAGGAAAATTAACATGTCTGCTCCCTTCCTCGCCAAATTTAAATCTGAATTCAACTTCAACATTTTTCAATCAAGTTAGTAAAGACTGAAGTGATCTGATTGGATAAGTAATTCCATGTGACCGAACCCTATCTGCTTCCCACACTAGAAAACATTCATTAGATCTAATTTCTCCAAGCTGTCAGCCATTAAATTTGGAACCAGACTTGCTGGCCACAGTCAACAGTAACAGTGCCCAAACATACACACACACACACATCACTGACAGATGTCAAGTGTTTTGACATACACATACAAATCTATATGCTCTCACATATGAATATACTCACATATATACATGTACCTATATATTTTAATATCTGTCACGTACATATATATCAACATACATACAAACGCTCTTGCTTCTTAATTCCCCAATGGTCAGTGGAAAAGCATGCACATACATATACCATAACCAACAGACCTGCACACATGCTCATATTTACACAATACAGCCATCACACCTGCATACACACATGCTTATTTAAACATTTTAAAAATATTCTAGATATTCTCGGACTTGCGATTTCATTAATCAAAAGAAACAAAAAATAATCTACCTAATTCCCCCAAAGCCTCACTATATACAGATTGCTCTTCCTGAGAAAACTCACTCTAATGAAATTCATGAGGGTTGAGCATGATTTTTGTGCGATAATTTGAATAATATCACAAAAAATGATCAGTAACTTTTCTCACTTGGGATTTTGTTTCAGCAATTAGTAATTTAGATTTTAATTCACTATTTATGTATAGAAACATCAATGTAGCTTCAAACAAAGACAAAACAAAACAATGAGAACACGTGTTTGATTGACTGTAATTAATTAACCAATGACAATCGCTATAGCATATGTGTGTGAGAAGCATAATAGCTGCCTCCTGTGAAGATGTGAGCTGACGTAAATACACATGAAAAAGTTTATACATTTTTCCAACCAAAATTTAACCATTTTCAGACAAAACATGACTTTTTAGAATATGCGATGAAATAGAAGACTTTGGATTTGCTGCAAGGAGAAGGTGCGAGAAACTGTTTGCTCAACACTGCCTGCATCAGCTCTGCTGCAAGAGTTGACACACCAGATCATGGCGGACATACATCGCCGAGAAGAAAAACAAATATATATACTTATATATCTTTATTCATATATGTGTACATATATTTCTATGTATATGTATATATATCTTTTTCACATATATATACATATATATATATTTATACCTTTATTCATATACATCTATCTTTATTCATATATATTCATTTATTTATATATATATATATATATATATATATATATATATATATATGCATATATCTTTATATACATGTATTTTTATTTATATATGTATATATTTATGTATATATATCTATATCTATATCTCTCTCTATATACATTTCTATGTCTTTATATATATATCTATTTATCGATGTATACATATATATTTTACCGTGTTGCCCATGAAAAAAACTCTAAATCAGACAACACTGGGAGGCAAATGATGTTTTATGGAAATTCCATAAAAACTTGGGGCTGGCATGCAGAACACATAAATACTGAGAGAAAGTGAAATTTATGTCTATAGTCTCGTATGACAAACAGAAAGTAAAGGTATAATTTAGCATTATAGTTAAATTTGTAAATGGAACTTTGAATATTTTTTTCTTAAAATTGATAGATTTCCAGAAAATTTAAAGATATTGGAAGGACGTATAGTTGAAATAAAAAGAGAAAAATTTTCTCTATCAGGTTTTGAATTTTCTTTATATATCTTCATATTCGCATCTTTATATATATATATGTATATATATATATATATATATATATATATATATATATATATATATATATATATATATGTATATATATATATATGTATATATATATATATGTATATATATATATATATATATATATATATATATATATATATATATATATATATATATATATATATATATATATATATATATATATATATATATATATCTGTACTTTATGGTTTGCAGGTTTGATTCCTGCAGCAACCCTATATATATATGTATATGAATATATCTGTGATATGATGTATGATCAAACAGAATGATTATAAATGGCGTTATATCATATAGAAATATGAATTAGAAATGATCTCCTGTCATCCAATTTCTTCAGTAGCCCCTTTTTCTCCACTTGTTTATTCTGTTTAAATTGTCAAGATGAAATGATACACTAACCATATAATGACGGGAGATCATTTTTAAGTAGTAGTTTCAATATGTTATAACAATTCATAATCATTTCGTTTAATCATATATCCATCTCTTGATACATAACCGTTGTGTTGAGAGAAGTGATAAGAGCAGATAGAGACTGAGATTGAACAAGATGAGACTTTGGGGTGAAAACAGTCATTTGGGCCTTTGCATTACCAGCGACTGTCTAGCTCATGGATAAGAGCAATGATATATTGAAACAGCTACCCTATTTGTCACAAGTTCGATCCTGCAGCACACCCATTTTCTCTGATAGTTTATACTATTTACAATGGCTAGGCTTAGTGATACATTAACTGTGTAATGATGGGAGATCATTTCAAATAAGAGTTTCAGTAAAATATAGTGCAATTTATAATCATTCTGTCGGATCTTATAGCAATTCCTTAAAGCACATACATATATCTATCTTTATATGTATATACATATACATTTTTGTGTATATATATATATATATATATATATATATATGTATATATATATATACATATACATATATATATATATATTTTGATACATATATTTATATATATATATATATATATACATATATATACATATATTTATATATATATATACATATATATATATATATATATATATATATATATATATATATATATATATCTTTCTATACATAGCATTCAAGTGGGTGAATCTTTCTCCTGCTCCAGAGAGTGTAATTAATCAGGCAAACTGCTCTTGCAAATGTAAGAATATGTCAAAGCAGAGATGCTGACATTAGAGCATGTCTGCAAAATAATCTACCAAGCACAGATCTATGCAAGTGTGCCAATGATCCTATTAATTTATAATTCCTTTCCAAAATAAACTGGAATCAATGTTCATCTATCGAAATTTCCAAGAAAATCCCATTTTTGAACATACACGTTTATTGACCTTGTTCCGTTTTTCCTAAGATAGTTTGTTGAAAATTTGACTTTTCATTAATAAATAGAATAAGATTGTTGAAAAGTATTGACTAAATTACTTTTGAATAAGAGATGACAATTATATACTAGTAAAATGTTGGAATACCTTGCTTT
The DNA here is from genome assembly GCA_963457665.1 of Thysanoteuthis rhombus. Taxonomy (NCBI): domain Eukaryota; kingdom Metazoa; phylum Mollusca; class Cephalopoda; order Oegopsida; family Thysanoteuthidae; genus Thysanoteuthis; species Thysanoteuthis major. Next base: position 32,921,542 of record OY735200.1, read on the forward strand.
CTATTCCTGGCTATAGCTTTTTATGCATAACAGTTACAAATATCCAAGATACATTCTTACAAATTAGATAGAGTTTCCTTTGTAACGATGGTAAATGTTTATAACTTCACCCAGAATTGAATCTACACAACATAGTCAGGGATGATGTAAAAGAGTATCTAGCTTCACGTTTTCAATGGTAACTTTTTATGTATGACAGATACAATTTTAACATATTCATTTGGAATTACATGATAGATGAACAGACATCTGCACAAAAAAGTGACAATGGTATTAATATGATTACATTGAAGTAAAAATATTTTGGATATCATTTCTGCAAAATATACAATGACTGTAGTTCGTTCTAAGCTGAGCATGTGTATGCACACCTGTGCAAAGAGGAAATTAATAAGCGCATGATAGCTTAGCTACATAAAGAAAGGTGATAATCAATAATTATAATGCCTTTGTTTTGCTAAGCATGGACCTTCTAACATTAAGCATTTGTATAGTTTGTACACAAGCTTTGCAATTAGATGAGTTTTGATTTAACCATATCCAGCAACTTCAGTCATTATTATCTTTGAGTTGATGGATGTGTTTCAGTATGCTCATATTTTTGTCACGGAAAAAATCCACAAGATAAGATTGGTTTCCATACTTAGTACTAAATATTTGAGGGAACATTGACAATAACCTTGAAATATTTTTGATTTGAATGGAAATAAAGAAATATATTAAATAGAACTTTTGGGAAAGAAAGAGATAAATTGATTGGAATTTTAGGGATATAAGGCAAAGAGGCAATATATTAGAAAGAACTTTAGTGATACAAATAACATTAAATAGATATAAGAAATATATTATATGGAATCTTAGGGATATAAAGAATACATCAAATGGAATTTTGAAGGTATAAGAAATTTATCTAATGGAACTTCAGGGATATAAGGAATATATAAAATGGGATTTTAGGGATGTATCAAATATAACTTTATAGATGGAAGAAATATATTGAATACTGGTATAGAATCCCGGCATAGCCAGGAGAGAGAAATAACTCATGGTACTCAACCATGCAGACCCATACACATACCCAGGTCAAGTTTAGCAATTTTATTTGCAGCTCATTTTGGCTTGGTTATGCTGTGTAAGAAGAAATCAAATTACAGAATGTAATGAACATAGGTGTTACTATGTTGTCAAATTAGAATTCATATTTTCATGGGCAACACCAGGAATCCCTTTTAGTTTATTTATATCATTTTGATATCATTCATACATGACGAAACTTGGGGAAGGTCTATACTCAGTGATGAACCCTAAAAGGATAATGATACATATTTATTGACATTTAATACATAACATAATTCATGTATCATTCTTATAGCGGATAATTAGTCAAAAAATTAAATTCATAAAAAATATTGTAAGTAAAAATTCAACAAAAAAGAAACTCTAAAGAAACAACAATATTTTGATAAAATATTAGGTGCGTACGATTATTTCCAGAGAGAAACTGTAGAAAGGAAAATATCAGATCTGTAGAAATACTTCCATTAAAAAGGTAAAAAAAAATATTCTGTGTGTGCAAAAGTTTTCCATGGTCTCAAGTGAAAAACTGCAATTTACAAAAATCATCACATGTCTTCGGAACTTTCCACTGAACTATTGTCATGCAAAAGTTTTTAGTGAAAAACTCATTTTTAATTCTTTTCATCCTCCTGCGGTCAAGTTTAGACAAAGGTTCCATCAAGTCAGAGTCACCAGTGCCACTCGCGAAAGGTCGCTATCAAAATATGAATAGCTATAAAAAGAAAATGTTGAATGATTCTGAAATATTTTTTAATCATTATGATATTTTCTTAGTTAGTATTCCATTTTAACTGATCCACCATAGTGCCTTCACAAAGACAACAATAACAACTGAACTGTTGCAAGCAATGAAGAAAATGTTGATACAGTCTGAAAAATGACTATTTGGGCCTTGACATTGGAATTTAGAATATTTTATGGCGCGGACAGCAGATAATTCTATCCAACCCCAAAGTTACACATTCAGTGAGAAACTGTAATTAAAAAAAAAAAATATATATATATATACGTAAAAGTTTCCACCTTCTGTAAGTAAGTTTTGGCAATAGTTTCATCTCGTTAGAGTGAGGCCAACCAAAACTGAAAGATTACAAAGATAAAACGCAAAAATTTATTTTCAAGTTTAATGCTAAATTCATTGTCAGGTGTACATATAAAACTGAGTAGGAAAAAATATATCATCTCATTAAAAATTGATCAAAATAGAAATTTCTGACACCTACACACAACCCAAAACAATTAAATCTAGATGAGGATCATTAAAAAACATCTAAACACAAGAATAGCATTACCTTGGTTAATTTTACAGGATCAGGTCAAAATATTCTACTCAAAAATGAAGTTACATCAGATATTAGCCAGGAGAGAGCTCAGACCTGTTTTTTTTTGTTCATGCATTATTCTAGGGTGTAATTGGATCGCTGTGCCAAAATTGGTAAAGATTTTTTGAGAAATGGCAACTTTCAAATTTTGATGCTCATTATATATAGATCACTTTGGGGATATAAAGAATATATCAAATGGAACATTAGGGATATAAGGAATATATTTGATACGGAATATGTTAGATATAGCTTTAAGGATATAGAAATATATTGCACATAATTTAGGGGATATAAGGAATATATCAAATATAACTTTAAGGATATAAAGACTATATTGAACAGAACTTTGAGAACATAAGGAACATATTAAATACAACAAGGAATATAAGGAATATATTAAATACAACTTTAGGGATATGAAGCATATATTAAATATGGATTCAGGCGTATGAAGAAACTTTAGGGATGTTATGAATATACTAAACATAGCCAGGGATCTGAAGAATATATCAAACAGATCTGGTTAGTCACTTAATGGAAATCATCACATGACCATTGTCTCTTGTCAGCATGCCCTGATGGGGATGATCAATTAAAAAAGTGGATAAAAGGAGTGATAAATGAATAATATACTCCGTACCCCTTTTGTTTGACAGCATTCACTAAATATGTCTGAATTGTGGTGTTTGTTTAAAAACATTGGATAAAAAATAAAAAGGGTGATCAATGAAAAACATACTTCTCTTTCCTTTTGCTGGGCAGAAATCATTAGAAATGTCTGAAAATTTCAGAAGAAACTGGTGACCAATTCAGCTTAAACTTCCATTGCAGATTAAACTCTACTCTAAAAGCCTCTGGGGGGGGGTTAGGAAAAAAAGTTTTTTGAAGGTGTATAGTAGATTATAAATACAATTTTTCAAGGCCATAGCATGAAAAATACATTGAGTACAGCTTCCAAACTGTTAAAACTGTAAAATATTGGGTGTTTTTTGGATAAAAGAGCCCCCAAAAGCACTTTATAAAAAAGAACAAAAAACTTTTCAGAGAAGGTTTTATGGAGTATTAATGCAAAAAAAGTTGATTCGTGTCACCTGTATATATTCCAGACTACCAGGTACAGACTAGTGACTAGTTTAGCATAAAGTCTCATAGCTAAAAACCTATTTAGTGGGCAAACTTTGAGAAAAAAGTTTTTGAACCAGCAACAACAAGAATGGAAAAGATAAAGACAACAAAGCTGAGCAAAACTATCCAAAAAAATGGAGAGAAGACAAAAGAAGATACAGGACAGCAATTATTGAAAGCATTCTTGAAAAAGGTAGGGGATTCAAAACTATTGGAAAATCTCTCAGGACAGGAAGAAAGCAAATAATCAGTGTGCTCAAAGCAAATGGAAATCTGACTATGGATAGGGACTGAATTGTAAAACATACCCAGGAATTTTACAAAAACCCCTATTCCACCATACGAAGGATGCAGAAAAATGAATTGCAAACACAAACAGAGATATATCGATTCAAGGATTCCCAAAAGTCACTCCACAGGAAGTGAAGCAAGTAATTCGACAAAGAAAGAAAGGAAAGACCTCTGGACTCAATAAGATCATCAACTCAAATGAGCTGGAAAAGTCATCATTATGAAACAGGCCATTCTATTCAACTTTTGCCACAAACAAAGTAAAATCCCAGAGGAGTGGAACACTGCAATCATCATGCTGTTATTAAAAAAAAATAAGGAAACCCAAAAGACATCGACAATTACTGGCCAATAACCCTACTCAACTGCATCAACAAACTTTTCACCAAAGTGATCACCAACTGAATCACCAAAACGTTAGATGAAAACCAACCACAGGAACAAGCAGGCTTCAGAAAAAAACTATTCAACCATCTCCCTTCCCCATTCAGTAAACCAACTGAAAGAAAAAGGAGCAGAATATAGAAATCCCCAAAGTCATTGATGTAATAATACAACAAGGTATAGACCCTGTTTTTGTTAGAGTACTGCAACATATCTACCAACAGAGCAGTTCCTTCATCAGGAAACATGTTTGGGATAAAGACGCAATGATCAAAATCAAAGACACAAAACTGGAGAAAGTAGACCATTACATCTACCCAAGACAGTGAGTCTCCATGAAGTCATCAAAAGAAGAAGAAATCAAGGGAAGAATAGCATAAGGTTTGCAAGCCTTCAGTTGGGTAAGCTCTACTTTTAAGAACAAGAAAATCCCACTAGTTCTAAAAAAAAGGTATACAACTGATGTATCCTACCGATAGTCACCTATTGAGCTGAAACATGGAACTTAACCAAAAGATTGACCCCAAAACTGAGAAGCATGCAACATGCACATGAGAGGACCCTTTTCAACCTCACTAAGAGAGACCATAAAACAGCACAGTATATTAGAGAAAAGACAGGATTCTGAAATATCATAGAGACAGTTTGAAAATTCTAAGAATGGCAGACAACTGCTGGACATCTCAACACACAACATGGATCCCCAGTGATCATATGCAAAATTTGGGCTGACAGAAAATAAGATGGACGAATTAGATAAATTCAGAAAGTATGCCCATGATAAAGAGTTCTGGCAAATCTTGGAAAATGTTTATGTCCAACAATGAACGCTAAAAGACTGATGATGATGATGATGATGATAAATCTCAGAGGTATAAGGAATACATTAAATAGAACTTTAGAGGTATAAGGAATTGATTATGCATAATTTTGAGGATAGAGGAATATATTAAATATATCTTTAGGTGTATAGGGGAAAAATTCAATGAAACTTCAAAAATACTAGAAATAAATTAAATGGAACATTAGTGGTATATAGAACTTTGGGAATATGAAAAATATATGAAATGGAATTTGAGTGATATAAAGAATATGTTATACATAACTTTAAGGATATAAGGAATATATTGAATCTAATTTTGCCAATATAAGAAGATATTTGGAAAATTTGAGGATATGATGATGGCATTGAATGAAACATTAGGAATCTAAAGAATATAAAGCTGGCTGCTTCAGAGTCAAACAATACTCTGACCGAAGCTTAATTATGTATATGAGGTCAGGTGAAAAATAACTAGCTAAAAAAAGCTTTGTCAGAACAGAAATTCCAAAAGAATGTGTGATCAGAACAAACAAATTCTCTGAGGATGTCATAAAAATTCCAATTTCCCTTTCTTTCTTTCTCTCCTTGATCATATTTCTTTGCATATTTCTAGCATAAATTTTGGTAAGTATGTGGGACTTGTTGATTTAGCACACTAGTTAAGAGACACGACTACCAATTAGCCGGTCGTAATTTCCAATCACCATAGGAGAATGTAAATTTCTCTTCCCTAATTTGAGGAGGGTTGTTCTCATGGGTTTTGTTACGGTGAAAAAAAAACTAAATGAACTCTGGACTGAAGTTTGACAAAACAACGAATAGAGAAAGAAGTAGCAGTAGAATATAATGAGGGGAAGAAAGAGGAAAGAAGAGAGAGAAAAGATTAAGATGGTCAAGAAGAAAGATAGGTCGTGGCATGAAGTAGTGATTGTAAGAATGTCTTGGATTTTTTCTTTACAAATGTCAGTTTTAAAATAGATTCTGCAAACAGCTGACCTATAGAATAAAAAGGTCAGAGATTTTCAAGAGTGATTGTGAGGTATCTTATCAAACAAGTATCTTTTATAATGGATTTCTACATTTTAAACCAAAAATCAATGGGAATTAGCCAAGTAAAAGTTTTTCCTCATTCTTTTTTCTTTTCATAATTTGTTTCTGTTTTCTTCTTTTCCATTTTATCCCTTTTCTTTGTTTTTTTCCTTCCTTCTCTATTACTTTTCCTTTCCTTCCTTCTCTACTGCTTTTCCTTTCCTTCCTTCTCTACTGCTTTTCCTCTCTCCTTCTTCTTGCTTTTTACCCACAAACCTTTTCTATTTCTGCCTTATTTGTTCTTAAACTTTACATTTTCTTTTTCTTTTTTCTTCTTCCTTATTCCTTCCCTCTTTTCTTCTCTTTCTCATTTATTTTCTTCTTTCTCTTCCTTTTTGCTCCCCATTTTATTCTTTTCCTCCTCCTTTCCTTCTTGTTCCTTTAGTTTGCTTTCTATCCCTCTTTCTCTTTTCCACTTCTGTCTTTTGTATTTTTGTTTTTTGTCTCTTATTTATCATCAATACTTCTCTCACAATTTCATTCCTACGCATGGATGACTCTTTTATTATATTCAATGTTTTTCGATTCTCATACGCGTGAGATCATATTTCAGCCCTTTTCACATTATTGCAGGTTAAAATTTTTTACAGGTTCATATTTCTGCAGTTGATGGTCTGATAGAAAACTGCTATGTTGATAAATGATATGAGAAAAAATAGACCAGAATGCAGTTCATGTACCGATGATCAGAGGCTGATTTTGCTGGTCGTTGTTAGTGAGATCAAGCCTCATCAGGTTTTCTAGTACAGAAGGTCTGATACCAATTCATGCTAAGCTAATATACTCATATCATGAACAATGTTTGGTTTGCTGTCCATTACACTGGACCTTTCTACTCTTAGGTGAAAGTATGCAAATAAAGATACTTTCTACTCACCATTTGGAACTTTGTACTTTTTTAACAGAAACAAATTCAGTATTTTTTTTCTTGAAAAATCGTTTTATAGGAATTCAAATGTATTCATGAATATTTTCATGAGTATAAACTAGTAATAGAATATGACTTAGTTCACCTCTTTTGAATGATTTTTTAAAAAATTGACAATTATAATGAAATGGATTTTTTTCCATATGATATGATAAAAAAAAGATAAAAAATTAGTCAAAACATTTTGATATTTATCATGGTGAAAAGTTATGACCCTTAACACAAAAGGGATCTTTCATGTGACTTGAGATGCCCGCTTTTGGAATAACAATTTTGTTTTATGGTCTATGAAATATAGTATATCATAGTAGCTTGATATCTACTACAAACAGACTATAAACCACGAGGATGCAAAATTCACATATGTGTAAGATGAAATGAATTTTTCTCTCAGCAATAAATGATATGAAATAAATACAACAGATTCCAAAATTTTCCAATTTTATGTTGTTTAATAATTATAAACTTTATATTAGGAGTGAGAATAGGTGGTGGTAAGCCGTTGCTTGTCTCCAGGTATGACCTCAGAGCTCTTTATGGGCATTTAAGCTTCTTTGTATTGGGTTGGTCAAAAGATTCAGTCTTCTTTTGTTGTTAGATGGCATTAGAAATGTTTAGTCTTAACTAGTTTTATTCAAAAAGTTTAACAAGCGTCTTGAGACTTCCACAATGAGCTCTGTCTGAATAACCAAACAATTGATTTCAGCAAGTACGTTTCCTAATTAGACCAGTTGTAGATAGCAACCAATGAACAGAGTCGGTAATAAGTTGGAAAAAAAAAAGATGAGAGTCCATCAAGATAACATTATAGAAACGTGTTTCTTTATTGATTGAGCAAAAATTGTCACAGTTTGGCTGGGAAGTTTTCATCCATCCACACTATTCACCGAATATTGCATCTTTGGATAATCATTTATTCTGGTATTTACTGGATTCTCTTATTGAAAAATTTTTAATTCCCTTGAAGATTGCAAAAGGCACTTAAAGCAGTTATCATTTTAAAAAGATGAAAGTTTGGGGATAATAAAATCATGACGTAGCCCGAAAAATGGCAAAAGATTAAACTCACTGCAGCAGTAAACAACTGTAAGAAAAGCTTGCTCACCCTCACTCAATGGAAAGGTACTCAGGTATTTACTACTAATACAAGGAGGGGGCACCCAGTGAGGACTGAACTCACTGCAGCAGTAATGATCTGTTGGATGAGCTTGCAAATCAATAAAGCACAGAGAAGAACTTATAATTATATTCCTGTATTTCTTGAACAACATTTAATTAAAAATTCACTAAAACGAAAGCAAAATATCTCCATCTCAACTGATCCTTGGCACTGCCAAGAATGTCTTAAAATACCCAGAAAATGAAGCTGCTTGATAATTGAGATGATTATGTGGTAGACATGTTTACGCATCAGTGGTTGGATTCTATAGCTTTCCTGTCTTATGTATTAGTCATTTACTGAGTAAATTGAGTATTTCTGACAAAGACGGTGGTCAAGCTTCAACCGGTACAGCTCATTTGAAACATTGTTCACTCGATGAATAGAAAATTACTCAACTGATATAACTTGGATGATTTCAACAACTGTAAGAAGATAATTGATCCCAATGATTATGATATCAATAATGGTCCCGCCTATGTCTTAGGGTCTCTATTGTATAAGAATTTCCTCACTTTCTTACTCTTCAGGCTAAATTGCTTGGAAAAATTTCCTAGAAAGGAGAAAAATTGGTAGGTGGGTTGAGTTAGTTTGGTTGATGCATAAGAGGAGCGGAGCTCTTCAGTATGAAGGTCTATTAATTCTCCCTTCTTCAGGTTCTTGGAGGGATGATCAATAACTAGCCAGCAGAAAAAAGGTTGTAAGCTTATTACTGAGCTTAATCAACCATTTCATCTTCTTTGTAAGCAGTTGAACAATTGCTATAAACTTGGGTAAATATTTAGAAATACTTTGATATATATGTATTCATGACTATACAAATGTACACACATACATATTTATTACAATACTTCTATCAATCTATCTAGTGTCAGCGTGTGTGTATGTGCGTTAATGAATGAATATATTGATTGTAAAGATTGTTTAGTGAATGAAACTTGCATAGAATAATGGTACATTTGCAAAATTAAAAAGTTCTAGTGGTATGTATTTTAGAGCTTCTCAAATTTTCTTCAGTATTTTCTTTTTCCTATTTTACATGTACTTTGTTATTGAGGCACTATGTGTAAAAATTTTTCTTGTGGGGATCACCAGTTGTTTAACATGTAACTGTTCCAGGATTTTAGAAAACAAAACAGTTATACCAATATGGCACCCCAGCAGTGTTGATCAAACACCACCTCTCCTTCAGCTATGATTTTAATGTATAGTTTATCATTGTAGTTTGTTATTCTATGTAAGATGATATCATAATGCATTATATATAGAGGTTATTTTATACCACACATCATTTGATTTTTTGAAACATAGCTTACTTACATAGGTTATCCTCTAAATGTATTTAACAATGAGAGATCAGTAAGTATAAAAACAGATGTGACTTGCTGTTTGTGTCCCTTCAATTGAGTGTTCACCCATATGAATATTAGATCCATTGTCAGTTTTAATCTCAGACTGCATGCAAACCAACTTAGGATATTATCTTCAGGAATACTAATTACACAGAAAAACAGTTGATTCCCTACCAACACATTCAACTGAAAAATTTGACAATTTTTTCCACCTAGCTTAAAGTCAGTATATATATATATATATATATATATATATATATATATATATAAATAAATTTTGTTCTTGTCATACTTATAGTTATTTTTTTCTATTCATTTTTAAAAAGATTTTCTTCCATAATAAATAGTAAAAAATAATTCATGCCGCTGTTTTTTATCATCACCAAAGAATTAAATTAATGGTAAATAAAAAAAAAATGTTTTTATCTGGTGGAAGGCTGGGGTTACCCTCAGATTACAAGGCCCTGGGCTGCAGCCCACTCACCCATATGTAGGTTCTGCTCAGAATAATGTCGATGAATTACAACCTATTACTTTGTAAAATCTAGTTCTCATGAAATAATTGTATTTCAAGTGGCTACAGCTATTATAGAATGAAACACAGAGGAGTAGCCAAAGATTCAGGAAATTGTCTCCATCACTCATCTTGGCAGCCTGCACAGTATCAATATCAAATCATTTGAATGCTCTCTACTTGTAAATACTGGCTGATATGTCCAGTGATTGATCGTGGTAAGGCTGATTGTTGAGATGAAGGTTTGCATTTAAGCATGACAAAATCTTTCCATCTGTGAAAAACGTTTCTCCCCTATGAAATCAAATACAAGTTATCTGGAGTATTCACCAAGTGATAAACAATATGGATTGTATAGATTTCTTAAATGAAGCATATTTATGTCCAACAGGCTCTCCAAGATATGCGATCCAAGTTTAAATCTTTTTTTTGATTTTTGATCATCGCTGCTTACTTAACAATTGTAGAATTTGAAATGACCTGAGCACTGCTATAAAAAGCAGCAGTAAAATGAAAGATAAACCAGTTTGAAATTAATATTGATAAACTAATGCTTTCTATGCAAAATAGAGTGCTCTGAGTTTCTTTTGGGCTCTCATTGTAATCTATAAACATTTGTGTATGTATTGGTGTGTGTGTGTGTGTGTACGCTTGTGTTTGTATTCATCTACATACCCCAGCAAGAATTTGAATATAACTTATTGTGTTAAGCAAAATTCGTTTTTGATGAAGCATGGTCATTATTGAGTTTTTGACTAGTTTTCATCTTATTCTTATTTCTTTTTTATCACAATGTTCTTGTGATTTATACAATGACCATCGAGTAAGTAGCTTTTGTTGAAAATAAAGAATATGTTTCTGACAAGATTCAAACTTGCATCTTGTATTCTTTGGAGTCTATGTGACCTGGACAGCATAATCAAGTCAAGTTAAAGATAAGTCAATGCAATCAGTTTTTTTTTGCTAAATATGTTGATGCTTAAAAGAAGTTTCCGGAGCTTAGCTAAATGAATTATGGCCCAATTAGAGAGTTTCCCAAGTTTATGGGATATTCTAAGCCTTAGTAAAAAATATCATAGCCTAATAAAGAGATTTCCAGATAAAATGAAATAGAAATGAAATGACCATTACAATAAGAATCAAAGCAACAATTATTTTGTCTATCGTAGGGTTTTGCAAGAAATATAAGTAAAATTTAGCTTGGATTTCTTACTGTATACAATGAGCGAATTAATCTGATTAGCATCTCAAGCCTTTTGAATTTCAATCTTTGAAATAGGAGCCCCTTTTAGATGACATTCTGTTTGATCCTATAACTGCTTTTATTGATGTTGGGTAGGTGAACAAAACAGCCAGCAAGAATCTTGAATAAAATCTACGTTTATGATTTTGTTAGGCTTTCGTTATGACAGCAATTAAATAGAGAAATCATCTAAGAATATGGAGAATAGATTTTCTTTGTCCTCATATTTTGCTGGAATCTCATTTAAAATCAATACAATACCAAAATTAAAAATGATTGCATTTGTCATTTTCTTTTTTTCTAGGCTCAAACAATCAAAATCAAATTCAAAATCAAAATGATTTCTAATTTGAATTTTCGGGGAAAAATATAACAAGACAACATCGGATTAAAAACAAGAGGTTAATATGTATTTCTGCTTTAAAATTGATGAAAGATGAGAAATAGAGGTTTATGCTTTTCTAATGATTTCTATGAAATCAAACTCAGTATCAACTTTGCAGCATTTAATAAATCAGGAACCAAATTACACCAATTTTCTTGGGTAAAGCAAAGTGCTTTGGTCTTCATAGATTTTGTATTGGTTCCACATCAATAGCTAAAAGCTGATTTTTCAATATAAACAGAACAAAATATGAAAAATCAGAAATCAGATTGAACTATCAAAATAATTTTTCATTCTCTCTGATATGTAAGGCCTGTACAGAAAGTATCTAACCATTCTGAATATCTAGAGAACCGTTTGCGTAGCCTTGATGTAGCTTGGCAACCAATCAGAGGGGATAATATTGTACATGCATAAATGAACACTCTCCTGTAGAGCTATGCAGTAGACAGTGAGGTGCCATTGATTTAGCTTGTGTACCATGTGACTGTTGGATTGATAATGACTCAGTGAGTCAATTTTTCATGTAGTATATATATATATATATATATATATATATATATATACGTACACAAACACATGGATACACAAGCACATATATATGCATGTGTATGTATATACGTATATTCATATATATGTATGTATATTGTCATAGCCTGGTCTGGTTTGACATGAGTTGTTCATAGCTCTTGTGTGTAGAGGCTTATTAAAGAAAAACCCAAGTGTGATGGAAGAAGGGATTTTCTATGTTAAAACAGAGTGTTCATTGGATTATATGTATTAGTTTGGAAACCAAAATTACTGAGGAAAAACAGCAAAATATATTTAGAAAAATACAACAAAAGCATGTTGATTTCCGGTGGAATGGTGGATTGATTTATATAACAAAACGAAATGAAACACTGGAAATAAATCTCATGGGGTTGTTATTTTTTGAAATTATTCTTATCGACTGCCAGGGAAGAGATTTTGACTTCGATTCCCAGGTATTATCAATGGTAAGTTTGTTTCAAAGTCATTTTCCAAGTTTTCCATGCGATAAGAGTCAAATTCATTAAATGAATAGAAACAAAGTAACTTGATTGTTCACGAAAAAAAGAAGTACTTGATCAAGTTTTCTGCGATATATGTCGGAGAAATTCCTCAAAGAAATGGAGCACTTACTTTGTTTTTCAGAAAATGTTCTTGATATTTAGGAAATCAAATCTATTTTCTTTGTTACACATGTATGTTTGTTTGAAAGTATGTTCATTCTTTTGCTTTCAATTTTCAATCATTGTTTTTTATTTGTTTTCGTAACAATAATCAAAACAATCCATCACAGTCAATAATTGAACAACTATAGTATCAAAATATGGAATTGTGTGAAAAAATTCCATCAAAGAATAAATATGGTCAGAATAAATTCTATTTATGACATCACTGCCATTGTGAAAAAACATCTAAATCCTGGGGAATGTAGATGTTATTGATAAACAATACCTGGCAAAATAAGGCCCAAAAGAGGTTAAAAAAGCCTTTTTCTAGAAAATAAAAAAAATCATTTTTAGGAGTTTAGTGGAGCACTGATGCCTATTTAAAAATCTGTAGACAAAACGGTATGGCCAGGAGTGCTGGAATACCTAAACACGTAAACAAACACAGAAGCACGTATGAAAAAGGATAGGATCCTTCACAATCTTCTATGTCTACGATTGTTCAATTGTTTAGAATAATGCTCCCAAGAGGTCAACAAGGCCTTTTTCCTAAAAATTAGATGTTTTTTGAAAGGGTATAGCGGAGTAACAATGCCAATTTTCAAGTCTGTAAACAAAACGGTATGGCTAAGAGAACTGAAATAAAAAAGAGATTAATAAACAAGTCAAAATATGGCTCAAAAGAGGTAAAAAAAAGAACCGAGCTTCACATCCCTTTCATTACATTATACAAATATGTGCACTTTACACTGAATTAACAGAATTTCCTGATTGGCAAAATTTAATTCTTTTTTCTGATAAACTTCCAATCATAAACAAAAAGTTGCTTTTATTCTTGGGTGCAGTGAATACTAAAAAAAAATGTGAATGCTCAAAAAAAAAATGTGAATGCTAAAAAAATGTGAATCCTCAAAAAAATGTGAATGCTCAAAAAAATGTGAATACTCAAAAAAAATGTGAATGCGCAAAAAAAAAATGTGAATGCGCAAAAAAATGTGAATACTCAAAAAAAATGTGAATGCGCAAAAAAATGTGAATACTCAAAAAAAATGTGAATGCTCAAAAAAATGTGAATACTCAAAAAAAATGTGAATGCGCAAAAAAAAAATGTGAATGCGCAAAAAAAATGTGAATGCGCAAAAAAAAAATGTGAATGCGCAAAAAAAAAATGTGAATGCGCAAAAAAAAAATGTGAATGCGCAAAAAAAAATGTGAATGCTCGAAAAAAAAATACAGTTAATCAATGAAAACCATAGAACAACAGTGCAGTGATTATTAATGCTTTCTTCCCCTTTTCATGCTACTATTCACCTTCATTCTAATATTTCTGTGGCTTTTTGAAAAATTACATCCATTTTAAAAAAAGTTGCGATAAAAAGCAACAAAAATATTAAGATGGAAGTAAATAGATGAAAATGCAAAAAAATGCAAATGATTTACGACATCTCATCTACTAGATAATGGATAGATAAAAATAATTGTTTACTGTACCATGAATAGGGAAAAAATGAAATATCTAAAATACCTTTCAACGAATCATGATTCAAATTCAAATTTATTTCAACAAATGGTGAGCTAAAACAAGCTTAAGGTTCCAACCATGATAAGTTTTCAATCAGGTTAACATTGTCTGCATATATAGTTGACAATTTTCAATAATCCTTCATCTTCCTATTAACACAAAGATTATTACAATTCATTTTTCATGTTTTCATAAACGTCTTACTTTTTATTCATACTGCACAGTGCATTTTATATCATGTGATTTTTCCTGGGAAGTTGCAAAACTTCCCAAAATATTCCCATCAAATTATCCAAGACTGAACCGTGTATGATCAATACAACAAATGGAAGAATCAATTAAGTATTCTAAAAGTTACAAAATAATTACTTTCAAGATATTGACTAAAATGTTTATTGTAGATGATATTGTTGGTTCTCACGTTGTTGATTGATTTTCAGCTTATTTTACGGTCTTGATAGGCTTAATGTGTAAGGCTTTCAGAATTTATGCAAAAAGAGGCTCCAAACCTCAATGTGCAAATTCCCCTGGCGATAATGGGAAAAAAAAATGTGGACACTGTAGGGGATGATCATTTGACTGAAACCCCCCTTTTTTTTCACGAACTGGGACCTATCAGAGTGTGTTTGCTGGAGCCTTGGGAGGGGTAATGTCCATATATTGCTATCCCTTGCCCAAATTCCTCAGTCTCAGACCTGCCTACTTGATAGTCATTGATAATCTGACCTCACATTCAAACGTTTCACATTTTTGCATGCCGTCCAAACCCAATAATGCCACAATTTTTCAAAGTGTGTTGTGATATTCTACACAGATATTCAACTACAACTGTTTATTGTAATCACTTTGAATTCCTATCCTATTTCTCCACTCATTACTTCTTTATTACAATAACTGAGGTCTTTGCGTCTGTTGTTTCATTCATTTGTTTCGGGCTAAACCTTTTATTTACATACAGGTATTAAGGGGTATTATTGAATGTGAAGTGTGGGCAGTGAACTCCATCACCTTCATTTTAGCATATCCACATATCCTGTGGTATTTAGTCACTGATGGTCCCTTTGACAACTTAAACTTCTGTTATTGCATAGGGGCTTTGCCACAATGCTCGGATAACTGCCCTCTTGGACATCTTCTAGGGTCTACCACTTTTGTTCTTGGCTACATAATAATCATACAAAAGAACTTTTAGCAACTGCCCGACTTTAATGAATTTGTTCAGCTGTTTCATGTTCATTCTGAAGTTCAAAAATCTCACCATGTTTGGGATTGAACAGCTTTATTCTCCTTCCATGGTGTGTAGACAAGACACAGTTTTTAATAAGAGTAACCAATAAATTGAATTCTGAATTTTTTGTATCACAAAAATTGTCAACAAGTTTTAAGTTTAGTTATAATGCAAATTTTCAATGATTAAAATTCTGTTAAAATTGTTCAACTCATGAGCGCTGCTCAACTCTTCACTATTGGACACCACTTTTTAAATGACCAATTCCCAAAATCTTAAATGGAAATGGATTATTCCAGATATTAATAAATCTAATTTCATTCCTATTAACATCAGCACTCAAGCATTTCAAAAACATGCACAATTCAAATTGCACTTGAAAACAAGTATTCCCCAATTTCACCTTTCATTCAGCCATGAGCAGGTCCAGAAAATGGACAAAACATAGAAAATTTCAATAGTTTCAAAACCAATCTTCCAATATTGTCATTCGTTTCTGGTAATTTGAAAATTGGAAAAGTGAAGGGAATTTCAGAAAAAAATGAATTGTTACACCTCAATTTTTATTATTATGAAGACAGGCTTTATGCATTTTGTTGGTTCCATTGGCTTTTTCAAAAAACTCATGCAGCAATTCATAAAACTGTTTGCTGTTCGAATGTTTCAGTTTGAGGAATAGAATGAAGACAAGGATATCATGTCCTGTCTTTTCTGGTTGTTTTGTTTGAGTGGAAGGGGTAAGTTGTATCAGTGCTAGTGAGAAGAAGGTGGTCAAAAAAGAAGGGTCAGTGAGAGGAGGGGGGCAGATGAAAAAGATCAGTTTTTTAAGAGTGTTTTTTGTGTCACTGTGGCGGCAATTCGAAAAGTGGGATGGTATTTGGCATTTAATGGATAAATGTTGAAATATATGGGAAAGGTTGGAGTAGGGTGTGTTATTTTAATCTTTTTGGTTGACTAGGAAGTGAATCTTGGTGCATGTGTGTATGTATGTCTGTGTATTCATACCTTACATGATAATGTGTAAATATTAGGTTTGGATGGTGGGGGTTGGTGTTGTGGTTTGTTTACTAAATCTTTGATAGTTGTTGTTGTGTCGGTGACAATATGTATGTTCAGTTTACTCAGGTTGGAGCTGAGGTTGGTGGTGGTTGGGATGGTGGCTAGTATGATGTTATTTTATTTAGTTTTAGCCATGTGGCTCTTTCAGGCCTTTGTTCTTGCTTTGTATATGAAATGTTATAGATTGTGGGTTGCGCTTGAACAAGTAAACGGCATGCACTTTTCTGCACTGCTGCGTGAGCTTTTTCAAAAAGCTGGTGGAACCAACACAATGCATAAAGTCTGTCCTTATGATAATAGAAATGTTTTAGATGTAACACTTGCTTTTCTCTTGAATTTTTTTCATCTTCCAATTGACAAATTTCCCGCATCATTTTGTCAGATCACCTCACACTCAAGCAGTACATATATATATATATATATATACATACATATATATATATATATATATATATATATATATATGTGTGTGTGTGTGTGTGTGTGCATGCACCCGAATGTTTGAATGAATGTATATATATATATATATATATATATATATATGGAAAATGAATGACAATAT
Source organism: Thysanoteuthis rhombus (assembly GCA_963457665.1). Taxonomy (NCBI): domain Eukaryota; kingdom Metazoa; phylum Mollusca; class Cephalopoda; order Oegopsida; family Thysanoteuthidae; genus Thysanoteuthis; species Thysanoteuthis major. Next base: position 32,938,804 of record OY735200.1, read on the forward strand.
GAAAGTTTTATTTTAAGATTATTGAAATTTTCTACTGACATTTTGTCCGTTTTCTGGACTTGCTGACAGCCAATAGAAAGAAAAATGAGGAGGTGCAATTTAAATTTTGGGCTTTTTTTGAAACGGTTCTTTGTTGAATGTTAATGAGAATGTAAGTGAAAGTGTGTGTGTGCGTGTGTGTGCGTGTGTGTGTTGGTGATTGGAAAGGTCATGTTGTAGAAATTTGATTCTCATACTAGTAACAAGGTAACAATGCATTGTTAGCCAGGTTATGGTAGGTGAAGAAATTCAATCTATGTTGTCAAATGATGAGACTGCTCATCAGAGTATCTGTGTGTATGTTATTGATACTAAAGGATATCTTTAATGATGATATGGGTGTATCTCATAATCAACTGTTTTTATTAAGTTTGTTTTGGGGAATAAGTGTATCTATCTATCCATTTGAATATATGAATGCCTGAGCAACATATTGTCTTTGTGTATGTATGTACTGACAAGCAGTCCATTACTTTAACACAAGCCCTCTTATCATATCGTAACATGATAGAAGTTGCCATCTACCATAACCAAGCTAATGATGCATTGTTCTCTTCTCCTACTGTTGATACTAAATTCAAATTTCTATAACCCAACTTTTTCCATCATCCCCACATACACAATTCCACTAATATTCCTATTAACATCCAACACACAAACATTTAAAAAAAAGAACACAATTCAAATTGCATTTAAAAACAAGTGTTCTCTAATTTTTCCTTTCATTTAGCTGTGAACAAGTCCAGAAAATGAAAGCAATGTTGTGATAAAATTTCAATAATTTCAAAACTAAAATTCTGATATTGTCATTTATTTCTCATATTGTCAGATTAATCATAATCCAAACCAATATTTATTTATACATATAATGGTAAAATGAATTAAAATATGATAATTGAAATAACTCAAGACAAGTAAAAGTTGAGCAAAAGAAAATCCAAGTATCTTGAATTATGAAAATAATAAAAATCTAAAAGTAAAATACAGGTGGGGAGGTTGTGTCTGATTAACACAGTTCGGGGATGACATGAAAAAAACAGTTGATTATCCCTTCAATAAGATTTAGTGAACAACATCAGAATCCAAATTTAAACGACAGTAACAAAATATCATATTTTATGTAAAATACAAAATATCTGAACATATTACATTAACAGTGCTCAGACAGTAATCGACTTGTATGACATAACATAGTAGGATTATTTGGAGGACTGTTTGGAAAAAGATTATCAAATCTCTAAAATTGAAACTTCTCGTCAAAAAACTGTACAAAGTTTGTGACTTTATATATATATATGTATATATATATATATATATATATATATATATATATATATATATATATACATACATATATATGTATATATATATATATATATATATGTATGTATACATAGTCTGGAAAGCTTTACTACTTTATGCTCTAAAGATGTTGCTGAAAAAGATTTTCTTTCATGATGTAGAAAGTTTTCTAGTCTTAAATCATTTGATAAAAGACCACTACATCTACCAAGGACAGCGAGTCTCTATGAGATTCTAAAAAGGAGAGGAAATCAAGCAGAGAACCATTCTATGGTGGCAAACCTTTGGTAGAACAAACTCAACCTTCAAGAACAAGAAAATCCCATTTGTCCTAAAAAGAATAGAATACAACCAATGCATCCTCCTGATAGTCACTTATGGAGCTGAAATATGGAACTTAACCAAGAGACTAACCTTCTGACTGAGAAGCATGCAACGTGCACATGAAAGAATCATGCTCAACCTCACATGGAGAGATCATGAGATAGCACTGTATATCAGAAGAAAACATGAAACCTAACAAAGAGACTGACCCGCAAACTGAGAACCATGCAACATCAGAGAATCATGCTCCTCATCTCATAGAAAGCATCAAGAAACTCAAACATGGATCCCCAGAGATTGTGTGGAACCAGGGCTGGCAGAATATGAGATGGCGAGATGAACTGAACAGATTCACAAAATATAGGCTCTGCGACGCCCATGATAGAGAGATGTGGCAAATCCTCGGGAAGGTCCAAGTCCAACGACAAATGATAAAAAAGACTGATGATGATGATGTAAATTTCAAGTAAAGATCTTACTGAATTTTCTTCTTTCTGTTGACTGGTTTATTTCATTCATTTCATACAAATCAAGCGTATTCACAAGGTTTTGACTATTTTCTGGACTTCATTAGGGAACACTTGTTTTCAAGAGCATTGTTACACAAAAGATGTTCAAAAGGATTTTTTGTATAGAATCTGATCATAGGTTACCAGAGATGGAACTCTTAGTAGGGTTCATCAGTTATTTACCATGTAACTGTTTTGGGGTATTCAAAAACAAAACAGTTATTTTTACCTTGGCTTCCCAGCATTGCTGATCAAAACACCATTTCCCCTCAAGCTATGATTCTTATATTTAGCTTGTTATTTTGCTTTAGGGTAATCTTAATGTATGTTTGTAATTTTATTCAGGGCATTGTGATAATTTATAGCATATGGATGCAAAGTATATCAATAGACCTATTTAGTAATTGGCCACTTGGGAATCAGTAAATAGTACGATAAGTAGTACTTGTATGTTCTTCTCCTGCCTTGTTGAGTGTTTAGCCAGTGTGACGATTGGATCTGTTATCATTGTTTTTAACCTCTGATCAATGCAAGCCTACCCTGACTTCATCAGTCTGGATACCAATAAAAATTAGGAACATTTTCCTCGAGTCCATAATCAAACAGCTGGCCATATTAGTATGTGTAAACCTCGCTCTTGGAGAGATTGTTGGGTGACTCTTATCACATGGACAGGAGCATTATCATGCTGCAATGTGAATTGTGTGCCAAAATTCCTATAGACCACTACAATATTCCTGCACACTCATCCTTGGGCTGATTTTTACACATTCTGCTACAACTGCAAAAGTGCTTTTTCAAATTATTTCCTCATCTCATTGAATGAGGATATCTTTCTGGTAGCCGAGGTCAAGATAGAGTGGTTTCCTTTCTTTTATCAGTGACCTGAACATATTTAGATATCAGCTGATGACCCAGGTTATCAGAAAGATATCTTTGTTCAAGTAGATGCAAAATCAATTAAAAAAATATAAACATGATTACAGACAACAAAATTTATGTATATAAGGATAAATACAGGCATAAGTATCTATTTGTATAAAAATGTGTGAGCATGCATGTGTGTGTGTGTATGTGTGAGTGTATGTGTCTATCTTTATTTATCCATCAAATAATTTTAAGGTGTAAAAGATCAAAGATGAAGCTAACTGTAAAGAACTGGAGTAGACACATCATCAAAATGAGAAAATAAACAACCAAATAAGTAGAAACAAATGGATAAATGGGCAAAGAATGTCTCTTTTATTCATAAGGTTCTGGGGGGATGTTAAAAGAAATTAAGATATTCAAAAAAAACTTCTGATATTAGTTGAGGGAATATTCATTACAAATCTATCTCAATGCATTCAGACATGACATAAGCAAATAGACATCATTATTTCATGTAAATGTGACATTTAATGAAGACAAGCTTATTGATAATTACCTAGTTGACTATAAACTGCACTCCATTCCATGTGAAATCAGGAAAAAATCCATAAAACTTTCTGCAAAAAAAGGCTTGCTTTGTGTTTTGAATGCAGCTTTATTGAATATCCCACAAGAGAAGATAGCAGATCAGATAAATTCAATGACTGAAATAGTGAAATCTGTTCATGCTCATTATCCATTTTTAATTTGTGTGGTGAAATATTTTTGGTCTGTTTAGATCATTGAATGAGAATAGATGTACCTATTTATTTTTGACATGTATCCATATGTTCATTGGGATTGTTTTCATATTTCATCTTGAGCTCATTTTTCACATCATCCCCCAAGTGTATCACAGAAGTTCCTCATCTCTAGAAAAATAGTAAAAACTTGATGTATTTTTTCAGCTTTTGCAATGTCAGATTGCACATTTTGAGTAAATGCAAAAATTTAGCAAGAAATTCAGATCTAAGTAGGTTTGATTTTTGGCTTTTTTTCTCCTGGACTAGCACACTTTGGATATAAGCTGATTCTAATTTGTTTTGTCTTTTTTTTAAAACTAGAAGTAATAGAATGTGAAACAAGAATACAAAACAGATTTATCCAAAGCTGGATAAAGCTGTTATTCATAAATGACTTGCAACCTTGTCTCAACTTCAATAAATTTCAGTTCTATTTTCTGACACAAGACAAAATTTGCCTCTATCTGAATTGCTAACCTCTTGAATATTATGATAAGCAATTAGTCACTTAACCATTGAAACTTAGTACTGCATTATTTTTGAATTGTATTAATATCAACTATGTCTAATCATAATACTGAGTGTAATACAGGGTAAGCGTATACACTTCCCCTGATTTTGAATATATACTGCACAAAACATATGCTAAATACAAACATATGGATTATTGCAAATCATACCTTGACATGAGAAAAATATTTTTTTTTGTAATTGACGATTTCCCAGAAGTTACTTGGAGGAAGTGAAGCAAGCCTTCAAATATACAAAAAAAGGAAATACTCCTGGACCTGATATCATCATTGACCCACTCAAAAAAGCTGGAAAAGTAATCTCAAGAAAACTAGCTATCCTATTCAACTTTAGCCTTAAAGTCCCAAAAGAGTAAAACAATGCAATCATAATGCTGTTATACAAAAAAGGAAACCCAGATGACCTCAACAACTACAGGCCAATGAGCCTACTCAACTCTATCTACAAACTCCTCACCAAAGTGATCACCAGCTGAATCAACAAAACACAAGATAAAAACCAACAACCGGAACAAGTTGGCTTCAGAAAAGCTACTCAGCCATCGAACATCTCCATTCAGTAAACCCACTAAAAGAAAAAGCAGTAGAATATAGAATGCCACCAGCTGTAGCATTTGTGGAATTGTTTGACAAGGTGTAGACCCTATATACGTCAGAGTACTGCAACATATCTACTGACACAACACTTCTTCCATCAGGCTACATAAAGACTCTGAACCCTTTCTACTACAAAAAGAAGTGAAACAAGGTGATACAACCTAACCCAAACTCTTCATAGCCTGCTTTGAGATGATCCTTGGAAACTTAAAATGGGAGCACAAAGGAATCAAGATAGACAAGAATACCTGAGTAACCTCAGATTTCCTGACAACATTGTCCTCTTTGCTAAAAACTTTCACAATCTCCAAATAATGTTAGACGAACTAAATGAAGCCATCAAGAAAGTTGGCCTAAACCTGAACTTCAGCAAAACAAGTGTCATGTACAGCAAACATGTTGGGGACAAAGACTCAATGATCAAAATCAAAAATGAAGAGCACGAGAAAGTAGACCACTACATCCACCTAGGACACCGAGTCCCCATGAGATCATCAAAAGAAGAAATCAAGCAAAGTATCATGCTAGGTTGGCAAGCTTTTGGTAGAGCAAGCTCGACTTTTTTTTAAGAACAAGAAAATCCTGTAAGTCCTATAAAAAAGGTATACAACCAATGTAACTTACTGATAATTTCCTATGGAGCTGAAACATGGAACCTAACCAAAAGATTGACCCTCAAACTGAGAACCATGCAATGTGCACATGAAAGAATCATGCTCAACCCCACATGGACAGATCATACACCAGCACAGTATATTAGAGAAAAGACAGTAATTCAAGACAACATAGAAACTGTTAGAAAACTCAAATGGCAATGGTGCTGGACATGTTCTCAGAATGGCTGACAACCACTGGACATCACAACTCACAATGTGGATCCCCAGAGATTAGGTGCAAGGCTGTGTTTGACAGGAAGTAAGATGGTGTGACAAGCTTGATAAATTTAGACAGTACTGGCTCTGCAATGCCCATGATAGAGAGCTCTGGCAAATTTTGGAGAAGGTCTATATCTAAAATCGGATGCTAACAGATTGATGATGATGATGATAAAGTTCAGCATGTACTCCATTTGTTGCTTGGAGAACAAACTTGGAGCTGAAACATGGAACCTAACCAAGGGACAGATCTGCAAATTGAGAACTATGCAATGTGCACGTGAAAGAATTATCCTTCGCCTCACTTGAAGAGACCACAAGACAGCACAGTACATCCGAGAAAAGATGAGAGTCAGGAACATCATAGAATCCATTAAAAAGCTCAAATGGCGGTGGGCTGGCCATGTTGCAAGAATGGAGGACAACCGATGGACATCACAACTCATGACATGGATCCCCGGAGACCACATACACGACCAAAGCCGGCAGAATATTAGACAAGAACAAATCAAGAAGTACTGTCTCTGCGACGCCCATGTTAGAGAAGTGTGGCAAACCCTGGGAAAGGTCTATGTCCAACGATGGATGTTAAAAGACTGATGATGATGATGATGTTCCAATTGATAAGCTTGATGTGGAATCAATGAAGGAAAGGAGGTTGAACAAAGGACAAGATTTCCTCATTCCTAATCATCTGACCACTTTTTGATTGCAATACTCTTCCCTAAACTAAAGTGCCGGACACTCAAAAGACAATTCTCTGTGCAAGACACATTTTCTTTTTTTTTTTCTCATCTTCTTTGGAATGCTTATTGATCACTTTATGTGTGCATTCCATGGTTAAAAACCAATAACCATAATGTATAATTAGTTGTATGATTGGCTTTATGTGCTAAGTGGGTCACACATCTTCCTTTAATCACATCATTTTATCAAATATCAGATATAAGTCCTTTGATTTTGCCAGCCATAACCTACTTTGATTGAGCCTCGTTGTTGAATATTTCACAATAAACTGGCATTCAAACTGCCTGCTTATTGCCACCTTCTTAAGAACCTTCCTGTTTTTACATACCTCAGTCAAAGAGGAAAAACTAAAAGTTTGATTTAACTGGTAATAATGCTACCAAGATTGAATGCTAATCTAAAATGATGCATATGGTTTCTTTTGAGAGATATATTAAACAGATGCCACAGCAATGTTTATTGGAGAAGAGAGTAAAAATGAGGAACTGTAGTGAAAAAAAGAAATTCCGTTTGCCTTGTAAACATGATTTAAATGTCTTGTGTTCTTAATTCTCAATCAGAAATCTCCTTTTTTTACTTTTTTTTTCCAGTCTAACATTTCACAACAAAAAGAATACATACTCACATGTAGATACAGTATCACATGTACGTATTATTTCAAAGACTAGCATTGTACATGACAAAAATGATTGGATTTATTTACATATAAATCAGCACATGCCTAAGACCAGAGTTTTCTGCACTCTGTGCATGAGATCAAACTGTCACTTCTGGGCACTTCTGCTTAGGATCAGAGTGATTTGTTTACTCATTGAAAAATGTTACGCAAATATATACATTTATACGCACATACATACCTATAAACATGTTTATAAATTGTATTGAAACTCTATTCCAAATAATCTCCCTGTTATTACATGATGAATGTATCATTTGGCCTAGACAATGTTAATAGAATAAACAATTAAAGAAAATGGGATTGCAGCAGGAATCAGATCTGCAACTGATGTCTCCAATGTGGTGTTGCTCTTACCATTCAGCTAAACAGTTATTGGTAATGCAAAGGCCCAAATGAGTGTTCGAATTCCCGTTTTCTTCATTCACAATCTATATGCGCTCTATTTGCTTCTTTCAATGTGGACAATTATGTTATTAAGAAATGGATATATGATCCAACAGAATGATTGTGAATTGCATTATATATATTTAGCTCAATTGTAAGAGCAACGCTATGTTGAAGTGGCTACCCTAACTGTTGCAGGTTTGATTTCAACAGCAGCCCCATTTTCTTAAATTATTTATTCTATTTACATTTAGTTCATATACATACATTTATTGCATTTTATAAGATATCACAACTAATACTATTGTTATCAGTGGCTGCAGATAACAGCAAATTGTGCACATCATGATTTGGATATAGAATTTGGTTTGTTTGTTCTCCAAAGATTTTTGATAGAAGCTGGCCATTCGAAAATCCATGATGGCAACCATTCTTCAAGATGGCCACCAAATTCACTTCATGAAGTTGATATTTTCCATAGTAATATATGCAGTTGACGGATTTTAATGACTTTGGAGTTGATTTGTATGTTTTAAAACCTGCTAGAATATGTTTTTCACTGGTTTAACACTGGTATAACGATTGTAATGACATGATATAACATTAGTAATAGAAAAGTAACAAAAAAGATTGCCAATGTAATTTTATGTGAATTGTAACCAAAGAGGAGTCATAATATAACTATAATGATCTGATCTGATTGTTCTTCAGTTGTAATTCAACATAAAAATACTGTCTGGGAGTTTGAACTGCTGAAAGTTGGGCTGAGTGTTGGAAGATGTGTTGTTATATTTGTTATATTTTTTTCCCCTGAACAATTCCGGGTGTCTAAGCTAGTGTGTATATATATATATATATATATATGTGTGTGTGTGTGTGTATATGTGTGTGTGTGTGCATGCCTCCATGAGTACACCAAAAACAAAAGCAGAAACAGAAATATTTATATGCTTGATTTAACACTTGAAAATAAATTTCCAAGTACATAGTTATATAAATTGTAAGTCTGCAACAATTCACATCTGGATATTTAGTCTCTGTGGCCATAGGAGTGTATTCAATTTTCACAGTGTATTCCATTTTTGTGGCTTTGAGACAGGGCAGACAAGTGCTGGACATCCCAACTCACAACATGGATCCCCAGAGATGAATTAGATAAATTCAGAAAGTTTTGGCTCCATGACACCCATGATAGAGAGATCTGATGAATCCTGGAGAAAGTCTATGTCCAACAACGGATGATAAAAGACTGATGATGATGAAGTTAAATTTATCAAATATTATCTTAGAGGCACAGGAAACCATCTACATTAATTTCAGGTCTCTCATATACATTATTGGTCCCAGTCAAGGTTGACTCTGGAGATAACTGAAACTTTTGTTCTAAAAAAACGAAATGGTGGTTTAAAATGTATAATGTATTAAAATACAAAATACATATATATATATATATATATATATATATATATATATTTGAATATACTAATAAATAACCATTGCTTTGCTACTGGCATATCTAAGGCTGTCTTTTGTGTCAGAATATTTACACAGTAATTTCAAAGGTTAATGTGAGATATTGTTGACTAAAATTCTTGTATTGATTTTATATGAAACTTGAAACAACAAAAAAGCCTTTATTACATTACGTTATTGGGTTTGGTACTTATTGAGATATCATGAAAGCAAATAAGAGTGGTGGGAGTGGGGGATTATTATAATAATAATAATTACTATTAACATCAATAGAAATTTCTTTTAAATTATATGGTCTTGATAATAATCAAAGGACAAAATCTAAGTTCACCTAAAATTCCACCTTATAAACTCTCTGATAATTAATCATAAATTTAATCTATAATTCAATAAGAAATACAGTTACCAACATAATCATATCTCACGCAACAAAATCACTGATTTCTTTGAAATTCTGTATTGAGTAAACAGTATGAAATACAAATGTGTACAAAGTTGTTTAGTAATACATATAAACTGTGATTAGTGTGATTGATTCTTTCCAAAGTTTTTGGAACTATTCAAAACTGCATTGATCAAGATCTTACTTTAATTTCATATATTTTTTTTCAGCTTCTATTTACTTACACTATTTTGCACAATAATATCTTAACCATACTACATCAAAACCTGCACTACTCAAGGTATTCCTGTAATCTGGTAATTCCTAGCCTAGGCGTTAGGAATAGTTCAAATCAATATAGAAATTATGTCAACATGAAATGATATAGAAATGATGTGAATGATTAGGGAAATAATAACTATGATAAACTCAATATATAAGTAATATCGGTAAGAAATAAGACATCAATATCAATATGATGAAATTAATACAGAAATAATACCAATGAAAGAAGATATGAATTCCTAGCAATAAATATGAATATTACTTTATGGCTTACATGTAATGTAAATTCATCAATACATAATAATTTCAGTCAGGTCTCAAGAATGTCTGTACATGATATTATCAGTCAAGTCTGAAGAAATGTACAAAGTGTGATCAGAAATTTTCGAGACTGTCCCGGTTTGGAACAAACTAAGCAATGGACAGTAATGCATGCTGACTGAAAGTGAGCCGTAACTGTCGCAAGTCCACGTGGCACATGGTGTCTGGCCATAAGTATTTGGACTTGTGTTACATGCATTTTTGTGACCGTGTTCATGTGCTCATTTGTGATTTAAGGATGGAACACAACTTGAGCAGAGAGCAAACATCATTTTTTCTGTGTCAAGCTCAAAAAATCAGCGATGGAGACCCTAGAAATGTTAAAGCAGCCTTGCCGTTTTTCGCTGTGAATTGCAGATGGTACTTGACACATTTGAAGCATTAGGGAGTGCTCCAAGCATGGCACAAGTGCTGGGAGTGGTGCATTGCTGCACAAGGTGACTATTTCAAAAAAGATGGCAGCCAAATTTAAATGAAGTACAAATACAGTTTTTAATAGAAATCTTGAAAATTATTGATTGCACCTTGTAACATAAAATGTCTGTGCATAATAGTGTCAGTTGAGTCTGAAATTGAATTTCTAAAGAAATGATTAATACATGGATAGGAAAAGGTACAGCGTTATTCTGATAAGAAAAGAAATAATTTACAGTTTATAAAAAATCTCTTTTAGAAGTTTTGTAAAGAAAATTTGGTAATATAATCATAACAATAATGGCTGAGTACTGCATTTTCAGAAAGAAAAATGAGTTTTTGCAACTAATTTTTATGCCTGCCTAACCTGAAGCAGCATAATGTGAGAAAACACCCAAGGAAAGAATCTATTTTTTGCATTTCCTGCTTTAGGAAGATGCTAAAGACATCTCATCCACTTTTCTCTTATCAATATACTTCAATAAACTTTTTGCAGTTAATTCAATGGGATATTCTTTGTAATGCCAATGAGAAAAGGGGGCTTATATCTTAGATTTAGAATGAAGTTTCTTGCTATAACCATCGGGACTATTCAGATGCTTGTAGAGAGAATAATAGATAGATTAATAAGAATAACAGTGTGAATAACAATATTATACAGGCATCCCCTAATATCGCACAGTTCATTACAGTGCGGATTGCGATATAAGATGAGTGGTTGATGGGCACCCACGTTTTTATCTATATTATTGCCTACTCATCTAGAAAACAGAAATCCCCTTTGAACCTGTAAGCCATACAGTCCGTTTAGATGACTGGAGGCACAACTCCCATCCTACCCACACTAAAAAATATATTTGACTCAAACCAACTGTAATGATGGAAATAGTCAATGAACAAAACTATTTTATCAACATTTTCAATATTACTCATTTTTTGTTGTACTCTCTATTGAACCATCCACTTCCCTGGGACCACAGATGAGGCAGAAAACTGACTCATATAGTTGTATATAGTTGTATAAGGGAATATATAGACAATGTTTACCATCTTTTATCCATCACTCACTCTTGAATATCACCCATACTCACCCTGCAGTTCATGGCTCAGTTATCACGTGCTCAGCTTTCTTGTTCTCCAACACCTACATCAAAATGGGAGATGCCTGTACTTTCTTTGACTCACACTGTTCAAATGGCTTATCTCATGGCTAAGATAGCTATTTTCAACCAATTTCCGAGGTTAGTGTTTCAACCTGAGTAAAAAGTTAAGATTTCCAATGCAGATTTTCTAGGCTTGAAGACCCTTCCCATTCAGTGGATTGGTGCAACACAATACTCCTCCTAATATTCCTCCATTCAATTGACCTTATGCCAAATTAAGCACGATTTCAGCGACTTGTATTGGAACTTCAAGATAACAACCTTTCCAAGGTAGACTAGAACACTTGTGTTATCTCCTTAATGTAAAAGAAAAAAGACAAATGAAAAAGTAGATAGAATGAGGGAGAAAGGTAAATGAAAAGCTGTTAATTTTTCTGAGTATTTCTTTTATCTTCTTCCGTGGCTTTCTATCAGATTATGATGGAAAAATATTCATCAAAAATTTATAATAATGACTATCCTTCATCTGAGAAATTTAGACATCTAAAGACTATATCGAAACTCATCATCAAAATTCCAAAGTCCGTGGATTCTGAGAGTGATTACCATCATCATCTCACAATAGTTTTGGATACTAAAAATAGTTTCATAATCACACAGAATCTCAGACAATTCAAAAGAAAAAAAGAAGTGATTCAAATGGCAGTTCTGCTAGAAATAGAGATAATATGAGGAAAGATGTTGAAGCTTTGAGGAGGCTTCATGTTACTTAGGTTTTAGCCACAGACAACAACAATAGATCAGGTGATGAACAAGAGGAATAAATAAGAAGAAAAGAGAGAATTGGAATTATAACAAGAATTGGATGAGAGAGAGGAAATGAATATTTGAAGAGAAAATAAAAGATAAAAATTAGAAGATTAAGAAAAACAGAATCAGGCAGACAAAAGGATTTGATATTGCAATTGTTCTTAATGGCAGAAGTTGCACAGTAATAATGGTTTTAAAAATAATTAAACATTAATATTGCTTAGATACCATCTATAATTATAGGAAGAGTCATTATCGTTTCGAGTGTTGCTTGAATTAATTCTTTGTGATGATTTTATTGTTACCATACTTTTTCTGGTGTGTAGTACATAACAAAACCTGAAAAAGGCTGAAAAATCAATTGGCTGAAACGATGCACTAACAACAAAAGCAACAAAAAGGCTGAGTTCAATAATCCAAGCAAATCCTGGAATGTGTAGTGATAATCCTGACGGGAGTCAACTTTTTTTTGAAATCCAAGTGTGAGCAATATCATCCCATCAAAATCTCAAGTGTCATGGTGTTAAAAAAGTGTTTCTCACATAGATGAGAACAAAAATGTTGAAGTCGGTCCTTCATCTAATCTTCGGAGAAAAATGAACTAATTATAAGAAATGTAGTTGACTCAAAATTTGCTAAACATCTCATAAGGTTCGTGTTATATTTCTAGAGTCGGTTTCCATTTATTATTGATCACGCAGATTTCTCTTACTGATTTAATAACTACTGACAGCAAACTAGGCAGAGTGCTTGAGGCCATAATTTTCCTTCTCTTGTGTTAATATGCTGTGGCCAGCACATGATAAGGATAGCTTCTGACGGATGATACAAATCTTTTTATTTTCTATTTTTTAATATTATTGGTGACCTATCAACAGTAATTTTTATGCATTAGATTTTTCAGACTAGCCTTCTTCAGTTTGATATGTTTGTTGATAACTTGATAGAGAAGAAAGATATCATTTATAACTTACATCAATATGTACATACACCCCTTGCATTTCTTTGGTTTGGATTTAAAGAAGATAAAAATAGGTGTATTTTGGATCATGTTAAGTCAGATAAATATAGAAAGAAACCATAAAAAGAAGTCAGTTGGTGTATGTTATGAAGGTTCTGGGGACAAGATGTTAGAAATTGTTGACTAAAATCGTCAAAACCAACATGAGTTTCTTCAGTTTTCAAGTTTTTTATGGGTGGTTATGTATATATGTATCATGCATACAGGCCACATCAAAGGAGCTAGAGGGCTGAGAATTTGAACCTACACTCCTTATTAGGTCTAGAAAAATCTTTTTTGGTTTTTTAAATTCCCCCAATAGGTTTTCACGGGGGGGGGTCAGTTTGAAATGTAAGGTTATGCTAAATTGGTCCCTTAGTTGTTGTCCAGCTGCATTCATGCTTGTTTTTTTTTCTATATTTAGACTTTCCAAGTCCAACAAAAGACAAGGGAAGAAACTTATTTGTTGATCACTCCTTTTTCCAATTTTCTAATTGATCACCCCCAAAATAGCATGGTTTCTATTGAGTGACTAACTAGACCTGTCTTGCGAAGTGTTGAGTTTGATTTGAAATAACATAGCAATATTTGGGGTTTAATACTTTTTTAAAAGAATATCTGATTTTTTTTTCTGTACTTCTTTCATCTCATTAGTCTGTTTTTTCCTTCTTTATTTCAGTCTCTATCTTTCACTCTCTATTCTTACTCCACACTTTATCATTTGTTTGTATTTGTTTCGAAATATTTTCTCTCTCTCTCTCTCTTTTTCTCTCTCTCTCTCTCTCTCTCTTTTTCTCTCTCTCTCTCTCTCTCTCTCTCTCTTTCTCTCTCTTTTCCATACTGGCAGGAAATCCAAGTGTTGCCCTGGGAGAAGAAACTTCAAACTTGATAAGGCTAAATAGTACATAGAAGTGGGGATGACCCTACCCAGGCAATGCCAGGAAATCCCTGCTAGTATTTTAGAGATTATGAGATATTGCCTTTAAGGTCATCAAAGGCTAATGTTAGTTGCAATCAAATACATATCTAGTTTGATTTTTAATTAAAAAAAAGAATTACATCTTTTTCATCCTTCTAGTTCTACAACAACCATTCCTGTATTCAACTGCTCCGAACTATGAATATGAGACTGACAATACCAGCTAGTCACATGTTAGCCGTTAGTGTCAGTGTCACATGTTAATGGTTTTGGTTGTGCCCAGCTGATATAGTGTTTTGTGTAACCTTGTATCACTGTCCAAAGAATTGCGATTAGGCAGGTGAGGTGGTTGAGTCTACAGTGACAGAGAGATGAGCATGCAGAGAGGGGGTATGGGGAGACTAGCCAGACTTGTCTCTTCTTTTCCCTTTCCTTTATTTCTCTTCACATTCTGTCTCTGTATTTTCACACTCACTCTACTTTTATTAAGCTTACCTTAGTCTGACAGAAAGACGACTATGGTATGGAGATTCTGCTGCAGCAATTTTTTTTTAAAACAGGAGGATTTGTCTATCTCGAAAATCAGCATTGAAAATCCAAGCTTTTAGCTGGTCTTGAACTCTCACCACTAATATGCAACTATTTCAGCCACAAAGAAAGCTGTTGATCAGTTCTAGATGAAATCAAGATTTCCCATTATGAAGGTGTTCGATGCCACTGATTGCATGCAAAACAGCAGATGTTGGCTGTCATAGTGTTGAAAGATTGGCCCGTTTAGTCCAGACTTGAATATCATTGAATGAATTAGAGAGAAAAATGCATCTGAAGAATTCACCCAATCTTGTAGAATTGCGGAAGCTCAGTTATAGAGAAGGACATCACTCACCAATCAAAGAAGATTCGTATGTATCCCTTCCCCGACTCATTACAATTATCATTGCTATTTCAGTCAAGGGAATCCAAAAGAAATATCAAGCATGTATAGTGATAATAAGTGTATCCCTACAGGGATTATATATATATATATGTATATATACATATATATATATATATATATATATATATATATATATATATATATATATATATATATATATATATATATATAGTACATGTCTTTTGCACATTTTAAATTTTTGTATTTGTTTGATAATTGCTAGCTCATAATATATATATTTGCCATCTCATCCTTCATCAGTGGAATATTGGATTTTTTTGTGTTATTTCTATACCCGATGAATTATTACATTTTTGAAGCGGGCTTTGTAATTTTTAAGTAAGCAAATATTAGGAATTTACAGTGAAATGTCTGAAAACTTTTGCATAGCATAATATATGTGGTAATATCAATATATATATATGTATGTATATATATATATATATATATATATGGTCTTATAAACTCTGCTGTTATCTATTATTTGAATTAAGATCTCAATGTTGTATGTTTAATTCTATTGTGGGGATCATGAGCTATTTTACTATGGGTCTGTTTTGGGGATATTAAAAAACAGTTCAGGTATTCAACCATGGTACCCCCTAGTTGTGTTGATCCGACACAACCTTTATTTTTATTGAATTTTGTTATTCAGATAAGTATATAGCTTTTTTCACTATTTAGATCCCGTGTATTATATATATAATATATCAATATGCATACACAAACACCTACACTTATAAACAATACCAGAAATACATTTGATTTTTTGCTCTTTGGAATGTTAATAAGAATAGTTCACTATAGAGATTTTGCCAAAATTCTCTCATTTAGAGGTTGCATAGGTTTTTTATCTGACAAAGATATTGCAGAGATATTTGCCAACTATTTGTGGAATGGAATCTTCTGAAGTGCTTTATGTTAAGAGTGCTCAATATTATGAAATGGAGCTTATTTAGATATGTATTTATTTACGCAGTAAATAAACCTTAATCTCTACAAATTGTTCCACACAGGGAAGTGATCTTCAAGCAAT
The DNA here is from genome assembly GCA_963457665.1 of Thysanoteuthis rhombus. Classification (NCBI taxonomy): domain Eukaryota; kingdom Metazoa; phylum Mollusca; class Cephalopoda; order Oegopsida; family Thysanoteuthidae; genus Thysanoteuthis; species Thysanoteuthis major. The sequence continues at coordinate 32,955,122 of OY735200.1, forward strand.
TGTTATCACTCTTATTATTTTGATTATTCTATAGATAAGTTGAAGAAAAAAGTATTAATATCCGCCTGAAGATTGCTTTCTACCATTAAACAATTTGTAGTGATAAAAGTTTATCTATTATACAAATAGATATATTTCTATGTTTCTCTCTCTCAATATATATATATATATAAATGTCCATGAGATCCTCAAAAGAGGAGGAAATCAAGTGAAGAATCACTTTGGGATGGCAATCCTTTGGCAGAGCAAGCTCAACCTTCAAAAACCAGATGACCCCAGTAAACCTAAAAAGAAGAATTATCAACCAATGCATTCTCCTGATAGTCACTCATGGAGCTAAAACATGGAACCTAACCAAGATACAGACCTACAAACTAAGAAATATGCAACATGCGCATGAGAGAATCATGCTCAACCTTACACGGAGAGATCACAAGACAGCACAGTATATAAGGGAGAAAACAGGTGTCCGTGACATCATAGAAACCATTAGAAAACTCAAATGCCAATGGGCAGGCCATGTTGCAAGAATGAAAGACAACTGATGGACATCATGTCTCACTACATGGATCCCCAGAGATCACATAAGAAACTGAGGCCGACAGAACTCAAGATGGAGAGATGAACTAGACAAATTCAGAAAATACTGGCCCCTCAACGCCCATGATAGAGAATTGTGGCCAATCCTGGGGAAGATCTATGTCCAACGACAAATGTTGAAAGACTGATGATGATGTTGATGATGATGATGATGATGATGATGATGATGATGATATGTAAATATATGTAGTGTGTATTTAGGTGGAAATCCTTCATTAATACATGTCTTGTTAATTACAACAAAGGACAAAAACTTTCAAATCTTTTTGTTAGACTTTATAGTTTACACATTGAGAACATATATCTGGATAAAATAGTCTAACCTATCATTTGGATAATACTTGTATACAGTGCATCCTGATATGTGTTCTATCGTGTATAAACACGAAAGACCAAGAAAAAGATTGAAAATACTTTCCTTGTCTTCTGTTACTAATCAGACATGCATATATATATATATATATATATATAGGAAGGCTAATGATGAAAAGGGTTGTAGTTTGTGCAGCAAATATTTATTTTTCAAGATAATCTGCTTCCTCATCAATGCACTTAACACTTCTTCATTTAATCAAAGTTTAGACGTGGATATTGTTGCAACCTTATACAAACTGAGGCGTGAATGAAGTAAGTACTATGGCTTAACAGTCGATGTATTGTTGCAATACTAAAAGAATATAACTATCCAAAAAAAAGCCCAAAACTGGACTCAAACTAAGGTAACTGAGACTGACCTTTAAACTGAGAACCATGCAACGTGCACGTGGGAGAATCACATGGAAAGATTACAAAACAGCACAGTACATTGGGAAAGAAACAGGAGTCCGAGAAATAATAGAAATCATTAGAAAATTCAAATGGTGATGGGCTGGTAATGATGCAAGAATGGCTGACTACTGATGGACATCACAACTCACAACATAGATCCTTAGAGATCAAATGGCGAGAAAAGCTGGATGGGTTCAGTGAATATTGGCTTCACGATGCCCATGATGGATGAGTCTGGTGATTCTTAGGGAAAGTCTTTGTCCAACAATGGACGATAATAGACTGATAATGATAATGATGATTGCAACATATATCCTGGAAAATCAAGTATGGATGTTAACACTAAATATGAAGATACGGCAATAACTTTGCAGCACACAGTTGTACACTTATTTTAGTATATATATATCATATATTTATGGACTGTAAGATGTGTGTAGAACTGACATTCCATATATATACACACACACACATATATATATATTCAGATACCCTAAGATATGTGTAGAAGTGTTATATATGCATACTCACAGACACTGATATGTACTAAAATCCAATGAGCTTTCATGAATATATGTTTTTTGTGTACGTGTGTAATCCTTTTCACAAAAATCATCACCAACTGGACCACAAAAACTCTTGATGAAAACCAACCACCAGAACTGGCTAGATTTAGAAGAAGCAACTCAACCTTGACCATCTCCATTCAATAAGTCAGCTGAAAGAGAAAGCAGCAAAATACAAAATGCTACTCGCTGGAGCATTCATAAACTTCAAGAAGGCATTTGACTCTGTAGAAATTCCCGTGGTCATGAAGCCCATCACTCTACAAGATGTAGACCCTATCAAGGTATTGCAACATATATACAATCACAGCAACTCCTTTATCAGGCTATATAAAGTATACCTTCCAGCCCCCAAACCAGCTCACCCAAACTCGTCACAGTGTGCCTCGAGATGATCTTTCGGAACTTAGACTGGGAAAATGAAGGAATCAAAATAGACGGTGAATTTGCAGACGACATCATCTTTTTTGCTGAGAACCTATATGACCTCCAACTAATGCTGGATGAACTGAACAAAGATAGTAAAAAAGTTGGCATACACATAAACTACAGTAAAATGTGCAACAATCACATCAAGAATAAGGACATAACTGTCAAAATCAAAGATGCAAAACTGGGGAAAGTAGACCACTACATCTACCTAGGACAATGAATCTCTATGAGACCCATAAAAGAAGCAGAAATTAAGTGAAGAATCACCCTAGGATAGCAAGCCTTTGGCAGAGCAAAAATACGACAAGAGTACACAACTCAATGCATCCTCCCGATAATCAATTATGGAGCTGAAACAAAGAACCAAATAAAGAGATAGACCCGTGAACTGAGAAGCATGCAACACATGTATGAGAGAATCATGCTCAACCTCTAATAGAGAGATCACAAGACAGCACAGAATATCAGGAAGAGAACAGGAGTCCAAGACACCATAGAATCTATCAGAAAACTTAAATGGCAATGGGCAGGTCATGTTGCAAGAATGAAAGACAACCAATGAACATCACGTCTCACAACATGGATCCCCAGAAATCACATGCTGCCAGAATACAAGATGGAGAGATGGACTGGACAAATTTTCAAAAATACTGGATCTGCGATGCCAATGATAGAGAGATCTGGTGAATCCTGGGGAAAGTCTGTGTCCAACAACGGATGTTAAAAGATTGGTGATGATGATGATCTAATCCTTTTCGCTCATCATTCAGATACTACACTCTGATCCATGTCTGAAGAGCCAGGGGGTGACACTTTGATTTTAAGCAGACCACAGTGATACTTTAATTCTAGATTGCTGTGCCCATCCACACGTAAATAATCCATTTATTTTTATGGATACTATGCCATTGTTACACTCACCAAAATGAATACATTCACAGACATAGTGAAAAATGCAAATTATTCAATGCACATGCACAAAAAGAATTATATAATTATATATCATATAATTATATACATATCACCTATAAAAATACAAACACCTCCCCACTTGCTCCTGCTAAACAACCTACAACCCAGAAATATCCCCATTTCTTTCCTCAATCTCTGACGCGTAAACAGCACACAATTATCTCTTCAGGTTTCTCTGAAAAAAACTGCAGGCAACCGTCAAAATGCATCGAAACATGACCCTATGATAACAAAATTTTTCAAGATATAACACCTGCTTTTCTCCAAAATTTTTTCTCTCCACCATCTGATTGTCACTTCCATCAAAATTCTGTCGGATCACGTCATATCCACGCCACAAACATGATTATACATGGGTAACATACAATATCATGCAAACTACAAGGATAAACTTATCTAATGCACTTATGCACATGCATACACTTCATTGTTATATACTTGGATATACATATAATTACTTGAATTTCAGGCGTATGAGAAAAACATGCTTCAACTTGCACATAACTTATGGAAAGTAAACCAAAGTTTAATTGGATTAAGCAGTCAATAAAAGCTGGAAAAAAAATGAAATATGGCTGAATCTTGAATTGAAGTAATGACCCAACATACATAAGAGGGCATGAGATACTACAGATCCTAAAATATAAACATATGAATATGTGTGTTAATGTGTATGTATGAATATGAATGGCTTTATTTATAAATTTACCATATATATATATATATATATATATATATATATATATATATATATAGATATCTATAGATATATATATATATATGGTTTATCTCTCCCTGTGTATGTATATAGATATATATAAGAAAATGGATTAGAAATATAATTTTGACAAAAATCCCTCTCTTCTTCTTTCATCAAATTTCCATTTGTAATCACGTTTTTCTTCAGTTACAATTTGACTCACAGATCAAAGATTCCCTCTTATTTTATCATGACCCTGGAGCCAGAGGGGGAAAAAATTGAATGAAAGAAAAATAGACCTTGCAACAAGAATTTGGTTCTTGAACAAGTGTTTTAGGTCTAGAGTATTGAAATCAAAATGGCTGCTTTGAAAAGGGATGATTCAGAATATGTCTGACCTTGGAGGCCAATCAAAGATTCAAAGCCAAGAGAGAAGAATATGCACTTTTCACTTTTTAGTTCAGTTCTTTCAAGTCTTCAGTTTTTTTTTAACATCCTAATGATCTTGAACCAAAATCAAAATCACCAAAACATCTACTTTTCATAACGTATTTTTTGAGATGTCACCAGTCTCTCTATTGTGACCTGTCTCTTTGCAGCAGATATCATATGGGGCTAAAATATCAGCCTCTGGACACTCTTGTAGCATTTTGTCATTATAAGTGAAAGGTAGTGGTTCCTCATGTTACATGTTTGGTAAAATGAATCTTCATTGTTGTTTAAAACTTAATTCTTTGATTCCTTTTGAAGAAGCAAGAGAATAAACAGATTGATCATTACTTATTTAATCACCTGCAATCCAGTTCTGCCACTAAGTCAAACATAATTACAACAAGTATCATTTCAAATTTCCTGGCTTCTAACCATTAATTTTTGTTCTCTTAATTATCTACAAATCTTGGATTAGTTTGGGTTGGGACACCCAGTGAGGGATGAACTCATTAGTAACAAGCTTTACTGCACTAAAATCGAATTCCTTTGCTCCATTAAAGCCTAAAAAGTAAACAAAACAGAATTCATTTCTCCATACAATATTATCCTAAAACTATGTCTCTTCATTTCAATTCCTTCATTAATACTTCCTGTAAATGTGATTTGCCAACTTTAGCAGAACAAGTTAACCTGAGTTAGGATTTAGAAGTGGGAGTGAATTTGTCATCAGTTTTACATACGTCTATTCTGCAAAGCACTGAATTTTTTTTATGTATATCTATTCATATATGCTTTATCCCTGATATCGAGCACTCTCCACTCATGAATAACTTAGTGCTAAAAAAATAATGATCATATATATATATATATATATATATATATATATATATATATGGAGTGTTTGAAACTTGGTACATTCCCACTGAAAAAGAATTTTCCATTCAAAATTTCTAAAAATTTTATACAGTCCCATATCAATATTATGTTATGTTAGTTATTTTCACTGTTGATATAATTCTATTGTTAGGATCACCCGCTCTATTAATGCAGACCTAGCAGGCTTTTCTTTAGCAGAAACCCCACTCATGGTCATCATTAATCTTTTGTTAGTGATTCACTTCAGTTAAAAAGTGTTGACCAACATAACTAAGAAGCTGACAGAGGATGTAGATTCTACTTCCCACAAAGATAACAATGCTGATCCAAAAGAATCACTCAATTACAACAATGTCTCATCTAAGCCAAAACATTAGGATAGAAATAACAACAATGAAGATGCTAGTCCAAAAAAATCACTGAATAGTAGCAATGCTTTATTTAAAGTATTCCAACTGTGAAAAAGGGATTAGAGACCTGCAACATTGAGTTTGTCATTTCGACACTTCGGCCCAATGTATTTTCAGGAATGGATCCAAGATTTTAAGCAGCGATAGGGTCCAAATAGAAAACAAATTTGATCAGCCGAGTGCCCAAATGGAAAAATTCATGTTTTATAGATTATTACGTGAAAAAAAGACTAATTTTAAGCATCAGTGTTTTTTTATGTTAATTTATGATTACATGAGATTATTTGGGTTTTTTAATTATGAAATTCCTTCATCTATGTATCTAAAAATGATTCTAAATTGTACTCTGTCTGAGCAGAGAGGTGATGGGTTCCCAACCCTGATCCATACCATTCGCTGGTAGGGAATAATATACTAAAAACCAAGACGAATGTTTAACATCTCTACTTTTATTTTCTTCTAGCTGTACATACTCCAAACATTCAAAAAAAAATAATTAATTTCCTAGTTTTAAATAAAATGTCACAGTGAGTTTACTTGTGAGGCCTTCTGAAAAATATTCCCTTGGCTTAAAATGTTATCTGCGTCGAAAAAGAAAAAAAAGTATTAACAAAAAAATATATTTGTTTACAACTATTCATACTAACCTCTTCTGGTGTTTGATCAGTTCAACAGGTCCACTTTCAATGGATATACTTTCAGAGCCTACCATTTTGACGACTTCCTCTCTTAGCGAGTGTACCTTACATGCATCAATATACATTGGTTCATGCAACTTCAACTTTCAGTGAGTCTAATTTTTTACACAGGTTTTACGAGAACTTTGAAAATTTTTCCTTTATCATGAAATTTTGAATAACCATGGAACTTGCAGTGATCATATCAAAACAACTGTGATAGCTTTTGCACTCTTTGTTTCCTTGTATTTTACTACACAGTTACATATTCAAAGACATGCTGGGAATGGAAGTTGCTGAATGTAAACTTGTTGAAAGTAGACTTGCGGAGAGTGGATACATCCTCATTTGTTCTTTAACTGCACACTACTAAATATAGTGGACACAATCTTGGGTTATCTATCCATCTAATAATTTCATCTTATATTGTTTAGAAATGATATAGGATTACTTACAATAGTATAGGCCTAGAAGAAAACTTGAAAGGTTTTTGACTCACAGACCATCTTTTGAACCCAATTGTTTGTATATATGATACTAAATAATTTTCAAATAATTCATCTGTGCATGTATTTAAAAAAGAAAAATAATTAAAATCAAATGTTTTAGCTGTATACAGATATATACCTACCATTCTTACTTATTTTTCTCGTCTTTTTATGTGAACACGCACGCAATATCAAAATACATGTGGGTATTTATTACACACATATATATATATATACATATATGTATATATGATTATAAATTGCTTAATATCATATAGAAACTCTTATTTGAAATGATTTCCTGTCATTACATGATAAATGCATCACTTAGCCTGAACAACATGAATTGAATAAACAAATAAAGAAAATGGGACTGCTACAGGAATCAAACCTGCAACCAATAGGGTAGCTGTTTCAACTTCGTGTTGCACTTACCATTGAGCTAAACAGCCACTGCAAATACAAACGCCCAAATAAATGTATTTATTCCAAATTCTCAATTTGGTAAACTGCATTACAATGGGAGATTATTTCAAATAAGAGTATCTATATGATATAACGCAATTTATAATCATTCAGTAGAATAATATATATCTATTTCTCAATACATATTTATGGATATGTCTGTATTGTTGATGTGAAGTGATCTGACAGATTATTGATAAAAGTGACTATTGGAAGATGAAGAGAAAAACTTGAGTGAAAGTCAGGGTTGTGTCTTGAAATTTTGTCAGATATTCCGTGGGTATGTTTCGATGTATTTAGTCGGGTGCCAGTAATCTTTTTCAGAGAAAAACTTGCAGTGGTATATATATATATTCTGATATATGAGCCTTTTGTTTGATTATTTGTTTGTTTCTACCATTTCTTGGCAAAAAATACAAGGACTATGACCATAATATTCTGCTCGTAGACAGCTGTCATTTGAGGTCACCAGAGGTCATCTCTAGCTAATTTTCAGATTTATGGGCCACAATTTTACTCCATCAAGGATGCTAAAATTTAACATATAGTAATATCTTCTCATAACAAAGATTGCAATGTATTTGATGTTGACTTCTGAGGTCATCTGAGGTAACCAGAGGTAATTTCTGGTCATTTTAAAAACAATTTTCCAAGTTTTGGGCCACAATTCAAGACCTATGAAACTGAAGTTGGACCTCTATGGCAAATGTCATATATAATGAGATCATTTTAGGTCACCTGAGGGTAATTCTGGTCATTTCTACCCCATTTTCAGAGTTGTAGGCCAAAATGCTGAAATTCAGCATACGGCTACATCTCACATTGAAGGTAAGAGGCCAAGTGAAATTGATCTTGGAGGTCATTTCTGGTCTTTGAACTAAATTTTCCATGTTTTTTTGCAAGAACTTTATGCTTATGTAACTGAAATTTGGCATAGGAGTAAATTTTTTTTTTGGCAAAGGTCAAAGGCAATTTGATATTGACTTCAGAATTCATTTCAGTCACCTGAGGTCATTTCTACCCTATTTTCTAAGCCTAAGCCACAATTTTATACCCATGAAACTGAAATTTGGCATAAAAGTAGATTCTTCCACCGCCAAAGTTTTGAAAAAGTGATTTTAGGAAATTTCCTGGAAATTTTGTTGTTATCTAGCAAAGTTTTTGGCCATAATATTGTACCTAAGATGCAGAAGTTTTGCTTAGGGGCAGATCGTTACACAGAGCATTATAATTATTAGCAATGTTAAGCTGATACTGGAAGTCATTAGGGGTCATTTGTGGGAATGGCACATGGACAATCTCACCACATCAATAACCTTTACCTGACTTCACCATGCTTTTCTAATGGACAGCTCTATACTGGTTTTTCTAGGGTTAGATCCTGGCACACAATGAGAAAAACACTTACCTCGTGTTTGTGCATCAGTATATTCCTCCTATTACAGCTACTTTTTCATGTATACATAGAGTAAATAATTGTTTTTTTCATAGGTTGTGCTGTGTAAGAGGAAATATATCAAAGAACATTTTCAGGTTATTTTTTTCCCCAGGCATTGTCAGATATCCCTGCTAGTATACACTAGTATAAGTAAACATGTATATGTGTATATCAGTAGTGTATGATGCTTTGTATTTCGGGTGTGCTGTGTGCTACAAATGCACAACAATGCAAATTATATATCTAGTGCTTTTAAAAAGCAACAGACGATGAAAGCCTTTTTGGTACAATATTGGATAGGTGGTCCTGATTGTAGATTGTCAAGTTTCATGCCCTGGCTTATTTGATGTAACACGTGGCTTGTAAAAAGAAATAAGAGAATTAATGAAAGAAAAACAAAATTTGGATTATGATCAGATGATAGTGTAATATAAATTCTGTTTTCTATTGATTCTCTGATTTCTACATTCAGGACCACCTTCTCTACATTGTGCCAGAAGGCTTTAACAGCCCATTGATTTTTGCAAACAGTAGAATATTTTTACATTTTTGTGCATTATGATAAAAACACCACAGACTATATATATATATATATACATATATATATATATATATTATAAAAAAGATAGCTATATAATCTGACAGAAATAACTATAAATTCCTAATTGTTTATTCTATTTGCCCTGTCTAGGCCAAATGATACATTCACTGAGTATAAAGGGAGGTAATTCAACATAGAGATTCAAAGTGATATACATTTTATATATATATATATATATATATATATATATATATATGTATATATGACAGTGAGATACGAGAAAGAGAGAAAGAAAGGAGAGAGAGATATCTAAATAGGGATATATAGAGACGATGCAACTTATTGTGTTCAATTCCAACTGGGCTTTTCAAAAAGAATTTTTTTTGTGTGGGCCATGTGTGTATGTGCATGTGTATATATCATCATCATCATCCATAATAAGTATACTGCTGGACAAAGGCCTTTTTCATCTCCTTCCATGATGATCACGATTGCACTAACCTCTGGCATGTCCTATTGACACACTTTTCTATCAAATCCCAGCATTTCATATGTCTTACCCTTCTATATTTACTAGCCCATAGGTACTGATTGTAGAGTCGTTTGATCCATCTGTTGTTCCTTCTTCTTGCTACCTGTCCAGCCCATCTCCATTTCTGTCACTGAATTCATTTTATGATGTCTTTCATTCTGGCACATTCTTGGATCCATGTTGATCTTTTTTAGTCATTAAACGTTATTCCTAGCATTGCTCTTCATATTGCTCTCAGTCCGATTCTGAGTTGGTTTCCAGCGGTTCTGTTAGTTCCCAGGCTTCGCAACCATACATCATAGCTGGTATTATGCATTCTTTGTACAATTTATGTTTTAAACATACTGGCAATTTGCTTTCAGCTAAGTCTTTATTTATACCAAATGTTTTCCAACCAATCATTGTGTATCATTTTATGTAGTTTCCATGATCTATCTCTGACTTCATCACCTGACCCAGGTACGTATATCCCTTAAACTCTTCTAATTCTTCATCCTCTATTATCATTTTTTTGTAAGTCGGACTATCATTGAACATTATTTTGCTTCGGCTTAATTGATTTTTAACCTCATTTTTTGGCTTTCCCTATTTAGATCACTTAGTATGTTTCATAAATCACCCTATGTTTCTGATATCATTGCAATCTCATCACAAAACCTTAAATGGTTTAAATATTCGCTGTCTATGTCTACTCCTATGTCTTCCAAGTCTGTTGTCTGAAAGGTGCTTTCAGGGTTTGCCGTAAATAGTTCTGGTGAAATTGTATCCATTCGTCTTATGCCGTTTCCGATTTATTTCATTTGTATCTTTATGAAGTCTAATAATTGCACTGCCATTTTCGTATACTGTCGGATCACTTCACAGCCACAATATAAACATACATATATATATAGATATATATATATATTCTCAGTCCAGTTTTATATAATTCTCAATACCTTGTTCTTTCATTGAGTTGAAGACTGCCATATGTTCTGCTACATCAAAGATAGAGGGAGGGGCGAGAGAGAAGGGAGAGACAGAGAGAGAGAGAGAGAGAGAGGGGGCAGGAGAAAAGCAGCTGAATAGATAGGAAGGGAGGAAAAAAGAGATTTGAATACATATGTTGCTTTTGGTCTGTTTTTTTAATTTTTTTGTGGCATACAGATCATTCCCAAGTTTCTAAACATCTTTACCAGAAAATCTATAAAAAGACAGGAAATATCACCTGCATGTAATCTTTGAATTTTCCTCCTTGGCTGACAGATTGTCTTGCCGCAGAAAAGCAGCAGTAATAAATAGACCCTAAATGATAAAAACCGATCATGTTCTAATGAGTGCCAAGAGGATTTCATTGCATCGTGGAAAAAATATAAATCTTTTATGAAGATAAGAGCAATCAATTTTGGCAGTTTGCCTAACTGATGAAATGTGGCCCCCAAATCCCAAAATCTTCTCACAACCATCATTTTGCTTTGGTTTTAAGTGAGAGAGAAGCAGACAGACAGAGGAGGAAGGGAGAAACTTCAAGAGAAGGAAATTGCAAAACATCTAAAATCTTATTATAATTCACCAAACGTCCATCTGTCTATTTGTTCATTTGAAACCACAGAGTATGTCCCTTGGAAATTTTCTGTATGTATGAATGTAATCTCAAGGCATGTTTTTAGCAAGTCAATTCTTGAAAATTGCCCCTATAAGTCTTTATAGGGGTTTTTATTTACAATTTGAATTTATGCTAAAATCGACACTCATTTCATGCCCAGCTGTTGGTTGCCACAGTGCATAACTGTAAGCTGGTGGTCAAGAGAAAGGTAGTCTGGCTTACAGTCAAAAGCATGGAGAACTTTTTTTTTTTTTCACTGTTCGGGGGCAAAATTAAGGGAAAACTTTTTTCAGCGGGATTTTCATTCATGCTCCCATTGATAATGATTATCTGATTTCCATATATCTATTCAATTTCGACTTGTTACCCATCGTAAATGGGTACTTCATCTAGTATAGAAAATTTGCTATCCAATTTCATATGCCAGTATAAGTGCGTGTGCATATGTCTGTTCATGCTTGATTTTCTGTGAGTGGTTGCAGTGAGGGGAGAGATGTATTGCAAGGGCCATGGTGTGCCGCAAGAATATCCAAGGTAGGATTGTGTATTGAGACTTCTAAGATGATGTGTCCATTAATAAAATAGATTGACTGAATTATTTACCTGTGGGTGGATTTATGGATCGCTAAAACATAAGGGTGTGTGCAAAAACAGCTTTGCACCACTTCATAAAATTCCTCTCGGAGATTCAGAGTGGTTGTCTTGAGAGAGACAAAAGTGAAAAAGGAAGAATGCATTTCAATTATTAATGTGTGTGATCCAATTATGGTTTTAGTGTGATCTTGTTAATCCTAAAATTCAGCAGAAAGCAAAAATTATAATGAATTTGAGTCGCTGTTAACAGGGGCATGCAGCAATCTCACAACTCAAGTTTTCAAGATAGAAAAAAAAAATTACTAAAATGAGGTCTCATTTTGATTCATCCAACACTGATTGGCTGCTTCAAGCTCAGCTCACATCAAAGTAACCTAATCCATACCAAATACCCTGCAATCATAGTTCTTTCTCGCTTGTCCTTCCCTTAATACTTCCCATAGCAGCCCTGAAGCAAAATTCAGACTTGAATTATCAGTTGTGATATTTTTTCCACCTTCAAGAGAAGTTACATAGTCTCCATGTGCCCCTGTTGCCAGTACGACATTAGTTATTGTATATGCCAAAAGCATTAATTTGATTTTCAGGTTTTTCAATATCTGTCTGTACAATATTCACCTTGACATTTGGTTGTTTTGAACATACATACCTAAAATAAAGTTAAAGATTATGAGAAATAAATGTCAGGGAAAGGTCAATGAAGGATTACATTTCAAAAACAAATCACTATAATTTTAGCCTAATACTAACTTAAAAGCATTGATGACGATAACAATAATGATGATGATGATGATGTTGATAAGAAAAAGAAGAAAAAGTTCAAAACCTGTGATGTTGTACACACAATTTGTGACAACATTTGGCCACATTTGTTTCTGCAATGAAAATATTGATAAAAATATTTGTTTCCAATTGATTTTTCAAGTTAATCCTGTCTGAAACAAAAATGAATAATCATTGCATCGAAATAAAAGGAAAAATATTATCCAAAATGCAATATAATTCATTGGCAAAGGAAAAAGTTGTATATATATATATATATATATATATATATATATATATATCTGTGTGTTGTGTCATCCACAGACAGCTGTTTCATTGTATTACAACTCTTCAGTCTGGTTATAGACTATCCATTATCCCATCCAGTACGATGAGACAGGATTGAAATCTTCGCTTCAGACCCAGAGGCCGGTACCCTATCTCTGCACTATGGAACTGGACGATCAGTAAGGCTGAAATTAAGCAATATATTTACTTACCTTATATTTCCCATCCACCAGAGTGCTCTTTTCCTATGGAGGAGCATATAAATATATATATATATATATATATATATATATATATGTATATGAGGTGTATACTTTAGTTATAAACACTATCTAGTCTGCTTTTTTTTCTCTCTTTCTTTCTTTCTTGTATTCTACTCCTTTCATCTTGAGAATCGATATTTTAAAAAAGAATAATTAGATGTAAAAAAAAATGATTCCTTTCTCTTTCTCTCCACTTATAATCTCTTCCCCGATTCTTATTAGCATAAGAGCTTTTTGTCAAACAAATGCTGTTTATCTCTCTTCAACAACTCTCAGTCCGGATCAGTTTATTCTTCATAAATGCAGTTAACAAATTCAAATCTCGTCTTAACATGAAATTTCCCTGTTCATGGAAGTGTTGACTTAGGTTAAAAACCAGTTTATCAAGGCTCTTTTACAATTGGCATTTACAGCTTTCGCTGAAGGCTTTAGATATAATATAAAACATATTTAGATACAAATGGTTTATTCAGATTTAATTAAGTCTGAGTTATTTATCTATTACATTTAGGAAATTATCATATTTTTTCCATTTCCTCCTCCCTCTCTCAACCTCACTTTAAAAAATGGTCTGGCATACATTTACACATGACCAGGTGTAATGAAAACTGACACATTCTCACTGAGCTTTTGAAAGTACCCAATGAGGATCAACAAGCTATCTCAACCCATCTGAATAATAAACCAATTGATTTTGATTAACAAAAATGAGAGAATATACAAAAACATGAATGATATATATATATATATATATATATATATATATATATATATATATATATATATACATATATATGTATATGTATACATATATATACGTATATATACATATATATACGTATATATACATATATATACGTATATGTATACATATATATACGTATATATACATATATATACGTATATATACATATATATACGTATATATACATATATATACGTACATATATATATATACATATATACATATATATATAAAAAGAACATACACAAAAGAGAGATAAACAAAAACAGAACAACTTAAATCTAAAATCCAGAAAAAAAGCATGAACAAATCAAAGAATGTTAACATTGAGGAAGAAACCATAAAACCTAAAATACCAACCTCTACTTGCAAAAACTAAAAACTAAAACATAAGGGAAAATAAGCTGGAATAAGTTTGAAACCAAACAAATAAAACAAGAAATTGAATGACATAGATAGATATCAATGACATTTGAAATAAAAACATTAGCAATAAGAAATTAAAAAATACACGATAAGATAAATCACACACACAATTGCAATAAAGGATAGCTGAAAAAACAAAACATGAGTCTCGTTATCATAACATAGAAAAAAATGTCAAACTAAACACTAACACCTAATTCAAAAACCCCAACTAAAATTTAACTAAACAATAAACCAATTATTTTAATTTCGATTTACAAAATAGACTTTAGATTTTAAAAACAATAGATAGGAAAGAAAGACACCTCTGCTTAACAAATTAACATTAAAAGAAAGATATCGCTACTTAACGAATTGATGGTTAATTTAATAACTTAAAATAAAGCAAAACTAAATGTACCCCAATTATAAGGAGACAGAAATGGTCAAATAGCCATCTATTCTGAAGATTCACCTCATAAAACAGAGAAAATCCTAACTGTAAATTTGACAATAAAGTTTTTCTAAATGATTATATATATATATATATATATATATATATATATATATATATATATATATATATATATATATATATGTATTCATGCATACACATACAATAGCTCGGGTACCTGATGTTGTCCAGGAATAAAAGGAATCAATACTGAATGGTCTTGTGGTAAATTCTAACACAGAACTTCTCAAAATAGAGATCACAACACTTCCGGTTGGTTGACTGAAGGTTAGTGGGGGTCGCTGAACTATTTGAATATATTTTTTCAATGAATAATTATGTAAGTATATCTATTTAATCAAAAAGTAAGTCTATTCTTATAAGAAAATAAGTTTTGCTTCTCATGTAAATACATATTCTGTAAATGAATCTTTCATTAAAAGAACAAATTTAGATAGATACATTGATGAAGCCATTTTGCTTGGATTTGAAAAATTTGACCTGTCTCTAAATTGACCTTTAAAGGTCAATAGAGATCAGTACTACCTATGTTACATTCAACTTGAGGTCAGTCTATAAATATGTTGGCAGTCTATAAAACATAAAGGTGGAAACAAAGAAACATTTGTTGTCTGATATGTATATATATATATGTATATCTATATATATATAATTTTCTTTCTTTCCCTCCCTCAGTCTCTTCACACCAGGAACACATCCGTGACTGTTGAAATCCCATGGTGCATCTTTGCATTTCTGAAATGAAACAAATTATTTCAGATATTTTTATAATACAAAAATATATATTATGTTATGTTTTTTTAGATCTGGACACAACCACTAATAAATTGACATACAGTTGACGAAAAAAAAATTTTAACAATGTAATGAAGAACAATATTCCTTTCCTTCCACCTAATTCTGTCCAACTCTATTATTATGTTTTAAGATTAAATTGCTCTTCAGTTTGACATTTACTTTTTTTTTTAGTAATAATTACATACTTTCAATTAATATTTTTGTAAAACTTATGCATTATTTGTTTTTCATTTTAATTTATTACAACTTGCTACATTGTTTTAAGTAAATATAGAAAACCTATCGATTTATAACTGTTTTTTGTTTTGAGTCGCATGGGTTGAAGTTAAACCATAATATTGCTGCAGCTGCAAAAAATATAAATGCATTCGAAGACTAATTGAACAGACAGTAAGATTTTGGTTTCAAAAATTTCCATGTGGAGATTGTTCAGAAATCCACAAGAAAAGTCAGCTAAAACCATGATTGTTCAGAAATGCATGAGAAAAGTCAGCTAAAACCAATGATTAATTATGAAGAATTGATGGCTGTGGTGGAAAATGTGCCAAAAACCTCAGAGAATTTGATAGCAAAGAATCAAGTATTTTGGATGATAATTTTGTATGATGCAACACAGGAGGAAGTCAGCTGGACATGGACTAAAACATCAACTGAAACAATACTTTCATTCTCACAATGTTATGGTGAGTATCTAGAGGTACAGGGTTGGTTTAGAACATCATCATTTCCTTCAAAAGAGCCAAACAATTAATGCACATAGATATGAAGACTAGCTTGAAATGGTACACTCAAAACTCAAACAAACAGCATCCAATTTGGTGAAGTAAAAATAGTGGCATTTAGCTGCATGATACATGTCTACATATAAAAACGATGTAACTAAAAGTTGAAGATAGAGGCCTTATTGAACTTTGCTTAGTCACTGAACATTTCTTCTACAGACTACCATTTTCTCAAGTATCAAAGCCACCTTCCTACCAGCAAGAACTTCTCCCAATTATAATGGAATAGAAGAAGCCCTCAATGGATTTATTGGCTATCTGAATGCAGAATTCTTTACGATTGAAACTGACAAATTGCTATCAGTGGAATTAAATATATAGGCCAACGGGGAATATTTTGATTGAATAAATTTTCTAATTTTTTCTATGAATCTAAAAATGTATTTTTTTTAGATTGGCAATTTTTGTTCAATCAGCTGATAAATCAACTGTTACATTTGCTGTATTTTGGCTGTAAAAAAAGCAACATAAACTTGTGTGTTGCAAGATATTGGTTTTATAAAATCTATTCGAACCCAGTTTAAAGGTTTGGTTTTGACCAGTATTAAATGTCAGTGACTGGCTGAGATATAATTTTTTTATTTGAATTAGAAAATTAATATATTAGTGGATAGTTAGATAACTAATTGCAAAAGAGTGAATATATTTTTAGGGTTGTATAGCCATACCGAGAGTGTTTTACACACTCTCCTTATTAGACACTGTCAAGATTGTCTCTAGCATTCAGATTCTACTCACTGAGTCGTTAAGGCAGTTATGGAGGAGTGGTTTGTCCAAATTCTCTCTCACCATTCTACTTCTTGGTCAACCATCATGGCATACCAATGACAAAATATGTTGTCAAGATTATCTGGTAGTAGGACAATGCACAAGAACAAGTGGATTCATGTTTTTTTAAAGGGAATAAGTGTAAAGCAAACATGAACAGCCTCAACTGAAAATTGAATTCTGGTCATCAATTCTGCTCTCCGTACTGGTAACCATTAGTCTACTCCATACATAGATACAAACCATAAATAGATCTGTAATAAGTTAATATGCAACAGTAGAGTCCATATATTTTGGGGAAATGTTGGAATTCTTATGCACCTTGAGGGTATGTAGGTACATTGCTAGGATGGTAGATAGAGAGATCAGTATGACCAACTTCATTAGTGTAGAGATATATGACAAACAAGGTGTGGGATTGTACCACAAGTGGTATTGGATGGATTTGAGTTATTAAATAGAGTTTGAATCTTAGCTGAGACTGTTTATGCTCACTTTTCATTAATACTTTTGGGAAAGGTATGAATACAGTTCTTCCTATGTTTTGTCCACTCGTCAGATACCTTGACAAAATGTCCTATCAGTAGCATGTCATGATACTTGACAGAGAAGAGAGTTGGTAAGTAAGTATTTAGGAAAACCACTCCCCAACAACTACCTTACATGCCCAGCTATTATCTCTGATTTTCAACCTTTACTTGGTCCAATCATTATACCATGTGATATTGGATGGATTTGCGGGTAAGGAATTCATATTCCTGATTCCATACAATCAACTCAGAGTGAAACAATGCAGTAAAATTTGCACACTGCTGGGCAAATTTCGTCAATAAGTGAATTACTCAATCGATTAATCAATCTACACTCCTATTTTGTTTGATGCTTAAGGCGATCAATACTCTCTACTTTGATTAGTCAGCAATCGGCAAACCGATGTCACTCTAGCTCTTGTCCACCTGTCAGAGGTCTTCTTGGTTGGTCGGTTACCAGTTGGTTTTTAGCTGTGCTCACTTCCTTTTTCCATCAGGAATCCACAACGAGTGGACTTTTGAGTCTCTGCTTTTAATGCTGAAGAAAGGTAAAAAGTTAACAGCAACTCCCAAAGTAGAAAAGCCAAGAACCTTAAAGCTAGCCATTAAACGCTAGTAAACGACTTGGATGGTGCTGCAACAAGAGGTAGAAAAGACCCCATTTCTAACATCTGAATGACTTAAATGTATTAAACAATCACAGGAGAATGCCAATCAGACAACTCTGTCAATCATAAGGATCCATCCTAAGCTGTTTTCAGGGACGAAAAGGTGATTTGATCCATGAAATAGTAGAAACAAGGGAAAGAACAATAAAGATAGCTGTTTGAAAACTCTGCACATCAGTAGCAGATAATGACAGTAAATGAAATTTCAAAAGAAAGAGAAAAATTAAAGAAGCTGTTCAAGTATTTTAAAGATACACTTTTTAAGAGCTGTTCACGAACAATCAACCAAAATGATCAATGATTACATCTGATGGAAAAAAAAGTGAAGTGAATCAAATTTAATCTTTTAAAAATAATCAAATATGACTCGTGGGAGTTGAATAGTAATATAATTAATTCAAAAATTTTGAAACCATTTGTTTTGTGCAGAAAAGTACTTGAAGATATGCTTTTTCAATCTGCATCTTATAGCTATTTGTGGTAGAGAATAACTGATGTTGAAATTAATTACAATTGAATCTATGATGATTCTGTTCATAGTTATTACTTTCCGAATAAGAAAATTACCTCAATAAGACATTTAGTAGTAATCCAGGTCCTTATATTTACACTTGAACTCAAATCTATAGATCTAACAAAGCCATACAACAACAGCTAACTACTAATACTATTGGTAAAAATGATTATAATGATAATAGTTCTCGTTAATCACTAAACAGAAACCATCATGAGACCAATGTCATTTGTCAGGATGCTTGGGGATGATTAACTAAAAAATTGAGAAAAAGAATGATCAATTAACAAGTAACTTCTCTGCAAGGTCCAAAGCTCCCCAAAACAAGTGTGAACACATCATCATCATCAGTCTTTTAACGTCGGTCATTGGACATAGACCTTCCCCAGGATCCACCACATTTCTCTATCATGGGCGTTGCGGAGCCAGTATTTTCTGAATTCATGTAGTTCATCTCTCCATCTTGCATTTTGTCGGCCTCAGTTTCGCATGTGGTCTCTGGGGATCCATGTTGTGAGACATGATGTCCATCAGTTGTTTTTCATTCTTGCAACATGACCTGCCCATTGCCATTTGATTTTTCTGATGAATTCTATGATGTCTCTGACCCCCGTTTTTTTTCTGATATACTGTGATGTCTTGTGATCTCTCCATGTGAGGTTGAACATGATTCTCTCATGCACATGTTGCATGTCTCTCAGTTTGTTGGTTTGTCTCTTGGTTAGGTTCCATGTTTCAGCTCCATAAATGACTATCAGGAGGATGCATTGGTTGTATACTCTTCTTTTTAGGATTATTGGGATTGTCTTGTTTTTGAAGGTTGAGAATTAGACAAAAATTGTGTGACCAATTGAGCAGTCTCATTGTAAATTGATTCCCTCCCCAAGAACTTATTCGGGTGGGAATTCTTTAAAAGACAAAAAAGTCTTTTTTACATGATAGGGAATAAATGTTAAAATTTTCAGACTTTTAGCTGCATTGGTGTGACCTGTACACATAGTACAAGTATGGCCAGCCAGACTAACTTAAAAAGTGAAGAAAGCTGTGTTGACAGTTTTGGTTGATGGCTTCTAATCAGGATTTCAATGAAGTGGAAAGAAGAAAAAAAAGAGGCTTGATTTATGATTTACTTAACACAAGACTCATGTTCTGAATGGTTTGCAAGCTGAAACATGCCTCTGTGAAACAGATAAAAAAGCTTTCAGTCATTTTTTCAATTATCAGCTCTTGATATTATCATAAAGCACAAGTGCCATTTTTACGAGGAGAAAGAAATTAAATAAGCTCATATATATATATATATATATATATATATATATATATATATATATATATATATATATATATATACACATATATATATGTGTGTGTGTGTGTGTGTGTGTATACACCCTCACATATATATAAACGTAATGTATGTATACAGTAAACTCTATGTTTTACAGGCTTATTTGGGCGGACAGTTGTCCATTAATTATGAATATCTCTTAAATCGACTGTAATTCAAGGCATTTGTATCTTTATTCCATTTTTCTTCAAATTCAAGAATTTCAATGCAAAATTAGCTGTAATACTATACGGAGTATATATTTATCCAGATCATACAAAAAATAAACACTCTGAAATTTGATTGAGCTCATAGCAGTTTTCAGGTGAAGTATTTAGAAGTTTTTTCTGAAGAACAAATTGAATGTGCTTAGTAAATGTTTCTCTGCACTGGTAGGCTTGCAGTTTTTTCTCTCCCATCGTTCTATGATTTTATAGTTTGATTTAATGTACATTTTATTGTTGAGATGCTCGTAGAGGCTTTTTTATTAGATAAATGAATAACAATTATGAAATTTCCAGCAGGCACTGGTTGTCAGCATAGTATTCTTACTGGACCGTAAACAAAATCTATGTGAAATTTACTCGAATCTTTTTTTGATAATAAAAGAAGCAGTTTTAAGTGAATCACAATTTCATCTGATTTAAGCAAAACCAGGACTTTTACGTCGAAACTTTTTTTTTACAAATAATTGGATCACAGAAGGAAATTGACTGGTCATTGAAAAAAATTTAAAAAAATTTCACAAGTAATTTTTGTGCTTTCAATCCCTAAGGCTTATTTAGCACCGGAAATTTGTCAGTTTGGGAAAAAAAATAATTCAATTAGTTTTATTTTAAATTAAAACAACTTTATTGATATTCTGTTGAATAAATAAAACTAAAACTAGGTCCACGTGTTTAAACAGATGGTTGAGAGGGAGAGAAATTGATGAAACACTTTTTAAAAAAATAGGTTTCGGTGATACACAGCAGCGAGTAAATGCCATACGAATAATAAATACGAAAAATGTAATGAATTATATAACATATAGAAATCATTCAATTAGAAAACAAGGCGTGATAATGACAAAGGCAAGAAGTGAAAGAGAGTCTATAGTGCAAAGTGTTGCCAACTCAATCTTTTTTCAGCTAAAACTGATTTAAGAAATGGCTAAAATTGGAAATTTTTCCCGCTATTTCAAACTTCATCGCTAAATATTTTATCAATCATGAAAATTAGAATTAAAACGGAAACAAAAAACTGTATTGAAGCGCCAAAACAAAATGAAAATTGTTCTTTTTTTTATTCAATGTGATTGGTAGTCGATTAAAATTAGTGTCTGATGCTGAAAAGTATTCTCAAAGCAAAAGTTTCAGTCAAAATTTGGTTTATTGATCTTGAGTAAAAAATAATGAAAATCATGAAAAATATTTCTCTGATGCCGAATGGCAGACCTTCAGAAAAATGGCTAAAATCAACTAAATTTTTTCCGCTTTCAGCTAAATTTATTGCTAAAAATATCAGTACATATGTATATATATATATATGTATATAATATGAACTGTAGAGAGTAAAACTGACCCAGGAGTAAAGTGTATGGAAGTTAGGTTTATTTATCTGTAAATGTTTTTATTAATGGTCTAGACATGTTTTGGGAGGTATTCCCATCTTCATTTGTCTCACACAGCAATATCCCTAGAACCACTAAATTCTGTAAACCATGGGACAAAAGAAATAGTCTATGTTGCAACCACCTTAAATACACCAACACCTTCACAAGCACTACCACCAAAGAGAGTTACCACATATACCATAACACTAAGTGTCATAGCAAAAACATTATATACCTTCTAGAGTGCAATAGATACAAGTTACAAAACATAAGCAAGTCCGAGTGGCAATTTAACATTAGTCTCAACAATTACAGACAGAATTAAATCACAAAACAATCGCAGCCCACATCCCGTAACTACACTTTCACACATCTGGCCACAATTTTGCCACAGAAGTTACCTTAACTATCATTGAAAAAATAGAAAAAAATATTCCCATGGACATAACAAAAATTCTGGAAAGACATGAGGATATGTGGATCAACAAACTCAAAACTCTCTCCCCCAATGGACTTAACACCAAACTTAACTACCCTAATCACACAGATCTCTGATTCATAGACCTCCTACTAACAATAACCTCACATCCACATCTACTCCCGCCCCTCAGATATATCCAATACTGGGAACTTCAGAGTCACTCAGACCTATAGCAAAATCCACCTTAGCCAGTCATATCACTTGTACAAATCATATATATACATATATATATATATATATATGTATATATATATATATATATATATGTGTGTATGTATATGTGTGTGTGTGTGTATGTTTTTGAGTTAATTAATGAAAAAATGACCAAAGTTTCGGCTGTCTGCTATCACTAATTTTTATTGATTAAATAGAGAAAAAAATCGGCAAAACGAAGCTGAAAAAAAGCTGGTTTGCCACCCATGATTGCACGCACGTACATTTCGTTCATAGTCAAAGCGTCTGGTAAATGTGAAAATCATTATATTGGCGTCTGTTAGACCGAAAGTTTACTGTATTTATATTTACATACAAGATAAATAAATAAATCCATAGCAGAATGATAAAAAACATATTCTACTCAACAAAAACTTATTTTTCAACATAATCTCCTCCTTTGTTACTACACTTAAGTCAATGCATCTCCATTAATCACATAGATCAAACATAATAGAAAAAGTTTCAGCTCAAAATGCTGCTAGTGACTGAATCAAGCTGTAGACTAATTGATCAGGTCATATATGTATATATATATATATATATATATATATATATGAGTAAAATGAGAACACCGGATGACTGTTAAAGACTAATGCCACTTTATTTTAACATTTTATTCATTTCGAGCTTTGCCAGGAAATTAAGGTGTTACAAGAAACTGCCCAACTAAATAAACATCCAGTTTATTGTAGCACTTCAGTTTCATAACAAAGTGCATAAGAAGGGGAAATGTCGAAATAAAGAGTCGTTTGTCGTAAACAGTTTTCTGATATTGTCATTTTACTCACATACTGCAGATAAACCATTAATCCTTACTTTTATATTCATCATATACATATATGCATTTATACACCTACCAACCCACACAAACACACATATATATACATATATACACATATTAAATATATATTCTATAAAGCTTTAAACACTGATTTTATAAAAAGATATTTTCAAAAATTCATGTAATTTCTGCCAATTATTTGCAAATATCTATTGATAGGGATTATCTAAGTTTTCCAGTAAGATTTATGTTTTAAATATACATGTACATATATAAGTAAAAGACATATAACTTTGGGAAATAACTGAAAACTCAGATTTTGATGTATTAAATCATCAAGCATTTTTATTGATGATTGAGGAAAATTATCACTACAAAAATACTATATAAATTGTTCCTCCATGTAAACAAACACTCCTAGGATTTAATGGTTAAATTATTCCAATTATATATATATATATATATATATATATATATATATATATAATAATTGTGTCATCCACAGAAAGCTGTTTTGTTGCATAATAACTCTTCAGTGTGGTTATAGACTATCCAACATCCAGTACCATGAGATAGGATCGAAACCTTCACTTCAGACCCAGAGGCAGACATTTTACCCTTGTCCTACATGGAACTGGATGCTATTTATGGAACTGGATGGTCGGTAGGACCGAACTAAGCAATTTATATAAGATTCGATGTAAACTAGCAACTCTTTTTTGAAAAAGACTTCCAGCCAACAAGTGCATAATTGAATTTTTTACATATGCATTCTCATGCATTCAAAAAATACTTGTATATAATGATGAGCAACGTGCAGGTGTCTTCTGTCATGCAAAGATATGCAAATTACGTAGTAAAATAGAATTTAGTTCATGCAACTGGTGTAGTAAAATGGTATTCATTCATGCAACAGTTGTTTTTTTTTAATGCAACTCTCAGATTGTTATTTAATGAATATCAAATAAAAGAAGCAGGGATCAGAAATAAAGATTAAGATTTGAACTCATACCCCTTAACGTGACAGGATTAGTTCGGCTATGAAGGCCAATCCCTGAATTGAAAGGTGCAAGCTGCTTATTCAGCAGTTGTAGAATTATGATCCTGGCCTAGTTTCCCTCTTTCCTTCGAATTTTTTTCTAAAACTTCCCTTTTTTTTTTCCGACCTCTTTCTTTCTTTTTTCATTCTTTCTCCCTTTCGTTTTGATTCATAACCAGCTATTCTATATATCTGCTTCTTTCTTTCTTTTTTCTCCCTTTGTTCTTCTCTATTCTTTCTTCCTTTGTTGCTTCTTTGGTTTTTTGCTTTGTTTGTCGACTATTTTATTCCGTTTCTTTCATTCTCAACTTCATTCATTCTTTCTCACTTTTTAGAAACTATCAACAAAAACTGTCAACATAGCACCATAGGTTTCTTCAGTTTTCAAGTTGGTTTTCCTGGCTTACTATGTATTTATGCATATATGTCATGCATACAGGCTGCATCAATAGAGCTAGAGGGCTAAAAATTCACTCTCTGATATGACTAGCAAAAAAAACAAAACATTTTTTTGTTTTTTTTTAGAAAATTTCCATCCTGAATAGTTTTTTAATAGGGGTTCAACTTGCAATGCAGGTTTATGCTAAATTGGCCCATTAGTTAGCATTCACACTTGTTTCTTGAAAAATCAGACTTTTTAAGTGATCACTGCTCAACAAAAGGTGAGAAAAGTAATTTTTTTCACTGATCACCCCTTTTTCCAATCTTTTAATTGGTCATTCCAAACACGGCATGCCGCCAAAAGAAGTTGACCATGTGACTGTTTCTATTGAGTCTCTAATCAGACTGTTTGTGCTGAACTTTTCTTTACTCTTTTCTTCTTTTTGCTTCTTTCTCTTATCCTCCTTATTTTACATTGTTTCATTTTTCTTTTTAGCAACAAATCCCGTATTCTTGGCTGACATTATTTTCCTTCCTTTTCTTGGCAGGTCAGAATTAAGTTGTCAAGTTTCATATGTTTACAGTTCCTTTCATGTACAGCTGCGGATGGATCTCTGGCAAGAATTCTATTCTGTGCCAACTGCAGTGTATTATAAAACAAACGAGAAGAAACAAGAGAAAGACAAGAAACATTGGGAACGGTGTAGAATCGCAACAAAATAAAGATTACTAAAAGAAAAGAAACTTTATTTGGGCATTAGTCTTCATGAATTAATCATTAATTCTCTTCACCTCAGTATTATCCACATGGATTTATTTCCTGCAGACTAGCTGTGATCATGTATATCAATTATGGATCAATGACCATTAGAAAAGCTAAAAAAAGAATTACCAGGTGAATTCCTTCTCAGTAAAAACATTAAAAAGAAA
Source organism: Thysanoteuthis rhombus (assembly GCA_963457665.1). NCBI lineage: Eukaryota > Metazoa > Mollusca > Cephalopoda > Oegopsida > Thysanoteuthidae > Thysanoteuthis > Thysanoteuthis major. The sequence goes on from OY735200.1 coordinate 32,980,945, forward strand.
GGTTTGGTTAGTCACTCAATAGAAACTGTCATATGACTAATATCTTTTGGCAGCATGTCATGTTGGGGATGATCAATTAAAAATTTGGAAAATGGGTCGATAATGAATAAGTTACCTCTTGCATTTTGTTGGGGGGTGATCAGAAAAGATGTCTGAATTTAAAAAAAAAAATAAAAACAAGCTTGAAATGAAAAACGATTTTTTGAAACATTATAAGGAGTAAAGTGAAATTTTCAGCCCTCTATTGACAGTTTTTTTGGTTTGGAGTGTTTCTTAAGAGAAAGAGAATAAAAAAGAGAAAGTCCTGGCAATCTAGCCCAAATATGGATTGACATCTACAAGAGTGGATTATATTCACCTATATATCATTTCTATGGAATGTCCAGAACAACATAGAAATCCTTGTTGAAAATTCAAGATGGCGGTCATTTTTAAAAAGATGATTGCCAGTTTCACCTTCTCAAATTATGTTGGGCCTGGAAACCCTATGTTTGCACAGATGACATGGTATATTGCTAGAGAATTATATCAGTTTTCCAGTGTTGTATCTGGTCAATTCGTTTCTGTTGTGAAAGAGAGTTACAGACAAAAACCTATTGGTACATATTCCAGCACATTGCATGAAATTCTCTTTCCAATATATTTATGCATGTATCTCTCTATGTAAAGATCAATATTTCTCTATCTATCTATCTATCTATCTATCTATCTACGTACATATATATATATATATATATATATACATGTCTATCTGTCCTGATCTCTTTGAAACTTATCAGCTTGACCATGATGGAATAATCACGAATGAATAATATATATATATATATATATATATATATATATATATATATATATATATATATATATATATTTCATTAATGTTAGGAGAATATCGTGGTCATGGTATTGTCTGGAACCAGGGAAAAGGGAGAACATTTGGCTCGGGTCCGTTTGTCTAACTAATAGGTAGTTGGGTGGTGTAGGAGATCGAACATGAAATGCCACGTAAGAAAAATTGTCAACGTATATTGATGGAATCGCCCATTGAAGTGTTAACTACCCACTAGAAAGTGGATTACTTCTGCTTCAACCATGTGTAGAAGGATACTTTATATTTGATAATTTAAAGGAAGAGAAAAAAACACGAACTGATGGAAGCAAGATGGTATACGACAAGGGAAGATTAACTTTAAGGTTATTGGGAAAAAAATTGTCAAAATCTTCGGTTGGATACATTGTTAGAGAATCAACTCCAAGAGGCTTTTTCTGCGTAATTAGTATTCTCGAAGATCATATCATAGGTTGGTTTGCATGCAGTCTCAGATTAAGACAGACACAACGAATTTAATATTCATATGGTGAACATTCAATAGAAGTGACACGAACGGCGAGTCACGTCTGTTGTTGTACTTACTGATCCTTCATCGTTAAATACGTTTTTAGGGTAACCTACGTAAGTAAGCTTTGTTTGAAAAAATTAATATGTTGTATAAAATAATATCAATCTACAATACACAAAATAGCCTGTACAAAATAACAAACTACATGCATGACATAAGCTATACAGTAATACTTAGCTGAAAGGAGATGGTGTTTCATCATCACCATTGGGATGCCATATTAATATAACTGTTTTATTTTCAGAATCCCTTGAACGATCACCTGGTAAAAAAACTGATGATCCCAGCAAGAGAAAATCCACACGTAATACCATAATAACAGTGATTATATGTAAGGCAGAAAAAATACTGAAAAAAAATTACATAAATTACATTAACAGATATTGGGAAATAAGTAACTGAAGTGATCCAATTTTTTTGAAAAAAGATTTTGATTTTAAGTATTTAAAGCTGTAAAGCTTTCTAGACTATACGTACAGACACGAAACGAAATGTTTATATAGATAAGATGATGTATTGTTGGAAGGAAAACTTTGTTAGTTTTCCAACGATGTATCTTGTAACTGTTTGTACAAAAAAAGTTATAGCTAAAAAGATATGGAGGTATTTCAGCTTATTTACAACAATATCAAAAAACATATTCCCCATAAACTAAAAAAAATAACAGTTCCAATTATTTCAGTTATGAATCTATATGTGTATGTATGTATGTATGTATGTATGTATGTATGTATGTATGCGCATATTTGTGTATGTACACACGTGGTTCAATCAAGGTGCATTTTCAGGGAAAATCGATTCTATTTTTAGATAAGAGTTGAGGTTCAGCAGTGTATGGCTCGGGTGTGTCTCGTTGACCAGTGAAAGGAGATAACGGCATGGGCAGCACAAAGATAAAGTCAAATCATCAAAATAAAAAGTCAAGCGAAGAATCACTCAAAGGTTGGCAAGCATTCAATAATTCAACCTTCAAGACCAAGAAAATCCCGCTACTGCCAAAAAGAAGGGTATACAACCCATGCATCCTCCTAATGGTCACCTATGGGGCTAAAACATGAAACCTTACCAAAAGATTGACCCTCAAACTGAGAACCATGCAACGTTCACAAGAGAGAACCATGATCAACATCGCATAGAGAGATCACAAAACAACAAAGTATATCAAGAGAAAAAAAAAAGAGAAAGAGACATCATAGAATCCATCAAAAAAAAACTGATTGCAATGGGCTGGTCATGTTGCAAGAATGTCAGACAACGGCTGGACATCACGGCTCATAACATGGATTCCTCGAGATCACATGTGAAACCGAGGCCAGTAGAATATAAAATAGCGGGACGAACTTGACAAACTCAGAAACTATTGGCTGTGCGACAACCATGATAGAGAGATCTATTGATGGTCTTCATTGGATAAATTTGTGTTAGAACGAATATCATTGCTTGTCACGTGACTCCCTTTTTGCAAACCAATGAATAGAGCTTGATATAACGGTTTTTGGGTTGTTGTTTTTTTTTACCAATATTCTATTCTTGGGTCATTTGGGCTTTTTGTTTGAGCAGAATTGACATCCACCATATCTCCACAGCAACAACTGCAAGAAGTACCAGTTGCAACAGCAACATATAGAGAGTTTCGCTCCTTCCGTTTCCGGTCTGTTTTTCCCTGGTCTCCTGTTTCGGACATTTTACGTTTTTCGTTCCTCACTCATACCGTTCGTTGTTAGTTACTTCTTGTTCCTGTCACTCCGTTCGCGACGACGTGTTTGACATACAACGACACTATGTTAAAGTGAATATCAGTAAAAGTAAGGAAAGAAAACGGAGGTATTTTAGTCATTCTGACGTTTTATCATTTTGTGATTTACTCATTTTATCTTACTTTAAAATATCATCAATAAAAAGTATCTACAACATTATACTACAGTTTTGAGAAATACAAGTCCTATTTTTGAACCTTCATGGCCCCGAATAGGTGTATCGTATTTTTATACTCGAGACAGGGTCTAAGGACCCACGTTTGAATTTTGGGAAATAACAAATGATCGTTTATGCTTGTCTGCTTTTGATGCAATGATATACCCCAAAAGTTTGCAAATGCAAAAAACAACAAAACAAACCACACATACAAAGATGCTGGTTCAAGGCCAGTTCAAAATGAGATGCAATTCTCAAACAGATGAAAACTTGACCCACAAATGGCATTTTCTTGATAATTGGCGACCCTGTTGGATATATACAAATTAGGCATATTTCCACGACTAGGATTCATTGTGACTTCTGAAGATTGTACTGTGGAGAAAAAAATGTTGTGATTTTGACAAAAAATGCTATTGAAAAGCTAACAAAATCCTCTCGTGATCTGTACAAACATTTGGTTTCCTGGTCCCGAACAAGTGTAGAGAGATCAAATTCGTGGCTTTTTTGAAAAGAACACTGACTGTCACGACTCATTTTCCATCTTAGTAACCTGTCTATTTTGCTACGCGTCCTCTGATTAGATGATTCAGTCAATCGCCAAAACAATGATCTCCCCCGCTAAATTCAGACAAGCAGTTGCTGAGTAAGTGTCGTTGAGAGATACACGTATCTTCTAATGATGTGCACGGATCAACTTGTATTTCTATATAGAAGGGTGAATGCATCTATTCTTTCCTGTTTCTATTCTATTAACATCATTACTTAAGCTTGAATGATATCCTTTCATGCATATTGATACTTCTGTATCTAAGATGCTACTGAGAAAAGCTGTTAATATTTCGTATCACTTTCCTTTGCTATTATAAAGTCAAGCAATACTGGAAGAAGATAGCAAAAACCCCTTTCGTCTTCCACTGGTAAGTACTTACAACACTTCCACATTCTATAAGGTAACAGTTATTTTATACATTATTTTCATGTGTGTCTCATTCAATTTATACAAAGAAAATGATCAAGACATCACGCCGACAATTGCACTCTTGTATGTCCGCAGCAAACAAAATATCGAACACATCTGTGGGCTCCTCCGAAGATTGATGCACGAGCTGATCAGGGAACTTTTCTGTGCGGTAAAAAAACATGGCATGTTTCGCATACTCGTTCAATGGCTTTGGTCAAATCTAATGCGTAGAAATGTCGCGTCACAACTAGCTGCATTTAATTTTGTGTTGGATTGCCATGCAAAATATGCAAAGCAGTGGACCGGACATCGAGTGCGGATCATGGTGCAATAATGCATTCAGTTTTTGGCTAGAAAGGATCACTATGGCACACTCTGAGAATACCATCTCTTGCGATTGAAGCAGTTCTAAGGTAAGCTTAACATATTTGATGTTGGTTAGTGTTCTCAACGGACGTGCCCCTGCTTCAGGTGAGCATGTTATCGTCTCAAATCGGTACACTTCATATTGACAGCCATGCTGAACGAGTCGTTGACATTAAGCTGGTTCTGTTGTCTATTACGTCTTACAAACATGCCGAGTGTCCGACTGAGTCTTCTGTCTCCGATTGTGACATCATATGTGGCATTGAAGCTCGGAACACTCAGGCACATTGTGACTCGCCAAATCTGCCGGTACATTGAAGTAGTAAACTCCAAGAAAATGAAGACTTAACGACAGACAGAGACTGGATCGTCGAATGCACCCAGAAATTCTACCAAAAACTCTACTATTAAAAACAAAGACCACAAAACAACGAACAGGGTATGCAAGATGCGAGCTAATAGTCTAAGGATTTTCCAGAAGTTACGCCATGGGAGGTGAAACAAGGGATAAAACAAGGAAAGAACGAAGAGGGCCTTTGACCCGATAACATCACTATGGACCTACTAAAAAAAGCTAGTAAGATTGTCGCTGGGGAACTAGCTATTCTATTGAACGTATGCTTAAAACAAGGTAAAGTCCCACAAAATTCGAACGATAATGCTGTTATTTTAAAAAGGAAACTCAAAAGACTTTAACAACTTCTTACCAATATGTCTATCAAAGTGCATCTACAAACTTTTCACCAAACTAATCACCAACCAAACCACAGAAACGTCAGACAAAAACCAATCACAGGAGCAAGCTGGCTCTAGAAAAATCTACTCGACCATGGACTACGTACATTCGATGAATCAACTAAAGGAGAAAGTAGCAGAATGTAAAATACTACCCTTTGAAGCATTTATCAACTTCATGAAGGCCCTGGCTCAGTGGACATTCCCAAAATCATTGGGGCTATCACTCTACTAGGTGTAGACCGGAGTACTACAACATATTCACGGTAGATGTACAATCAATACATCCTCCCGAGAGTTACCTATGAAGCTGAAACATAGAACCTAACCAAAAGATTTACCCTCAAACTGAGAACCATTCAACCTGCACATGAGAGAATCGTGCTCAACCTCACATGGAGAGATCAAAAGACAGCACAATATACTAGGGAAAGGAGTTGGAGATATCATAGGATCCATTAGAAAACTCAAAATTGCAATGGGCTGGTCATGTTGCAAGAATAGCAGACAGCCGATTGGCATCACAGTTCACAGTATGGATCCCCACAGATCACATGCGTAATCAGGGCTGACCGAATACAAGATGGAGAGATGAACTAGACATATTCAGAAAGTGTTGGCCCCACGATAGAGAGATATGGCGAACCCTGGGGCAAGTCTATGTCCGACGATGATGATCGGCTGGTGGTAGATAAGAATGACGTCACCGTTATTGGGAATTCTCTAGCTTTTCAATTTTCAGTACACGCTGTTTGCTATCTGAAAGTACGTGCGTTTGATGTAACGATTGTATAATGTACGGGCTGAAGCGCTTAATAGCGGCTGGGATACATAGTGCTTTGATTGCACACTGAAGCTAGGTTATTTGGCGTTTCCGTAGCAGGTGTCTTGTTTTTTTTTAACCTTCCAATATTTATTTTCTGGCAACAGAGTAATAATGCTGTAGAGTTTGATTATAAATAATACCTAATGAAATTCGTTTTGATTGTGTAATTACCCACTGGAAATGATAAAATATTGGTATATTTGGTTCAGAAGAAATTGACTTTTTATTGAAAAATTGGCTTGAAGTATTTACTTATGGACGATACTGTATGTACGAAAATGGTATAGTATTAATCAAACTACATGAAGATACAAGCAAAATAAAGATTAGAAAAAGAAAGCGGATACAATTTTATCTAGACTATTAACACCGAGCCCTGAGAGAAAATTTTTTTTTCAGGAAACTGACCAGGGAAACATATGAGTAAACATAGACGGAGAATATTTATACCATTTGAGTTTTTTGATGACATTGTGTTAGTATCAGAAACATCGAGTGATTTATGAAGTATGCTCAGTTATCTAAGTAAGGTAAGTCAAAAATAAGGGTTAAAGACGAAAAGAACAAAGATACGGGTGATATTCAATAATAAAGTCTTGAAAAGGATCGTAAGAGTAGAGTGTGAAGTCTTAGAAGTTGATGAATACATTCTCTTATGTCAGGCAATAAAGCAAGATAAAGACCATAGAAATGAAATAAAACGTCACTTTACGATTGATTGGAAAGCATTTGGTGTAAATAGAGACGTGACAAAAAGCTAATCGCGAATATGCTTGAAACGTAAAGTATGAAATCAATTCATTTTACAAGCAATGAGGTATGGATGCAAAAGCTGGAAACATACAAAATCATTCGAAAACCAACACAGAATTGCACAGAGGGCAACGGAAAGATCATTGCTAGGAATAAGTCTTGATGATAAAAAAAGATCAACATGGATCCAAGTGAAGGATATCAGACGAGTAATTAAGCAACAAAAATGGAGATGGGCTGGTCTAGCGAAACGCATGTCTTCCAGTAAAGACACTGGGAAATCTGAATTGTATAACGGCAGTTGGAGAAAGACACAAGATGAGAACGCAGACGCCAGCTGGTGAGGCAGTGGGGCATTAATAAAAGATCTAGTTATGAAGCAAAGGTCCATTTCGATCAACGTTTCTACCTCAGAAGAAGCAGCTAATATGTTACTAGTCCCGCTACGTTTATGGGGAAATTTTGTTGTGGAAATTCTCCTTTCGACGTCTCTGTGTTCCCGCCTGATTTGAACAATTCATTTTTTGCCTCTCTCAAATCTGCGTACGGCTTCTGTTCACGCATGCTGTTTTCATTCTTTGTTTTTCGGAAGTTGATCTAAGTGAGCTTTTGGTTTATATTAATTTGATTATTGTGTAGGTTTCTGTTCATGAGTTGCTTCGCGGGAGATGGTGCTCCATTTTTTTAGTCGTGTTGTGAGTAAAGCTACGAGTGCCAAATACGGACCATCGTTTTTATAGCTTCCCGAGAGTTTTCTTAATTGTTTGAATGGCTCTCTATACCATTCCATTCGATTGAAGGCAGTTTGGACTCGATTCTAAGTGTTTGAAGTCCCATTGATCAGTGAGTTGATTTAAAACCATATGACTTGAACGCCGGTTCTCCTTCGCTAACAACAAATTGAAGAGTTCCAAATTTAGCAAATGTGTTGTTTTAAACATTTTATTGCTGTTCGCAATCTCGAATTTGATGTAGATCAGAATATCTTGAGGTATAATCAGCTACGAGAAGTTATGATTTGTGATATAAATGGGATAACAGTTCTTGATGAGACAGGGATTTCATTAAGTAGCAGCTCAGCTGATTGTTTATAACCGTGATCGAGTGCTGATCATATCTTTTATTTGAGAGCTCATGTCGGACCAGTATGTGCATTCTTCAGCCTTTGCTAGGTATTTCCCGATGCCTAGCTGACCGGTATATATATATATATATATGTGTGTGTGTGTATATGTGTGTGTGTGTGTGTGTGTGTATGTGTGTGTGTTGTGAACGCAACGGGTTAGGCACGATTATTTACGCAACCGCGAGTACTTGTACGATTGAGGTTCTGACGCGGATGGAAACATATGGTTTAAGGGAGGAAGGTTTTTTTCTTTGGGAAGCCAGTTATATTTTGTGTTCTCTTTGCGTGATTAGCATGATTGGGTCACCTGAAATGACTACCCTGCGCACGTTGAGTTGGTTGTCACTAGATTTTTCATGTCATTTTTGTCAAAAGCAAAAGTTTAGAGAAAATATCGCGGTCTTTTGCCCCTATGTAGGCCAAGTGAATCAAAGTTGTAATTCTACGTGATTTGGCATCAGATTCTGTTGCTTGTAGGAACAGGTTTAGTTGTTTTTACTTGCACCATGCGTCGGCTAAATTTTCTTGATGGAAATTCAGACAGTGAGGTGGTAAAAAGTCCTTTTTTTGAAAATGAAAAATAATTCGGTAATGGATGATGGATTATTCTAGACTTCTGACTCATTTTTGTATGCTGATTAACAGTATATGGATAAGAAGTGATTTTGTTAAAATGGAAGATAAATAAAGCAATAGAAACAAGCGTGTATTCAGTTTTAATACTGCATTGGGGGTAGGTGAGTGGCAATTTCGCGAATTTATATATCTTAGTTACAATTTCATGATATAATTTAGCAGTATCATAGCTGTAATGAATAGTTTTGGGGACTGGGAAACTCCCAGAAAGACACTCCCCTTTGTTTTGATCTCGGCAAAGGATTATCGTCCTATCTCACAAATTTTCCGTTGTCTTCGCTGTGAAATTTACTACATGTTTAAAGATTTTTTAATCATCTTCAGGCATTCTATTATTCAGGGTTATTGGATCATGTCTTATGCCTTTCTGTAATCTATTCATACCAATGTTGAGTAATGTATGTTTTGTGTATCTTAACAGTTTAGTTTGACCTGGTAATATGAATTCTCCAATAAATATAGAAAAAAATATAGTAAAAATTAAATAGTTCGTGTCACCATTGAGATGAATAGTTATTTGTAGAGAAATGTATGCATTTATTCTTTCAGTGCTGTTTGTATACAAACATAACTGTAGAATGCATGCAAAAGAAACAAATAAAAATATTTTTCTTAAAAAAAAAATGACTCATTTAATCGTAAACGAAAGAGAGAATCGGAGAGATAAAAGGAACATGCATGATGAAGAATTTAGGTAATACAAAATGATTGATAGTAAACACAATAACGATCATCCGTAATTAAAGCATGCTGGATGAAAATAGAGGATAAAATGTGCACAATGAGAAGTTAGCTCCAAAGCAATTTTAAATGATATTAGAAAAGGGTTTCACGCCTGCCTTCTGCAGACGGGCAAATGTGCGTTCGGACATCGGCAAACTTACTTTTATACACTGGGATCCAACGTAGTACAGAACAAGAACGCCAAAAGCTTCGAGGTAAAAATTGTTAGCAATGCGTTAGTTTTCTATTTTAGATATTTTCGTGGGATCTTATTCCAAGAGCTATCTTGTTCTGACTTTGTGGAAAGGTCTGTCAATGTTCATGAAAAAATATTGTAAATTTCGTATTTTTAAAATATATAGCATCTTATTTTTATCCAATTTGGCCACAGTAAGAAGTTGTTCATGAATGAATATCACTGTAACACCACTATTAGTGTCTTTTTTTCTTTAATGACTCCTTTCTGTATATCTTAATCGATATATGGCGTATCACACTTTTTCGCATAGTTCAGTACTTCTCAAACCTTTTCCCCACGAACCACTTCTCAAAGATATTTGCCGACCCCTAAAGAGCTTTATGTTTATTAGGTCCAATTAAAAGTAACAATTTTGCTGATGATGATATCCCTTACCCACCATTTGGAACAACAAACATTTTCGCACTGATACGCGTTCAATAGTTCCTAATCTAAAAAAAAATTCACATAAAAATTCAGACGCAAATATCTAGTAAGAAAATAATTCATCATGGTTTTCAGAAACTACATTTATTTCGAATCTATTTTCCTTTGGTGGACCTTTTACATGGGCCTCGTGGATTTTGAGAGCCGCTGTCTTACACCACATTTTTAAAAATCGAGTGTCAAATTGCCCTCTCCTTAAACATACGGTTACGTTTTTACTATATAAGGTAAAGATTTCTGTGTTGGGGGTTGGGATTTCTCTACAATTTTTGACTGCTTTCAATCCATTAGACCCATCTAAAAATGTGTCAGTTTTTAGAAAAAGATTGTTTCAGCTTTTACCGGGAGGTGTCCACTTACAATGTAGTCATAATGCTATAGTTAGCAAATACTTTGTGTTATCTTACCGAAAGAACAGGGGATATAAAAATATGAAGAGAAAATAACAATGATGAATAATCCTTATCCAAACGGTAAGTACTATAAGCCGTGTTGGCTCTAAAGTAAGTAAGGGTCATGTTTGCAAATTTTTCGTTTTTGAGAAAATAAATGGAAGCATAAAATAAAAAACACGACAATAGCTTGGTCTTTTTGATGAAAAGCCGTGATAGTTGCAAATACTTCCGGTAAGATGGCGGAGGGTAAGTACCGATGATAACATCGTAGTTACATTGTAGATAGAATCCCCTCGTAATACCTGGATTTTCTTTTTTTTTTTCTGAAAACAAATGAATTTCCAGATGGTTGTAGGGTCTAATGGATTGAAAGCAACTACAAAAAACTAAAAAAGAAAAATCTTTCCTTCTGGGAGAATTTGCAACTCCCGACACGTAAATCTTTACCGATATTAATTTGCATTGTCTGTTCTAAACATACCTAGTTTGTGTTCCGATTGAATTAAAGAAAAAACAACAAACATTTGTTGTAAAACATTTTCAATAAAAATAATGACAAACAATGAGACGAAAATAAAATGAATATTACATCTGTTGTGAACCATTTTCAGAAGAAAAAAAATCATATACATGTTACTTACTTAAGCTCAGTTCAAGTTTTAATGGAGATTTTCTCGATAGATGAGACAAAATCGCTCACAACACAGCAAAGAAGAAGGGTAAAGGTTGGTTACTGGTTCGCAAACCAAAGTATCAAGGGACGTAAAAAAAATAAAAAAAATAACGCTGAGTTATGCGGCTGCTGCAGAAACCAACGTCTTAAAGAACAAATAGCAAAAAACTTGACCATTTAAAACTGTATTTCAACAAATGAACTATGAGTGATATAAAATTCAGGGTAAGTTTTAGGGATGGAGGTTAGTTTTAGGGTTGTCCAACGAATCTTTATTATTAGTTGCACGTGTATATTCTTTTTGATTTCATGATTATAAAAAGAATGTTTAATCTTTTTTGTCAATACTTGTAATACCAACCCTAAAACTGACCTTTAATCATATCCTTTATAATCAAACTTAATAAAATAAGTTTTAAATGGTAAAGTTTACCGCTTTATTCCTTGAAACGTTAGTAGTAGCAGCCGTCCAAGTCAGAGTTATTTGTTACCCCCACCCTTGATGATTTAATTTGAGAACCTGGAAGAGACCATTACTGCAATGAAGTTTTCATCCATTTGGATTCCAATGGGTGAATAAAAAAAGAGCATCCTATTTTAATAGCTGCAAATACTTATTTGTCAGCAATAAACGTATTCTAATGAATAACGTAATAAAACCGTTTAGCGTCTTTGGGTCGAATTTCTTACTCAAGCGTCTGACGTCGAGCGTCCTGTTGCGATGCGTTAGACAAGAGAATGTACGAGGTTGCGTGAATGATTCCTCACGGTAACGAGATTTTAACGAGATTTCATGCGAAAATCATTATCATTGGTTTCATTGGTGGACATACGTCGTCTTCTGGTCATTATTATTTCATCAGTTAGTATTCACATAAGTTGTAACTGATGGGTTATACTGGTGATTAAAGAAAGAGAATCTCGACAATTTTTCTTCTCTACTATTCTGGCTGTTTACAGTAATGCTGTTGTCTAGATGGTCACGATTCTTCCTCAGATTTTTCGCGAGGCTTTCCGGTACATTTTCAATCGCTCACACAATCATGAGTACAACTGACACCGAATGGAACAGAAGATGAGAAGTTGATGACTGCGGCTAAAACATTGTGATAAAGACAACAATGACGAAAGAATTGTTCATAAAGAATCAATGCATAACAGTAACATCATCCCATCCCAGAAATACAGGAATAGAGAAGACCGGAGAGTACAACGGCCGAAATATTGTGATAAACGCAACAAGGATGAGAAAATAGGTTTTAAATTATCAATATCCAATAGTAACAAGGTCTCATCACAGAAATTCAGACTGAAAGAAGACCGGTGAGTTCAACAGCCGAAAGGCAACAAAGATGAGGAAAGGTATCGATGTATAATGATAACACCATGTCTCAGAAATTCAAACTGAAAGAAGATTGGGAAATATAGCGACTGAGACAGCGATAAATGCTACACAAAAGAGGAAACTGGTCCGAGAAATTCATTTTGTATTAGTAAGAACACTTTCTCTCCGAAATTCTGGCAGAGTGAATGCCACAGGGCACAGCGAGAGGAGACAAAAAAGACGAAGAAATTGTTCTGAAAGATTCATTGAATGATAGCCCATTTCTTTGTCTGAGGCGAACTTACTCGACGAAGTGAAAACCTAAAGCTTATTTCAGACAGTGTCGATAAGAAAAGATCTATCAAACTCAACAATTATTTGCACAGTCACGTTTAGAAAAAAAATCTGCAGTTCCAGGTCAGAGATGATGTTGCAAAAATCATCAGCAGCGGCAGCAGCGGCAGCAGCCTTTTTAAGTCCGTTTTTGGACATAGACCTTCCCCAAGATTCGCCACAATTCTCTATCATGGGCGTCGCGGAGCCAGTATTTCCAGAATTTGTCTAGTTCATCTCTCCATCTTGTGTTCTGTCATCCTTGGTGATCCCTGGGGATCCATGTAGTGAGTCGTGATGTCCATTGGTTGACCTTCATTCTTGCAACATGGCCTGCCCATTGCCATTTAAGTTTTCTAATAGATTCTATGATGTCTCAGACCCCTGTTTTCTTCCAGATATATTATGCTGTCTTGCGATCCCTCCATGTGAGGTTGAGTATGATTATCTCATGCGCACGCTGCATGCTTCTCAGTTTACAGGTCTGTCTCTTGGTTAGGTTCCATGTTTCAGCTCTATAAGTGACTATCGGGAGAATGCATTGGTTGTATACTCTTCTTTTTGGGACTACTGGGATCATCCGGTTTTTGGAAGTTGAGCTTGCTCTGCCAAAGGCTTGCCATCCTTGGGTGATTTTTTGCTTGATTTCCTCCTCTTTGGTACTTTTCGCCTGTCTTACCTACACCCAATGGCCATGGAAACCATGTTACTTGGCATTCCCGTTTGAAATTAGCATTCTCTTAGCATTCTCGTTTAAAATTCTACCCATCACGTAAAAAGCAATTCTATTTCACTAAACCATTTCTACTTATTATAACTCATCACCGCTCTTTTTTGACTCAATTTCAACTCATTAATTATCATCATATTTTGTATTAGAATAGATTATTGTTTTTTGCATTTTTGTAATTAATTTTGTGTGTTTTTTAAGTATATTTTTGTTTTAATTACTTTTATGAAATTCAAGAAAAACATTCAAATATCAAAATACAACCATAACTTAAGTTTCTTTTTTGTCTACTGAAAAAATTCAAATCAGATCAAATTCCAAATTTATGAAGAAAACAACTAAAATACAGCAATAATAACTTTCAAAGTGGAAATGGAAGGTTAATGTTATGTTCTGTTGACGTGAGAAGATTGGATATCACTCTTTGATCTTAAACGAGAAGCTGAAAAAGGCAGAAGCACAAAACTAAAATAGTGCCATGGACTTCATTCTCATATATCGAACTAAGGTAAGGTCGAAATTAGAACGTGGTGCAACTGATCTGCTGCTGGATCAACTGAACTAGGTCCGTTAAATGTAGTAAAATACCAAATTCACTTCTTATTTATCGAACACATTCCACCTCCAGGTGTCCCTATTTTCTCACCTGGGATTTGGTTGCCAGCAATTTAGACCATTTCACTTATGAAATATCCTGTAAGAAGGGCCAAGTACCAATTTGGCCCCGTGTAAAATTTTTGAAGAACCCACAAAACCTCTGATTCGAGGTCCGTGGAGGACGAAGCAAATTATTGTACATCAGTTTAGAGTTAACAAGTCAAGTCAATTTTAATTTATCAAATTGATGAATATATCAACTAAAAGATGAAAACAAATTTACATAGTCATCATGGTGTCACCCATCAGATGGTGTCACCCATCAAATGGTGTCACTCGGGGCGTTCCCACCATCGGTACGCCAGTGGACGAGAAAGTTACCACTATACTACAGAGAGCTTGGCAACAAAATATGCGTTTAGTCCATCAAAAGTTGTTGTTTGAGCTCCTACTGAGCTAGTAAGCTAGTCTCATCAGTGACAGGCATATGGTTGGTGTCAGCTGCAGTAACTCGGTAGCTTTCAGAATTTGCTCTCTTCCTCGGATATCGAGAATTTTGGTGACCATGTTACTGAATTTTATGGCACACCCTCACTTACAAACAACTTCACATCTTTAGTTCTTAACTTTCCAGTTCTGACGGAGTGAAATAATATGAAAATAAGTATGGTACTATGAACATTTTTTCATTCAGTATCTCCAAAAAATACTAAAAGACTGAACTGGGAAGTACCCAGAGAGGGCATATCTTTGCCAACGTCATCGAGAGGGGAAGTAATTGTGCATAGATCCGCCCCCCAAATTAAGTACATAGGGCTTCCAATATATTTAATTGAAAAATTTTGAGTACTTTTTGAGATGTAGTGTGGACAAATATGAACCTTTAGCGATATCATGTGATGTAAAATTATGACTACGATGGAGAGGAGGCAATTGTGGATGAATCAGTCACTTTCGCTCTATTATCACCCTTCCATAAAATTTCCTCGAAATCGATTGAGAATTTTGAAGTTATCGTGTGAGCCGTCACGAGCGTATACATAAATGAATGAAGATAAAAACTGAAAAATATCTCACGATTAAAAAGAGATAGTCCGAGATCCACCCCAAAATTTAGCCAACTTTTCTTTCTTGTATTGCACATCCTTCCACAAAATTTAATTGAAAATTTTTGAGAACCTTCTGTAGCTATCATGTGGGCAAAGGCAGAAGTTTTGCGATCTGTGGTGTAGACATGAAACTATGACGGAGGGTAGGTATTTATCCATGGATCCATCCCCACATTCAATCACTTCATGGCTCATTTCCAACCGTTCCTCAAATCTTTCAGGTTATTCAGTGAGAACTTTCAGACATATCGTGTGGATAATCATGAATTCTGGTGACATTATGTGGTGCAGATATATAACTATGATGGAGAGGAGGTAATTGTGCACGGGTCTGTTCAAAAGATTTATCACTTTAATCGTAATCAATTGAAAACTCTTGGAGATATCTTGTGTACTGTCGTGAGCAGATATATAAATGTATTGGAAAAAAACAGAAAAACAGAAAATCCTGGAGCCGCCCACAAATTTACGCAAGTCTTGCTAAATACTGGCTCCTTGATGCCCATGATAGAGAATTGTTGCGAATCCTGGGGAAGGTCTGTGTCCAACGACGGATGTTAAAAGACTGATGATGATAATGATGATGATGATGATGATGTGTGGATAGACAGATGTTTCATTAGAAGAAAGAATTACCAAGAGACTATATGAAAGATTATTGGGCTGTCATCATGGTGACAACCCCTCTAATTGTATCACCCAGAGAGACACCGTTGGTCTGCAACGGTCTCATCGATACTAAACTTTGTTTAGTACAGCATAACCTTAACAGTTGGTCGGACGATTGTAATGCATTAATCTTCCAAGTGCCTTAGAATGAGCTCTCCAAATGCTGTCTTTTACCTAAACTTGAACAACCACCACTAGTACCAATGGGATATAAGCAACTACACCAACTAATGGAGAGATTACCAAACTTAGTCTCGCACAGGGTTCCAATAGTGTCTCATTGCTGTCAGTGTGAGTGATTTTAGAACTCAGGACCCATTAGCAAATGGTGTATATGAATAGATTGCTAGCAATCGGTTCATTGTCGGTGATAACAACAATCTAGTCACCTTGAATAAGAAACAAACTGTTTTGAAACATGTCGACTACTTAATACTGACAATCGTTTTTTCCGTAATTTCAATAAATAATGAAGACAGACACAGAAATATGTTGAAGAATTTGGAAAAATAGATAAAAAATAATTTATTAATTGTGGTTGTAAATAATGCTGTGACGTTTCATAAAAGAATAATTCTGAAAAGAAATATCATTTAAACTGACATTTCAGATAATTTTATGTAGGTGATAATTCTCTGGTTTTTAAGAAAAAATTTGTTTGGAGTTCACCACTTGGGAACGTTGGGGTGGCCAGATTTTGTTTTGGTCAGAGCATTTTGAAGATGATTCTTCTTGAAAATTCCTTACAAAAAAAAGAGAAACTCTTCGCTTATTTAGTGTTATCGTTAAAACCATCTCCGAATTTTTTTTCACTCATTCGCTCATGACCGTTTTTTGTATCGTTGCAAATTTAGCAACTGTTTCTAAGAGGTAATATGACCCAAAATGATACCAAATTCCTTGGAAGTCGTGCTGCCATCTTGAAAGACTATAATTACCGATTTTGGTGTGACAATTTCTGCATCCTTTTTGTCAATCACTAATATTTCACCCCCAACGTTGTCATTTTGTTGCGCTTCTGTGTTTGTCGTGGGAAGGTTCTCGTGCAAATTGTTTTTAAAACAAGGAGTTGCATCGGAGCTCATTTGCCCTACTCTGGTTTGACATTTAGTTTCAAAAGAAATACTCTGACCATTTTCCTTGCTTAGACTCGAATCATCTTGTTCATCCTGAAAATTGGAGTCTGCATTTTCGCTATTCTCGTGTCTCTTGACGGATTGCAAATCACCTAAGCCCAAACTGTTCGGTCCGTGTCTAAAGTGACCATTTACGGAGATGCTTACGTGTGATATATGATCTTTGTCGTCGGTGTTAGCGTTTCCATTAACTGCCATATTCTTCTTGAAAAAATCATCAGAAACTGTCTCGGGAAACTTTTGTTCTGCATTCATAAAATCTTTACTATCCAATATTAATATCTCGTCATCGTGGGGTTCAAGAGAGACATTTGCCGAGTCAGAGTCGTCAGCATTCTTAACTTCGAAACCTATATTATTATTTTGATTGTTGCCATTTTCCAAGCCGGAATTTTTCACCCCGTGTTGGAAGTGATCATTTACCAAGATGCTTATGTGTGATATATGATCTTTGTCGTCGGTGTTAGCGTCTTCATTGAAAGTGACATCAGAACCCGTCACGGAAAACTTTTGTTTCGCGTCCATAGAATCTTCTTCATGATTCAAATTTGATTTCTCGTCATTGAAGGACCCATGTAAGACATTTGCCGACACATAGTCGTCAACGTTCATAATTTCAAAACTTCTATTATTATTTTCCAAGCCGGAACTTTTCAATCCATGTTGAAATTGACCATTTACTGAGATGCTTATGTGTGATGTATGATCTTTCTTGCTAGCGTTAGTATCTTTATTGACTGCCATATTCTCCTTCGAAGTGTCATCAGAAACTGTCTCAGAAAATTTTCGCTTTGGGTTCAGAAGAATTTCTTTACTTTCCAAATTTAAATTCTCGTCATCGTGGGACCCACGAGAGATATTTGCCGAGTCAGGGTTGTCAACAGACATAGCCTGTAGATTTCCATTTTTATTCCGTTTGATGCTATTTTCTAAAGAGGTATCTGTGCAATTCATTTTGTACCCCAGATCATTATTTACGCTCAAAGCTTTGTTCTCCATAATATTTTCGAAACATTTTTGTGCGATATAAGATGATATCTTACCATCTTTCTCGTCATTGCTGTCTATCGACCCGTTTAATCCGTTAACACTTTTTAGGCTGGCAAAATTTAAACCATTGAAGTTGCTCATGTCGTGATCTTGATTAGGAACGTCCTCATTGACTTTTACCAGCTTTCCATGTAGCATCTTTTGACACGCGATTACACCTTTGTTGTTACATTCTTTTATTCTGTCATAATCGATTTGCATATCGTCTTGTCCGCCATTTTTAAACATCATAATTTGATCTTCATTCTTTTTATCGTCTGCATTTAACGAACTATTGCTGAAAACCCAATCTTTGTCCTTTTTGTTATCATCTTCCCGGTGAGAATTATCACGATTCTCATCGATATCAAAAATCTCATAATATAATTTCGTGAAGATATCGTCCAAATCGGGATGAGAATATTTTTTCAATAATTCATTCTGGTTGCCCCAGTCGTTGTCCAAATCTGATATATCTGATTCAACCTGCTTGAAGACATCATTTGATTTTTCATCTGTATGGTCAGTATCTTTCATACCGTACAAGGTCATAAAATCCAAGTCATCTTTGACTGGTAGGGTATCAAAACTTGCAATCTTGTAGACCTTTGTATTATCGAGTTTACTCAAAGTTTTTTCTATGTCATCCTCATTCGTTTTGCTTATTACTGCATTTAGCTGAGTGGGAATATTTCCCTGCTGGTCTTCTATATCATTTGCAAATTTATGTCCAAAATGTTTCGCTGGTTTGTGATCTACCCTATATGTTTGTGACTCACCCTGGTCGACGTTTAAAAGTACATTTGACAGGTCGAAATTTGGTGTCTCTAAGTCAGTGCTCTTTTTGACAAGGGATCGGTATTCATTATCACGAATCACATCCCCCGATTCCTCTAGTATGGGCCTCTCCCCCGAATGAATGTCTTTTTGTTTTAATGTTGCAAATTTAGTTCCTTTTTCAAATTTGTCTTTATTTTCCGATAAATTAGAATCTTTATCATCTTCTTTGCCGTTTCGTTGACTCTGGGAGATCAATGATTTAAAAGCAGTCACGCCTTCGTCTCTATTTGCGGTGTCCTTTTCGTTAGCTTCTGTAAGGGTCATTCGTTGCGTTTTCTCACTGTCTGGAGAGCTTCGGATATTAGATTTTTCGAACAAATGTCTAATACCTGATAACACAGATGCCTTCACCCGATTTCGCCCAGATTTGATCTCATTTAGATGGATATCATCCGCTCTAAAAATATTCTGCGACTCTTCCAGCTTTTTTAAAAGGGCAGCTGGCATCAGTTTCTGTGTATTCTTATTCAATTGATTTCGACTTGAACCACTGTTAACGCCAGTTGCACCAATGTTTGAAAAAGTACTGCTTTTCTCCAATGTTGCTTTTCTTCTCTTTCTTACCGGTGCACCTACCTTTGGCGGTGGGGGATCAAAACCTGCAAACTTGTAGAACTTTCCATTCATGGGCTTATCCATGATTTCTTTCATGTTATCTTCATTTGAAGGGCGATGAGTTTCACTTTTTACGTGATGATCGATGTGTACTGCATTTAGATTAGCAGGAATATTTCCCTGCTTTTCTTTGATAATATCATTCACAAAATCACTTTCAACATATTTCACGGGTTTAGAATCTGCTCCGTGCGCTTGCAACTCGTCCTGATCGACGTCTAAAAAATTGTTCGAGAGCCCAGGATATGGTAAATCAAAGTCAGTGCGCTTTTTGACAAGGGGTCGGTACACATTATCATTACCCACATCATCTGATTCTTTTGATTTGGACGCACCCCCCGGAAAAACGTTTCTTTTCTTTAATGCTACGAATTCACTTCCTTTTTCAAATATGTCTTCATTTCCCAATAAATTAGAATCTCTATTATCTTCCTCTGTGGCTTCTTTGCATTTTCGTCGACTTGGGGAGATCAACGATTTAAAAGCAGTCACAACTTCGTCTGTTGTTGCGTTATTTTTTCCTTGAGCTTCGATAAGGGCCATTCGTTGTGATTTCTCATTGTTTGTAGAGCTTTTGAAATAAGATCTTTTGAACAAATGTTTAAGACCTGATATCACAGATGCTTTTTCCCAATTTTGCCCAGTTTTAATGTTCCCATATTGCTGGATATCATCCTCTCCGAGAATATTTTCCAACTCTGGTCTCAACTTTTTTACAAGGGGGGTCAACGTTTTAAAAGCAGTCACACCTTCTTCATCTTTTGTTTCTGTATGTTTTTCGTTAGCGTCTGTGAGGGTTTTGTGTGTTGTATGATTCAATTCCCTTGAGCTTCCAATGCTTATCGCACCAACGTTTGGCAAAGTATTGCTAGCTGTAACAGACAAACTAATATTGTTAGAGACTTGGGGTTGGCTGGCTGTTTCCAATTCAATAATAGTCGACCCCTTGGCGCCTACTGTCTGACTTTCATTGATTTTATTTTCAGAATAGATATATTTATTTGGACTGACTTGGCTAGCCGCCCGGTGGATTCGCGAAAAAATGTTTTTGTTGAGTAAATTATGCATATCTCCCTTATCTATGTCAGCGTTTTTAATTTCTGACTCAGATTCTTCTGATGTATGTTGACTGGTAATATTTGCCCCATTCAACTTTTTGCTATTGCTGCGGAGAAGTGTGTTATTTGAAGAGCCGTCGACGACGCTTCTCATATGGAAACTGCGATCGATGTGATCTTCGCTTGTTGCTAATGAAGCTATTCCATCAGGGTGCAAATAAATTCCTTTTCCACCGGTGCCGTCGTTTGTTGAGGCTGGAAGAACGAATAAATAAATAAAAAAAGCGTTTCAATTGTTTTAATAAGATACTACATAAGAAAATTCAAACATTCTTAAGTCTTGTTTTCAAAGTCTGTAACAAGCGAAAAATGAACTCATCAAGTGGTAAGCTAAAAATTAATCAATTACTGATATATCATATAAATGTGGGTGCACGATAATTTTCGGCTCATATTTCGTTTAGCATGAAGATTGAAAATATGATTATTTACAACTAGCTGGACCCTTAGAAATTCCACGGGTTTTGACAACCAAGATATCATCCCTATTGCAGTTGTGTTTTTTGCAGTTAGGGTATATAATTTTGTCAACATATTTTATTGCCAGTTGAATGTATTAATGTTAACTACGATAAGATGCTAAAGCGTTTTCATCATCAACTTCAAAGCAGTATATCTCAGCTTAGAATAAATGTTATTAATCAAAATAATCTCCAGATTCTATACATTTTGCCAACTAGAAAACAAGTCAATTATTCTGGAAGCATAGAATTATGGGGTTCTGGGACCAATGAATTTTTCAAAGCCGTTTTGAGCTGCTGATCGGATTTGAAGGCTTTACCAGCAAGAGGAGGTCAAAATGCTTAAAAAGAGGTATTCAGTCGGATTGGGACCGAGCGAATAAGCAGGGTGAGGTAAATTTTCTTAGCCTTGTTCATTCAAATTCTACAGGGTCATTCGCGTGACGTGCGGTCGGGCGATGTCATAGTGAAAAATTGATCATTTTCGATTGACCAATTTTTCAAAGCCGTTTTGAGCTGCTTATCGGTTTGGAAGAATTTCCCAGCTGGAAGTGGTCAAAATGCTTAAAAAGTGGTGTTCAATGGCAGTGAGACCGGGGAAATAAGCAAACTAAGGTAAATTTTCGTGGCCTAATTCGTTCAAATTCTGCAGTGTCATTCGTGTGACGTGCGGTCAGGCGATGTCATAGAAAAAATTGACCCTTTACGATTGACCGATATTGGACGTAAACGTGGCAATTCTTGGTACTTTTTGTCAATGTTCTGGAAATAGTTCTTTATTGAGATTGTTTCGACAGGGTTCAAGAGGTTGTTGTGGAAAATTCCGTTTGTAGACCAACAAACAGTAACCATTATTTTCTTATAACTATATATATATATATATATATATATATATATATATATATATATATGTGTGTGTGTGTGTATGTGTGTGTGTGTATATATACATATACATATTATATACAAATATACGTATACATAAGTATATACATATATATACAAATATATAGATATGTATATATATATAAATATTTATAAATGAATATATATAAATATGTATATGTAAATATATACATATATAAATATGTACATAAATATGTATATATAAATATATATATATATAAATATACTCAATTATTAATCATTATTATATATATGAATATATACACATACATATCCTTATATATATGAATATACTCAGTTATTATTTTATATATAGAGATATGCATATATACATTTATATATATAATTATTATTAATATTATATATATATATATATATATATATATATATATATATATATATATATAATAATTAAGATAATTGTGTCATCCACAGACAGCTGTTTCGATGTATTACAACTCTCTAGGGTGGCTATAGACTACCCATGATCCCATCCAGCACCACGAGGTAGGATCGAAACCTTCGTTTCACAGAGGCTGGCATCTTTCTCTGCCCTATGTAGAACTGGACGGTCAGTAAGGTTGAATTTAAGCGAAACATTTATTCACGCAGAATTCCCCATCCACCAGAGTGCTCTATACCCAAGTTGGAAGAGCATTGCATAAGCTTATATTGAATGAGTTACCTCACTTAATGAGTGCTCAACCCTGAATAAGGGAGTGTTAATAATAATAATAATAATAATAATAATATATATATATATATGTGTGTGTGTGTGTGTGTGTGTGTGTGTGTGTGTGTGTGTGTGTGTGTGTATGTATATATATTGGAGGTTGTGAGGATTTGGTAAAATACATACCAGTTCTTCTGGGGAGTTTGAGAGTTTTTTTAGCATTCTCTTACTCAATTTTAAAAACCAAAAGTAAATGTTTACGTCTTATCAATTTCATCTGAGGTTCTCTTAATACGTGACTGAACTTGTCAATTAGAAGAGTCCATTGTTTCAAATATTGAGTAGTAGATATTTTCATCAACAAGATATAAATTATTGAATATTAATATAAATCTCATTTTCACTATATATTACGGACAGAGAAACAAACACGTTGACAAAAGTTACGTTGTTCATATTATTGATACATTTTTGTTTAAAATATATGGGGAAATTTCTACTCTAAAAAGAGCTGAAACATTAGTTTTCTCGCGCTCTGTCTTATTGAAAATATAATCAATTTTACATACATTATAGTATTCCATAGTTTTTACACACATGGCACATGGTATAATTCCATTGAAAATTTTGTAGAGGAGACAGGAGATGGTTGCAACATTTTTGCGTTTCTCTCTGTTACTCAGAGACTATTACGAAAAGACCAACCTATTATTTATGTACCACACTTACACCTGCTTGCTAATTACCAATATAATTTAAAGATTTCTACATGTGACATATAGTTCACAATATTTCTTTGACTGGAAGAAGTAAGATGTTGTAAGTGACACCAGTTCTGCAGAGAGGCGACACTAATCAGGGACGGTTGCAATATACATAAGATTTCACCGATTAACTTCTGTTTTTCGTCTCAATGAGAATATTATTCTGGAAATATGTATCGTTTATAATAACATTATTGTATTATTCATTTATACACAATGATATTGATTAATATCTATTTATCTTATCAGATTATTGAATTCTATAAGTTTATGCGTAGAACATAGGCCTTCTTTGAGTCAATGTGCAAATGATGCAAATGCCATTCAATCTCTTTATATTTCAGTGTTTGACAGGAAGAATGGAAAAATTTCCAATGTAACACACTTTTATCAAAACGTGTATTTATAGTACAAAACTGCAATTGTTTTAAAAACTGATTTTTGTCAGTGAATATGAATACGGCAACAGTGGGCTTCCTGAAAGGCTTCTTAGAACATTTTTTAAAAACTGATTTTTAAAAACACAGACATCTCAAAATTACAGAGATAATGATTTTAAAAAAAAATCTGTTTATAAACTGATTTTTAACATCTTGTTGCAACCGTCTCCAAGCCTATCAGCCACGACAGGAAGACTTCGCATTAGTTAGATATACATACCTTGTTATTTAGAAGTCAACAAAACAATGATTCAAACAAGTGAGTTTTGATTAATTGAAGCAAACTGTCAGGACAGTGTGATAAAAATACGGCTCATGAAAAAAAAATCACTTTCACACCTCTAAAACACGGTTTTCCCAATCATTGCTGCAGCAGATGTTAAATGTGTCTTCTGTCATTCAGGTGGGGAAGGGCCAGACCGTGCATGTATATTATCTGTCCTCACTCTGGCATGTTTCTGATTGGAGGAACGAGACTTGTTGCGACCGTACCCAGTCTTCAACATTTTTTTGTTCATTGGTAAATGAAAATATCACTTGCTTTAAAATAAACCCTCATTTCTGCCGCATTTATAAACGTCTTTAACTGTGATGATTTCATAATTTTAACCAAGATTATTGATGCATTCGAAACTCAAACAAACAGAACCCAGTTATTCTACATGCATTAATTGGATTACAAATATTTTCTTCATTTCATTTATTTTCTCAATTAGATTGTTGTTCACAGTTATTACTTTTTGACTAGTATTTTCTTTCATATCAATTGTTGTTACCTTTGATCACAAATACTCAGGCCATCAGTCAGATAACAAGGCTTTCTGAGGCAAAAAGGGTGTGATTTCGAGTCTCACTAAGAGCTTACATTTCATTTCCGATCCATACTGTTTACTTGCAGCTATAGAAAGATGACCTGAGTAGTTGTGATGAAAAGTAAGTAACATTGGGAAATATTTTCAAATATTGACAAAGAAAGAAAATAGTAATAAAAAAAATAACAATAGTACTCAGTTTGATGAATACAGAGGATGTCATCTAGTTGCATGCTGTCGCCTGGCTTTTTGTTGAAAAAATTATGTTACTAGATTGGAATGAGTTGTAGTGAAAACATTATTAAACCCGTTCGATTCATCCGACTGAACCCCAACAGTTTACCATGTTTCAAGTCTCTGGGCCATTTTCTTAAAGTGAGAATTTCTCCAATCGGACTCAAATTGGAGAAGCTTTCAATGTATTTATAAGATAAATAAAGATTGGCGCTTACCATTCAGATTTAGTTAGATATAATTTTCTCTCAATCATCATAAATCTTGCTTTATTCGCTAAATCACGTATGATGTTTCGCTTTAATCCCTAAGTAACAATCCATAATTAGCATTTCTCTATAGGCACTGCAGAACATTGATGATTACTTACAGATTTTAAAGCATATAAGCATTGAACTTGCTAGTGTGTGATTAGTTGTGTATATGAAATATTTTGATTAAGTGGCTCCAGGGGATATGAATGTTTTTGAGAGATTCTTAGGACTCAAAAGGTTGAGAAAAGCTGATCTAGAACAGGGCCCTTCAAACTTTTCCGATCGTGACCGAATTTAATTTTTTCCATGCCCTCATGAACGGTGTTCCCGCTAATTTTCTGTAGTCAATGGATCCCATAACCTTTATGTTGCGCCAGTTTTTTCTCCTCCCTGTGACAAAAGATTATGCACAATTTTAAATTCGATATGGGGAATCAATATTCTTTCAATAAGAACTCTGTATACTTCAGTACGTATCGGCTCTGCGATGCCCATGATAGAAAGGTCTGGCGACTCCTGGGAAAGGTTTACGTCCAACGACAGATGCTAGAAAGATGATGATGATGATGATGATGATGATGATGAAGCTATCTATAGAATTAAACAAGAGCACATTAATTTCCTTTATGTGCTAGTTGCAAAACGCATCCACGCATGCGCACATCTTAGAGGGAACTATGATCACGACCCAATCACATACATAATGTATGAATGATTTAGTAAAGCACTAGTATTTAGTATTAGCATCCTCATCTCGTATAAATAGAAACTTGATGATGTATAATTTTCTCATTACATAGCTTTGCTAGGATTGATAAACCAGACTCGATCCAGCGGCTGTGAAAGGTAGCAAGGACAAGACACTTTCTTTACTTAAATTTGGATATTCTTGAACATACCGATCCAGAATGATAACAGCGAGGATTTCTTGTGCCTCATTCTTAATTAATCATCACTTGTGAGACAGATGGTTGAATTTAACGCTAGAATAGAATCTGGGGTTTCAAATGCAAATTGGTCCGTCATCCAATGTTTTTGTTTTTTTCAATATACCATCTTCTCTTATGGAAATACTGTTCAAAGCTTAGTAACATAGACTGAAAATGTAAATCTATGTATTGTTTCAAATTCATTGCACATTCTTCGTTTTTATTGCTTTTCTCCGTGTTGCAAAAAAAGTCGGGAACATGTAGTAAAAAAGGTTGATTTTCTTCAAGCCTGATTTCATCCTCATCAGTCTTTCAACGTCCGTTGTTGGACATAGACCTTCCCCACGATTTGCCACACATCTCTATTATGGGTGTCACGGAGCCAGTACTTACTGAATTTGTCTCGCTTGTCTCTCCATCTAATATTCTGCCGGCCTCGGTTACGCATGTGATCTCTGGGGATCAATGTCGTGAGTCACAATGTCTATCGGTTGTCTGCCATTCTTGCAACATGGCCACCCCACTACCATTTGAGATTTTTAATGGATTCTAGGATGTCCTTAACTCTTGTCTTTTCTCGGATGTACTGTGCGGTCTTGTGGTCTCTCCATGTGAGGCATAGCATAATTCTTTCATGTGTACGTTGCATGGTTCTCAATTTACGGGACTGTCTCTTGGTTTGGTTCCATGTTTCGGCTCCGTAAGTGACCATTGGGAGGATGCATTGGTTGTACACCATCCTTTTTTAGGATCAATGGGATCTTCTTGTTTTTGAAGGTTGAGTTTGCTCTGTCAAAGGCGTGCCAAGCCTGATTTATCAAACCATAGCTAATTTCCTCATCTCCTCACTATTGAAATACATCATTTCTCGCTATTGCTAATTAAGATTAGGTTCGTTCAATTTTGAGAAAATGTCCACTTAATATGATAGCGTTACTATCCACTCATCATTGGAAAATATCTCTACCATAGCGGATATTTTTCCCAGAGGGAAAATATGAATCTTTAACCTTAGCCCATAAACCCTAGTTAAAATAATTCTCTAACTTCTGTATGATACGATGGAATGGTTAACAAACGGATATTCCTTGGATATCTTTTGATCAGATTAACAATTTTTATTATCCCATTCTGAACATTTCTCAAGCTTTCTGCCATTACTCAAACAGTAAGATCTTCAAGCTAGATGAGGCAATTATTCCGAGGTGTGGCACTAACTACTGCCTGTGATAGTTCACTCACAAGCCCACTTTTTACCTATTGTATTTACTGTTCCAATAGTTGTTACACTCCAAGAATTTACCCGGCTCTGTTTGAATTTTCCAACTACACAGTCGCTTAAAACTCTGAATATATCTGACCCTGTCATATGTGTGTATGTGTGTGTATGTGTGTTGGTAAGGTCAAGCATCACAACAAATCCTCCAGGAAGTCCTCTTTCCATGGACATTTCACATAAACCAAGAGTGGTGCACAAACAGAGGTGTCGGTACTTCCGTCTAGTTGGATGACAAAATCTTCAACTGATCGGAGACTTGAAACTGGAAATTCAGAAATTGTAAATTTTCTGCAAAATCGCCAATCCGTCAAGACACTGAATTATCACTGATCAGGATACGTTTGATCTTGACTGACTCTTCAACAAGAACCGTACACACTATATCCACAGTAGCTGAAAAATAAGTCTTTCGCCGAAGGACTTTGACACCTTCTCTTTTGCTGCACAATAAACAACTAGATAAGATGCCAGTTGAACTTTATCACCGAGAAGAGTTGATGAACTGAGAAATTTCAGTAAGAAACCCATTCGGTCCTTTCTTTGAAAATACTCCACTGGCTTTGTCTCAAGGCTCCTTTTTTCAATTTCTATGGTTTCAAACTTTGATTGTAAATGATACACTGGCGAAGGCTCTAGTGTTTCCTTTTCAAATAAAGCCTTACTTTTCACCCACGTGAATGTGTCTTTATAAATTTGAATTTAGCGTAATCTTGAAGGAATTACTAAAATTATTAATGGATCATTGGGGCTGAATACTCCGAAAAAAGTTGTATGTGTCCAATAGATTTAGTAGCGATCTTCTGGGGATTATTAACTATTTTGTGATTGCCTGAGGAATTTATGAGTTACTCTTATAGTTGGAAAGTTATCTCACGTTGAAGAATTTAACATTACCGATAAAAACTGCTGCGTATATGTTTTATACGTGGGTGCGTATAGGAGAGAGAGAGAGAGAGAGAGAGAGAGAGAGACAAAGAGAGAGAGAGAGAGAGAGAGACAAAGAGAGAGAGAGAGAGAGAGAGAGAGAGTGTGTGTGTGTGTGTGTTTATTTGTATTGGAGAGTGGGGAAACTGTCTGTTCCTCGCATTAGATTCATTTTTCTGCAGCTGATAATGCGCGCCAAAATGATTCCTTTCTTACCAAAATTTTTAGACATCAAAGGCAAAAAACTGATAACATCATGGCTCAACTGACCGTTGCATACTCATTCAACCTTGGGGTCGGGACCCACTCTCAAAAGAGCACCATCTCATTGTGCTAAAAAAAGAAAGGCACAGCGGCACTCTCTGATATCTGCAGCCTGACTGAGGCGCCTCTTTCATTTTTAAGCCCACATTAATAAACTATTAAGTAATATGGTGTCATGTTCCATACCTTGTGGGGAAAGGGTCTCCCACATTGAAAATCAATTTTGCTTTAGTGAGGTTGAAAATAAATATTTCCCGTTTAGTTTCCGTATATTTTGGCTTCTGTTTTCATAAATGACAAGAATGGGAGGCAGCACTTGATCAAATTTTTGATGACATCCAAGTGAGTAGGATGGAATACACAGTTCCTGTGCAGTTTTTGTATTTCCCTTCACAATGAATTTATGAAAGATTAATACAATGAAAGAAGCATTAAGATCTTGTCCGATTGACTATTTTCGCATATAAAGAACGGAGTAAAATATAAAATGCTTCTTCTTCAAGAATGGAATGTTGATCAGCAATAAGTGTGATTTATTTTCACCAAATAATCTTACCCTTGTCTGGTATAGCCACAAGTATAAAGCAGCCAGTGAGGATCGAGCCCACTACTAAGTAATAATAATATGCGTGACAAACCTGCTGACCATTATCCAACCAGTATATTCATGTATACTATAATTACTTTCATATTTAATGAATGAAATATTGTATTTCTACCGTAAATATTTTATGGTATACTTCCGTTGAAAATAACGTATTTTTTTTCAGTAATAAGTAAATAGATTAGGCTTTACTCACGTCTGTCTGTGTCCCATAATGGAGCCTCGTTTGAAAGTCTGTAAAAAATCGCCAATACCACAGCAATTGAGAACGTATTCGCCATTTTGCATTCTCCCGAACCGAAATAAAGAGGAAAAATTTTCAAATAGCGATTTTCCCCACTCTGCACTTATAAAACAAATATCTTGTATATTCGGGGTTTTATCTGAATTGATCCGTCCATTGATTAACTTAGCTCAAAACAACTTATCCCGCGTCTCTAAATAAACTTGAACGAATCAAGCGTCGTAAATTTAACGTCAGAATGGAAGCTAGACTTCAGATAGGGAAATAGTCTCAACGTAAATAATCTAAGTGGGTGACGTAGCCATTGTAGGATATTTTAATCACGAAAGAAAAAAGTCCAAGAATCAGACGAAAAATATCTCCTCTGTTCTCTGAAAGCCTCCTGCTTAACCGAAATCTTTTTACTATACAAGCAATACATGCCGTAGTGGTAATTATTTTATGCATCTATTATTCTATTTACATACAATTTAAAATTACTAATTAATTTTGCAAATTAATTAATCCAAATAAGAACAAAAACCATATTGATGTTTTTTTTAATGATTATAATTAATTTTTGACTAGTAGCCGTCTATATTTCAGTTGCTTTAGTCAGAGTAGTTGCGATAAAAACGACTTGAATGAAAAACACTTGTTGAAAATTATCAATAATCAACGATGCTTCATCTAATGATAAAAAAATAAAGGTATTTTTTGCTCTGCTGTTTTGTAAAACATTTTTTTTTCATGATACTCCGTAGAATAATAAAGGTTTGCACGTTCTACTCTCCCCACCTTCTCCAGTCCCAGTATGGTTTCAAATATTCGTGGTGGGCGAAGGGTGCCTACTGTAGCATGATAGTGTGCGAATTCGTCTTGAAAATCAAGTGGGGGCGCGGTTGGCCTCACGATTAACAGCACGGGACCGAATTCAATGTCTGGCAGTTTGCCTTCACTTCATACTAATGCCCTTGAGAAAGGCATGAAGACCTATTTTCTGCCACCAGCTATGGGTAAAAAGACCAGGACAGATTGTACTCTTTAGCCTTGGTTAGCAACAAGTCTAGGAGACGGACAACTTTGATTCCAAACTACTAAATTAGAGAGCGAAGCCCCCTTTAGACGGCTGGATACCATCAATGACTATAAATCAGGGATCCTTGCAGCCAAGCTGATGCCAGACAAATAGCTCGGTTCCCTTAGGATTACATCAGCGAGGCTGATAAGAGGATTCTGTTGACTGGGCTTATCAGGATCTTTATACACTTTGGCCAGTCTTGCTATCCTCAGTGGTCACTTCAGTTTTGTCCCATTGTCTATCAATGCAGAAAGACTCCTTCTTCTGGTAAATCAATTACCGAATGTTGAGAGATCGATCTTCACCATATTCTTCACAGCTGTGCTCTTGTGCTAAACTAAGTTATACTTAGTAAATAACTACATCACATCATGATGATGAAACTAATGTGTGTTTGAACGATTCGTTAGCGTTGTGAGTTTGATCCTCATTAGGTACTCCACTATTAAGGCTATATACTTGGCTTGGCTAAGTAAATACATATATACATATCACAGATGAGCTTCCAAGCAAATTTATTTTAGAGCCCTTTGTTCCTTTTTGGTACCCTTTCTGTTCCTTGGGACAAAGTCTTCAGCTCTCAACTGAGTTATGAGTTACTTCGGCAGATTGTCCAGTAAGGATTTTCCACATCATTTGTAAGCATGTTATTGGCCTAAAATTGCTTGAGATTGGGGGGGGGGTAGTGTCGTTTTTCATTTGTCTTTTATTCATTGATTTTTGCTTATATGAGACATTTGTTTAACTGCTGTGCTAGTCTCTCACGTTTGGCTTTGAATCGTTTGAACCAGAAGTCATGAATTCCATCATGGCCTGCTGCTTTCTAATCAATGTTTTTTTGAGGATTCTTTGTAAGGTTTCAAAGTTTAATCAATTTCTGATCTATCTTTGATTTTGATTATTATTATTCATGTATTTGCATGTTCACACCAGATTTCCAATGGTCATCACTGAAGACCAAAAGACCGCAAATCCTTTAAATTTCCAGCATTACTCATAGCATTCTCAAGCAATACTATGGTTTGTACAGTCTCAACCCTTTCTTAATTTTTTAACATGATGACACAAAATGTCTCCATGGTTATAGCTGAAGCCTGAGTAATCACATCCCCTCAAATCACCAGCACCCTTTCTGTATCCTTGCTGACCCTAGCAATGCAGTGATCTGTATAGTCTCAACCCTTCCTCTGATTTCTAATCTACCCTGATATTGATTCTTGCGTTTTTGGCACTGTCCTAAGTGCACTTACTATCATGGGCACTATTTTAACCTTCATATTTCACACTTTTCTTGGCTCCTGAGTAAGGTCCTGGTATTTTCCCAATTTTCCACTCTCCTTCAAATCAATTCTGCAGTTCATTAGCTCAACCACATCAATGATCTAGTAGTTTCTTTCTTCTTCATGACTACTAGATCCAGTCTTCTTACTTGGATGGGGCGGTCAATCTGAATGTCAAAATCCCAGGGCACACCATGATTTCTACTTCAATGATACCAAAATTACAAAAATACTAAAAATTGAAAAATGATAAATCACCGATTAATATTTTTTATCACCATTTTCCTTATGCTGTTGCTGTTGCTGCATCATCAATATTTATCCTTTTAGTTTTCCTATAATTAGTAACTGATGGCTTCCACAGGAGATTTTGACTGCAAACTCCTCAATACATCAACATCTTCCTCAGTATTCTTGCTTGACTTAGAGATACTGTTATCTGTATGTTATTGATTTTTCCTTGGGTTTCCAGTTCTTCAAAATTCTTATTGTTTTCAGTAATACTGAATAATACTTGAACGGTTTCAAAATGCTTAAGTCACTTCTGGAGCTGAAACATGGAACCTAACCTAGAGACAGACCTACAAACTGAAAAGCATACAGCGTGCGCATGAGAGAATCATGCTCAACCTTACATGGAAAGATCACAAGACAGCAAAGTACATAAGGAAGAAAACTGGAGTGTGAGACATCATAGAAACTATTAAAAAACTCAAATGGCAATGGGCAGGCCATGTTGCTAGAACGAAAGACAACCGATGGACATCACGACTCACAACATGGATCCCCAGAGATAACATAAGAAACCGAGGCTGACAGAACACAAGATAGAGATGAACTAGACAAATTCAGGAAATACTGGCTCCGCAACGCCCATAATAGAGGATTGTGGCAAATCCTGGGGAAGGTGTATGTCCAACGACGGACGTTAAAAGACTGACGATGATGATGAATTCTTTCATGGATGTACAGTTCCTCCAACCTTTTTGCTAGGCTCTTTGGGACCATTCAAAGTGTAGTGAGTTTAATCCTGGTGCCTCAACTTATCGGTCTTGTGTCAGAATTAGCTAAACTTAGTGAATTCTTTTATAAATACTAATGGAGAATGAAGTGATTGAGACAGTGGTGAATGAACTTACTCTAATAAAATAATAACTAGTGACTTGGCAACCAAATTTGCATAATATACCTACTGGTTGTCTCAAAGATAAGTTTAATCATTGAGGAACATTTACTTGGTCTCTGTTTTACTTATTTATTTCTATCATTAGTGTGAACATAGGTACAAAACTCTGACATCGATTTATATTCTACTTTCGGACGAAAATAAGTTTATCTTCAAATGCAAGAATTCTTCCATGATACCAGCTGAGTTCTCTTTTACATTTTGATTTATTGCTCTTGGGCAAGAAATCTATTCTCTGAGTAATTAGCTAAAGGGATTAATAGGCAGTCAAATCTAAGCTGTTTCAATTTAATCCGATTACTTCATTTCACAGACTGAACTATAGCAAACAGATTCGATATTGCTACAATTAATGCAATTATTTCATTAATTTACAGCTAATTTTGGCTTCTTTGGTACCATGTATTAACCAATATTTTTACTAAGAGTATTTGCAATATCTTTGAGAGTAGATTATTTTGTCTGAACTCTGTGTATAAATTTCTGGAGAATATCTACTGAAAAGACTTGCTGGTATAACTTGATCATGGCAGTTAATTTGTTCAAAAAGTGTCCGTACTTTTCAAGGTCTTATCATAATTTAATGTGTTTTTTTTTCTCAAATTATACTTAGTCACATTAATTTTTACAGCTATACCTTTAACATTCTACATCAAAACCTGTACCAATCAAAACCACCCTGGTATTCCTGTACTTTCAAGAGACTATAACCATCAGTGCACAAGTAGATCAAAAAGTTTGCTGCCTTACACAGTTATTAGCAGGATTTAGATCTAAAATCATATAATGATCAATCTATGTGGTGGATGGAAAAGTGTTTGATTAAGTGCATTTACAATGAAGGAGATTATGGTGGAAAATAGATATTCATAGTGCAGAATAAATCCTTTCTTTCATCATCAGGTATGGATTACATACTATAAAAACTGCTTAGACTACTGATCTCATTCGAATAGTTCTTGCAGTTATTACAATCTGTCCTGAAGTATGCAATTCATGTAGAAGGAGGGAGTCATTTTTTTCCTGATAATGTCCCCCAATCTTCTATTTTTGTACATCAGAAAGACTGAAAAAAATGAATCAGATGAAACATTGTTGTAATAACAGAAAGAAGAAGAATAAGACCAATTGTCACCTCTTAGAACAATAATGATACATCTCAAAATTACCATCTTCTATCAATTAACATTTAACAATTAACTTCATTGATACTTGAAATAAAAGTACTTTGCTTTTGTATGAAATTTACCAATCTGACAGTCGGAAGGAATTTTGAGTGCATTTCCAAAGACAGATACTTCTTTTAATGAAACTTTTGATGATTGAACCACAATTTTAACAGCCTCCAGTCCAAGGATCACTTCCACTGATCTGATCTCTTGAAGTGATTTTTTCTTACAGATTCTCAAATATGAAGAAATGATTATTTAGATTATTTCGAAGATGTTTCTTTAACATGAGATTAGGTTTATTTAGTTGGAAACAGGATATACTCCAAGATGAAGAAATTTTCAAAGTGTAATGGGATAACTATATTTTGGGGGGAAAAATATGATTTGGAAAGTATATGAGAAAATGAAATAAAAACTAAATATGATTTTGAACAAAAACTAAGAGTAAAATGCATTAATATTTGGGAAAGTCACTGAGTTGAAAAAAAAATGAGCAAAGAATCTATAAGGATTGAATAAAGATGGATTAGGTGAAAAAAATCACAAGGGTTGTTATTGATTTGAAAAGCTTTATGGAAAACTGTTTGAAATTGAGATTTTTCTTTGAAGGTATGTTCAATGAAAACATATTTTTCCAGTAAAATTTTTTTTCTCACGTGTGAACACAGACACACGAATACAATCACACAAATTTATCAATGTATCTATATGTGTGCGTATCTGTGTGTGTGCATGTGTGTGTGTTAATATATAAAAGTACATTGATAAACACGTTGGTTAAATGGATTTTGATCTGAATTGTTTTTCCTGTAAAATTTCTTTTTTCTCTGACTCATGCATATAGAAATACCACTACAATCATACTAACTTGTGTTTATATGTGTGTTTCTGTGTGTGTGCGAGTGTGTGCCTCAATGAATCTGTAGCCTGACACGCAGTTATAGGATGAATTTTGATCTAAACTTTTCTCTGTAAAAAAAAGTTCAATCTATGTGATTAATAACTCTTGAATGAATTTGGTGCATTAACAAGGAAGAAGATATATTTGAAATTATTTTTCTGATAAAAGGAACAAATTTTTCATCATTAGGTTACAGATTTGATTAACCTATATATATATATATATATATATATATATATATATATATATATATATATATATATATATATATATATATATATATATATATATATATCAATTTGCTTAAAATCAATCTTACTGACTGTCCAGTTCCGTGGAGCTGCAGGAGGATACCAGCCTCTGGGTCTGAAGCTAAGGTTTTGATCCTACCTTGTGGTATTGGAGGGATAATGGATAGTGTATAGCCACACTGAGGAATTGTAATACAACGAAACAGCTGTCTGTGGATGACACAATAATATATAATATCTTTTTTTTAATCAGACAATTTGATTAGAATAAACAATTAAAGAAAATATGGCTGCTGCTGGAATCAAACCTACAACTGATAGGATAGCTGCTTCAATGCAGCAATATGCATTCATACCATATTCGTATACATATTAACACATTATATATATATATATATATATATATATATATATATACATATATATATATATATATATGCATTCATGATATATATATATATATATACATACATAATATATATACATATATATATATATATATATATATACATACATAATATATACATACAGACAAATCATGTATACACATACATACATGCATATATATATATATATATATATATATATATATATATATATATATACATAATATATACATATAGACAAATCATATATACACATACATACATGCATATATATACATATATATATATATATGTATATATGCACTTATATAACAACAAACATATACAAAATGTATATATATATATATACATGTATACATTTATAACATACATATACATAACACAAGGCATATATATATATATATATATATATATATATATATATATATATATATACATACACAGAACATGATGTATATATACATATATATACACATGTACATATATGAATATATAACATATACATGCATATATGTATATAACATATATTTACATATACACAACACATTTTCACATATATACATATATATATAGATATATATAATGTGAAAATTGTTGAGACATTTATCAGGAAACATGTTTTATTTAGCACTGGAATTAAATGAGTAGCAAACAGCCGACTAGGTAAATGAATGAAGAAACGAAGGCCTTGCAGAACTCAAACCTTTGTCCAAAAAGAAGCAGTCTTAGCACAACTTTGCTGTACCGACTGAGCTAAATGCATTTTGATAAGCAGGAGTTTGTAATGGCACATTTAAGCCACCCATCTCTAAACTTTGTCGTTGTACACATAAATATTTATATGCATATATACATGTGTGTTCCCATTTTGCCAATGGCATGTATGTCATTGAATTAGACAACCCATGTCCAATAGAATGTGGAAATTGTAGAGGCACCACATCAGGAAATATACTTTAGTCCGACACTGAAATTAACCCGAGTAGCAAATTTAACAGCCCACCGAGCAAATAAACAAAGAAATGAGCATTGTATGGGACCGGAACCCGCATTCACAAGGGGACTATCCCAACGTGACTTTTCTCCACCGATTGAACTAACTGCATCCTTCGTCAGCAGGAGTTCAGTACAGCAAGGCCGCATCAAGACCCCCCCCCCCCACCAGCAGATGCAGGCCTGCATCACGCATAACAGGATCTCTCCACTCATCATCTTGATCGGCTACCTGATTAATTCTGGTGCACACACACACAGATGTATATACATTATTGAAACTCTATTTAAAATGACCCCCTGCTTTTACACAGAGAATGAGACTTTCAGTCCAGCGTGAGTAGAAATAAACGCTCTAATAAGAAATGGGACTGCAGCAGGAATCGAACCAGTGACCGATTAGGTGGGTGTTTTTACATAGCAGAACACTTACCATCGTCTATTTTTTTTCAATGTAGTTATACATTTGCAAAAAAGAAATCAAATATCTATACTTATTATTATCATGCTACTCAGGATGTCATTAAAACAAAATATAGACATGTATATTTAAAATTAATTCACTAACTGGTTAGAATTCTTTTAGGTTTAATAAAATATCTTGTTTTTTGGTCAATATTGTCAAATAGTGTTAATTAAGAGATTTTCTCATCATATTTTTGTAATTGAGAGGTATGTTTTTACAAACCTGTAAGGAGTATTTGTGTCAAATTTGAACAATTTGGCTTTGTCATGCCTTCATTGCAGTGGCTACCAAAATCAATTAATTTTTTTTCTTGAACCTTGTCATGTTCAAAGGCTCATAACTTTTTTTTGACTAAAAGCTTGGGAGCAAGAATTTACATATGTTAATCTATATAAAATGATCTTTCGAAAGTTACCAAAAATGTTTTGTTTCTAATTAATTCCCAGTTGACCACCATTGTATTCTAATTTGCCCTGGTCTGATTATGCACTTGGGAGTATGGAGCCCTTCACTCTTAATTAAATCATATACCCTCTCCCTGAATGATTCAATTTCCTCAGTTGGTGCACTGCCTGCTTTGCCATGGGTAATTATATTACCCATTTGATCGCGATTTCTAAATTGCCATAACCATCCATCAGTAGCCTCGAAATTCTTGATGCCCATATGCTTTGCTAACTTGGCAGCAGCAATTCCAATTTCTGCACCATGGACCCTATTACCATGGGATCACCGCTGGATAAACCACTTTGTCCCTGCCTCCTCAGGATTTGCATCTCTTGCGACTTTCATATAGTTTTTTGTGCCAACATATGTTGATTTAGAATTTAGATCAATTGTATATTTCAAAGAAAAAACAGTAAGTTTGTCCTAAGCCTTGTGTATGTCCAAAATTGTTTGCTTTTTAACACAATACTCCTAACCAGCTGCTACTGAAGCACTCACCTCTAACTCCATTTCAAGTTCCAGTCTCTGATTCACAAATAGGGTTACACACTTTTTGTTTTGATTATTACTCTCCCTTGAAGCCATGATAAAATGCTCAAAGTTGCCTAATCACTGAAATATCAACACAGCGCTGGCACTCAAAGTTGCAAGAAGTCAATACACATGCAGGCTATCTACTGGGCTCTTCTCGAAGCAAACAGCCGACACAGACAGACACTCTCTTAACTCAGACTTTGTCTGTTTTATCCGATACCTGGCTCAACAGGGTTCATTCTAACAAGGATTCACTGTATGTAGTTTCAATTTGATTAATAAAATACTTTTGAAAGTACGCATAATATTTTAAAAAATTTTGTGATACCATTTCCGCACAATATCCTTTGGATCAAATAAACATTTCTCTGCAATTCTCTTCACAATTTTGGAGATAAAAGTAGTTTTGATGTAGTTTTTGCAAACAATTCCCTGTGTTTTCAATCCATAAGATTTTCCTTGACTCTGTAAATTCTTCAGTTTTGAAAAAAGTTCATTTTTAAAGGTCTCACGCTTCACTGGATCATCACTTTTTCTCCTGCGTATTGAAGTACAGCTTGAAAGAATTCTGTTGTCTCTTTGTGAAGGTTGTTACCTAGGCTTCTTTGATATTGTTAATCAAATTTTTTGGCAAAAATTTGTTTTTTTAGTGCATCACAGTTCTCCTAGAAAATAAATTGTGTTCTTTCAATTTCAAGTGCTTTCAATCCATAAGACACATGAATATTTCAGAAATGTGTTAGCTAAAAGATAAAAACCTTGTAAAACAGTTTTCCTAGGGAGAAGTAACTTGAGATATTATGGATTGAAAGCACAAAAAATTACTTACTTGCAACAGTTTCTCTTTCTAAACATTCAGCATTTTTTTTCAACCATTTTTGAAAAAAAAGGGGTTTTGTTGCAGTTATCTTTATTTTGATTAAATCATAACTTTTTATAACTTTTTCAACAATGCTCAAAATTTCCAAAAATCAAAATGCTGAAATAGAACCTTTTTATGATAACAAAATGTATCCTATGTATGAACCAAAAGTTATTGCAGATCACTTTCAAAAACAATATTGCTTTGTTTTTATACACTTACCCGAAAATTCCTGATATGAACACATTTTTCACCGGTTATGACATCTCCAATGAACTCAGAGACTAAGAATTCACAGAAGCAGATATTGAAAAAGCTATATCTGAGATATAGATAAATACTGCTTGTGGTAGCAATGGTTTCCCAGCAATATTATCAAAGAACTACGAGACTGAATTAAATGAACCACTCTACTACATGTAGATGTTATCTGTCCTATACATAAAAGCAGAGGGAAAAAGATGAAAAATAGAGATTATGGCCCTGTTACTACATCTTACCTAACCAAGAGCTTTGAGAAGATAATCCCAAACTCTCTGATGAAGTTTTTGAATGAAAGTAATTTAACAAACCAAAATCAGCATGGTTTTAGACAATACTGGACATATCTAAGTGAACTCTTCGACCATTATGACTTTATTCTCAATATTCTTGAGATATCCATGATATTGTGTACTTGGACTTCAGTAAAGCATTTGATGTGGATCATCAGCTAAAGGACTTGGGATGACTGGGAAGCTTGGAATATGGATCCATTTATTTTTAACTGATAGAAAACAAGCCGTCAAAGTGAAAGGTGATCTCTCCTCTACCCAACCAGTCAGTGGTGGAGTACCCCAAGGATTGGTATTCAGACCAATACATTTTCTGGGGATGATATGATATATTTATGAAAACATTGAGTCAATAGTGAAAATCTTTGCAGACGATATTAGACATGTTCAGTCCATAACAAGTGTGGAAGATGGTATCAAACTACAAAATAGTTTAGATACTATCAACAGTTGTAGATAGTATCTAAAAACTATTTTTGGATGAAAATAATGGTACGTTCTTCAATAAAGATAAATTTGTGCAAGTGTGGCATATTCAAAATCTTGGCAGAAGGCATCAACAATGAAACAGCAGACAACAAAGGCATGTGAGGTATCATACCATGGACCTAAGTGTGATAATGAGCTATGATTTAACATTCTGTGAACATATTGTTACTATGTCTAAAAAGTACAGAGGTATCATGGGATTGATTCTCAGAACTTTCTAAACTAGATCTGCAATTTTCATGCTTACACTATATGAAGCACTGATTTTACTGACACTGGACTATTGTACCCACTTGGTATGACCCAAAACTCAAGAACAAATTAACAAACTTGAGGGGATACAGAGACCTTTCACTTCTTACTTCATGGAAGTGAAACATCTTGATCATTGGAAGGAGCTTAAGTACCTAAACCTTTAATCTATTCAATAAAGGCTTGGAAAGTAATCCATTTCTTACATCTGGAAAAGTCTGGAAGACATGGCTCCAAATTTTACTGTGAGCTCAGTCAAGTCAAAACTAAGTGATCGGCAAGATAGAAATTGTATTATACACTGTTGAATTAACCAAAAATACACTTGCAAAGTAATAAGTGAGAGAAAATAGCCTTGCCAAATGTGATCCTAAACTTTTAAATGATTTGCAGGAGAATATCAAGAATATTACTGGAGTCTAAACAGACTCATTCAAACAAAAACTTGCCAAGCTCTTAAACTTTATCATGCAGTGTTATAAAGGTGTATACATTTACCATGTTCATTATAAATTTATCATTAAGTTCAATTATATCTTTTATCCAGGAGTCAGTGATTAAAATTTTTCTGTAACTGAATCCTAAATATATACACACACATACATATATATATACACACACACACACACATATATATATATATATATATATACTTATACATATATACATATATATATGTATATATATATATATACATGTATATATATACATATATCTATACATATACATATATGTATATATATATATGTACGCATACTTATACATACATGCATATATATACATGCATTTATATACACATACACGTAAATACACATATATATACACATACACATGCATGCATAGATATATATATATATATATATATATATATATATACGCATGCGTATATATATACGCATAAATATATCATTGTGTCATCCATAGACAGCTGTTTCGATGTATTACATCTCTTCAGTGTGACTATAGACTTTACCACATCCAGTACCACGAGACAGAATTGAAACCCTCACAATGGACTCCGAGGCTGATATCCAACCTCTGAACAACGGAACTGGGTGGTCAGTAAGGCTGAATTTAAACGATATTTTCATTTTTACGCAGAAACTCCTCATCCACCAGAGTGCTCTATTTCTATGGAAGAGCATTACGCATAAATATATATATATATATATATATATATATATACATATATATACATATGCATATACATATATACATATATATATATACATATATATAAATATATATACACACACATATATATATACATATAAGTATATAGACACATATATGTATATACAGATAAGTATATATACACACATACATATGCATTTATATATACACAAATATACACACATGTATATACGCACATATACATATGTATACATATATATATATATATAGATAGATAGATAGATAGATAGATATACACATATATA
Source organism: Thysanoteuthis rhombus (assembly GCA_963457665.1). NCBI lineage: Eukaryota > Metazoa > Mollusca > Cephalopoda > Oegopsida > Thysanoteuthidae > Thysanoteuthis > Thysanoteuthis major. Next base: position 33,022,698 of record OY735200.1, read on the forward strand.
TACATGTACATACACACATATGTATTCATATACATATCTCTACAAACATATATACATATGTATACAAATGCATATATATACACATACATATACATGCACATATATATGCACATACATATAGAGATGCACACAGTATATACAGTAGGAAAAGACCAGACACAAAATGGAGAGATGAGACAGAAAAGTTTGCCAGTGAAATTAGTGCAATCATGCGAGTCATAGAAGGAAATGTTAAAGGCATTCTTCCAGAAGTGAACTATACAGCTAGCACTTTAAGGTAACAGTTACATGTACATACATGTAGATATATTATAAATCATCTTATATGATACAAGAACTTATTTGAAATGATCGCCCATCATTACACGATGAATGTACCATTTGACCAAGACAACATAAATAAAATGGACAATTGAAGAAGTTGGGGCTGAATATATATATGTATATGTATATATATAGTGTCTGGAATGCATTGTTCAATCCTTTTTTAAGTTTTTACATTCATAACAGCACATTTTGCAGGTATGCATATATATATATATATATTTTCATATGTACATATATACACATATATAAAGAGAGTGGGATAGAGAGAGTGATATATATATATATATATATATATATATATATATATATATATATATATATATATATATATATATATATATATTATTTACTATGGAAAGTATAAAGATATAATTTACATTAAATGAATACTTCATTTGATGCATTTGCAATTTCATGAGTCTACATTTACACTTGTAATAATCTATAAATGCACCTGCATCAGTATCCACACCCAAATAGGCTTTCTCCAAAAATATCAAATCAATCTTAGTGCATACAGATGTCACCTTTTAGTTTTACTTATAGACTCTCCATTTTATACTGATATAAAACCATACCCAAGTATCATTGGAAAAAGATATCTATTCACCAAGGTGGAAAATGTAACAAATAGCAAACAGTAGTTCTGAAAAACATTCATTTACTCAATCATTATTTGATTGACAAACAAAAAAGTGTTTCAGTGTTTACTGACATTATCTTTTAGAGAAGTAATGAAGTAATTCCATTATTAATAGTGGAAATCCAAAGCAAAGATATATTACTCAAAAACATCAGCTTGTTTGAATGCTCTCTCACAAACTCACATACACATAAAATTCATGAGCAGAAAATTCAACATGAAATTATAAATATTATGATACATTAATCACAATCGCATATAATCACTAATAAAAATGCCTATAAA
>OY735200.1:33026452-33268952 GCA_963457665.1 Thysanoteuthis rhombus
CACCCTAGAAAGTAGCCCTCCACCAAAAAAAGTCCTTGATAGAGATATAAAATAAATCAAATCATTTGCCTGGAGAAGCCCTAAGCAGGGCAGAAACGTAAGTGTTTGTGAAGCAAATCCTTTACTTTACCACAATTATGTACGTACATATTCTAGAAAGCTTCACAGCTTTAAACACTTCACATAAAAAAAATTTTCAAAATATTTTTTCATGCCACTTCAGACTCTAATTTCCCAATGTCTGTTAAAGTAATTTATGTAATTTTCTTCTGTGTTTTTTTCTATTTTACATATATTTTGTTATTGTGGTACTATGTGTAAATTTTCTCTTATTGTTTGCCTTGTAACTGTTCAGGGATTTTGAAAATGAAACAGTTGAATCAACACGTCATTCCAGCAGCGTTGATCACATAGATCAAACATTATGTACATAGTCAGTGGAGAAAAAATTGTCAAATTCTACAGTTGAATATGTTGGTAGAAAATCAACTTGAAGAAGATTTTCTATTTCATTAGTATTCTGAAAGATGATATCATAAGTTGGTTTGCATGCAATCTGAGATTAAAACCAACACAATGGATTTAATATTCACATTGGTGAATAGAAGTGACACAAAAAAAGCAAGACATGTTCGTTATACTTATTATTCCCTCATCATCGAATATGTTTTTTTGGTAATCTATGCAAGTAAGCCCTATGTTTCAAAAAAAAGTAAACAATGTGTAGTATAAAAAAACATCCATATAAAATGCATTATGATAATGCCCTATATAAAATGACTAACTACATGTAGTATGACATGAGCAATATATTAAAATCATAGCTGAAGAGGAAGTGGTGTTTAATCAGCATTGCTGGGGAGTCATGTTATGATAACTCTTTTGTTTTTAAATTCCTGAAACAGTTACATGATAAACAACTGATGATCCCAACAAGAAAGAATTTACACATAGTACCATGATATCAATGTCTGTGAAAAACATTAAAAAAACACTGACAAAAATTACATAAATTGCATTGACAGATATTGGGAAATAATTGACTGAAATGACACAAAAGAAATTTTGAAATGAATTCTTTTAGGTATCTGGTGTTTAAAGCTGCAAACCTTACATACACATATATATATATATATATATATATATATATATATATATATATATATATATATATATATATACATATATATATATATATATATATATGTGTGTGTGTGTGTGTGTGTGTGTGTGTAATTAGTATAAAAAATACTACTTTCTAGTACTTGGAAAGATTTCGATAAACAAAATAGATCAAACTTCTGATTTATCACTGTAAGTCTTTAGCCTATGATGAAAGAAATACTTATTTATTTTATATACCTAATACTTATTTTTCAACATAATCTTCTTCTTTGTCTCAATGTACGTAATCCAATGCTTCTCAATAGATCGTATTGATCAAACATTATGCAATGATAATTTCAGATCAAAATTCAGCTAATGACTGTGTCAGGTTATTGGTTTATTGATTCATTCTCTCTCTCTCTCTCTCACACACACACACATACTCACATACATATACAGGTCTGGTAAGTCAATTTACAGAAACTGTCATGTGACCAACGTTTTTTAGCAGCTTGCTATATAAAGAGTGATCAATTTAAAAAATTGGAAAAGGGACAAATTGAATAAGTTACTTCTCTAATCTCTTTTCATGACATATAAATAAATTTTCAGCCGTCAAGCCTCATTAGGGTGGCCTGTACACGTGACATGTACATGGCCTGCCAGACTCACTTGAAAACTGAAGAAACATATGTTGACAATTTTGGTGACTAGTATATACATATACGTATAAAGAAAGAATAGAGGAGAGATATCTACTGTGTGTATATCTGCGTGTGTATAAATACTCACATATGCCTAGCGGTTCTCTACATAAGTTATGAAAGATAAGTCCCCGCAAAAACAAATCCTGACCACTTTCAGTCACAAAGAAAAATGAACCTGGAAAAAAAGAATAAAAATAAAGAAGAAAGAAGACACAATATCTGGAATCTGCAACTCAAAACCTTCTCCAGTTGGAATCACAGCGCCTGTATTCAGAGTTCTATGAATTTCTAATCAATGAAAGGAACAATGAAAGAAAAACAGCAGACCATTATTTGCTGCAAATTCTTTTTATCACAGCAAGAATGCATTGATTGAATCAACAAAATGTCACAATGCATCTGTTTTCATTTTGAAATGGTAAAATGCCATTAGCTATCCGCACAATGAGCACTTTAGGTGCGTACACAATGGTGTGATGACAACAAGAGCCCCAATGATGAAGAATAAGACCTCGATGATGCATACAATTTGCTTTTGGGATGGACACAAGGACACTGTCAAAATCGCTATTAAATGCCATTTTGTACAGCTGACCACTAGTCCATTTGGGGAGGGGGGGTTGTTTTTTTTTTCTATCAGAATCTTGAAGGGTTTAGGAGAGAGGCTATTGAGAATCTGTTTCAGTAGTATTCACCTGTAAGCTGCATACATTCTTATTGGTCAACAGAGCACAGTAGATTGTTGCATGAGTAGAAATGTGTTAATAATGGACTCAATTGCTCTGTGTGTGTGTGTGTGTGTGTGTGTGTGCATGTAAGCATTCATGCAGTCATCAAGGAGGGTAATACCCTCTCTCCTTTGTATTATTCCTAAGGTGTGCCACTCCTGTAAGAGACTGGAGAAGAAGCTTCGAGTGGGTATTAAGCAAAACAAGTTTTAAGCCTTTCCATGAGAAACTCACACCGGGCATTTGTGTGCATAGGATTCCAAGGATGGCTGGGAGTGATCTTTCATTCTCTCTCTCAACTCTTTATTCTTTATTTCGGCATCACTCTTACTTTTTCTCTTTGTTTTTTTTTTCAAATGTTTCCCTTGTATAATCATACCGCTGCATTCTGCTATCCTTGAATGCATTGGTAGAACAAAACTAATCTTTATTGTGTTTTTTTCCCTCTAACTATCTGTCTCCATGGAATGGTTCAGTGGTTGGAGCGTTGAATTGGCGGTCATGAGATGTATGATTTGATTTGATGCATTTGAGTAGATACCTAGTGAAACAAAGTTTTAAGCCTGTCCATGAGAAATTCACACCAGGTATTTGTGCGCATAGGATTCTGAAGGAGTTGTTGTTTCTTCTCTTTCTCAATCCTCTGTTCTTTACGATGACGTAACTCTAGCTTTTTCTAGGTTTTTAATAATATTCTCCTTGTTTAATTAAATTACTGCATTCTGCAATTCTTCAATGTGACTGAAGCATTGAGTTAGTGCTCATGAGGTATATGATTTGATGGGATTTATTGGCCATAAGTTTTCAACTACAAAATAGATAGATAAAATAAATAAACTTGGTTTCCAATTGTCAAAGTGAACAATGGATATAGCTGCTATTTTGCTGTTATTTCCTAGGCTGATAAGATTGATTGGGGAAAATAGATTGCCTGTGTACCCACTCTTTTCTGTCTAGTATTATGACATGCCATTGATATAACCTTCCAAAAGATGATTAACAATGAAAAATGGCAAAAGGGAAGTAAGCAGTTTTCATGAGAATGGAAACTGGTTTGCTGATCATATTTTCACAACTGATAAATATCACACCAGTTTATATTTCAAAATAAATAAGAATGGACTTGGTAATTGTAGACAAGAAGAGGAAAACCTGCCAAATAATAGACCTGGCTGTGTCTGAGGACCATAGGGTAAAGAGGAAGGAGTGTGAAAAACTGGAAAAATACCAAGATCTAGCAAAAGAACTGAAGAAGATTAAGAACCTGAAAGTCAAGGTAGTACCAGTAATTATAGGCACACTTGGAACTGTCCCAAAGACACTGGGGGCAAGACTGGAGGAGCTCAGGATAAAAGGAAGGATTGAGACTGTACAGACCACAGCATTGCTCGGAACCGTACGGATACTAAAGAAAGTGCTTGAAATATAAGGACTGCAACACTAAATCTTAGCAGTGGCCTAACAGAGGAAGGAAAATGGAAGCGGAGATGTGAACCACTGCACTGGCGTGATAGGCGAGGGAGAGAGGAGATGTGGGCTAAAGACCTGAGGAGACTTATTGTCACTCAGCCTTCAGCAATGACCATCAGGCAACATGTGTGAAACTGTAAACCACAGTGTTACTGTGGTCTAAGAGAATGTGGAGAGGAGGGCTGGAGACTTTAGGAGACATGAAGTTACTCAACCTCCAACAGTAACCACCGGGCAACTGGTGTGAGATTGCAAATAATAATAATAATAATGATAAACTCACTACAGGTAGAATTTGACCTCACCATATAATCAAAAGCCTCAAAGACAAGTAACTTTGTCTGCCCACTGTGATGTATATTTCAGAGGGACAAAGGAGCAAAAAACAAAAAAAGACTTATTTGAGAACTTTAAAACTACACCATAAAAAACTAAAAGCACTCGAAGAGCACATTCCTCTGCCGAAACGTTACTCTGAATTGATCTAAAACAAATCTCAGGATCCCGCCCAAAATTTAATCATTTCTATGTCAGCCCTTAATCCATTGAGAGCTTTCAGAGACATTGCATAAACAGACACGAGTGAATATATGAATTTATGAAAAAAAAAAAAGAATTAATATCTCTTAATCAGAAAAATATTTCTTACCACAAAATCTAATCGCTTCTTCTTCAGTCCATGATCTAGTCTTTCACAAAACTTCATTGAAATTCATTGCAAACTTTTGGATATATTCTGTGAATTAATGAGCGAATGAAAAAAATTGGAAAATATCTCTCAATCAGAAACAAATTCCTGGATCCGCCACAAAATCTAATCACTTCTTTCTTAGTCCATGGTCCCTATATACATGTATGTAAATCCTTTTCTATTCTGAAGCATTTATTTTTGATATTGCAAAATAAACATTAATACAAGTTTTCATAATAAAAGTAAAGAAAAATAAAAATAAAATGATTTCAAAATAGTTCCAGCATTTTTTAAATTGTTCCTAAACAGTTTTGCTTTGCAGGAAATCTCATCAAGCGCAAATAAGCTGCTGCTTCTGCTGTTGGTGATGACATTACTGATTTTGTTACAAATACTTTAACCCTTTCAAGATTAATCTATGCCTGAATTTTCGAAAACCAATACATCCTTCCAATAGTCACTTATGGTGCTGAAACATGAAACCTAACCAAGTGACTGACCATCAAACTGAATACTTTGCAACATGCACATGAGTAAATCATACTCAATGTCACACAAGACAACACAATATACTAGGGAAGAAACAGGAGTCTAAGACATCATAGAATCCACTATTCTAAAGGCAATGTGCTGGTCATATATCAAGAATGCCAGATAATTGCCGAACATCACGACTCACAATATGGATCCTCAAAAATCTCATGATGATAATGATTCTTTTATTTGATAAAAACTTTTGTATATTTTCAACATACTTTATTCATGATGGGACACATTAGTCCCATCAAACATCCATCTCTGAAGAGATGAAGAGCATGGAATGAGCTGATCATTTTGCCAACAAGTCTTTCCCTTTCAGTTATCTAATTTAATTTGATCAGTGCATGCATCTCATACTATGATGATGTCATTGTCTATGTTTGTCAAAACTGGGAAAATTTTGTTTACTTAATTTTTTGGAAGAAATAAGTCCCACTAGACTTCTAAAAAAGATGTACAGGACATATATATCCCACAGAAACCTTGGGATATATATCCCAGAAATCTTGAAAGCGTTAAGCTGAATGTATGCTTTGTGTGTTTTTATGACAATCCATCCTATGCGAATCTAATTAAGTGGATACCTAAAAAAACTGCCTTGAAAATTGAAACAGAAGTTGACTTGAGTATCATTTAAATTGAGGACGCCTATTACTTTATTTTAGAAGGAGAGGTTATAGTCAAAGCACACATTTAACAAGCAAATCATGCACAGGACAAGAGTTTATGATGTGGACCATTTTTTTCTGTTTCAGAATATTGAGCAATAGGTTGTCACACTTGATTGGCCTTTGGGAACAAGAATATTAATCACTAATTCAAGCAGAAAAGGAAAAGAAGGCAGTGTCATTTTTATGTCTTTAATTTTTCTTTAACATTTCTGTTCCTATTTTTGAAAATTGAACAGAAGTATAATCACAAAATAAAAGATTTGTTTATTGCCCAATGATTCTTTCAGATTGAAATTTCATTTTGGTTATGAAAAGTGTGTCTCAGGATAATACTAACTTTTTTGCAAGCAACATCAGTTCATGGTACTGTCAATATTATTCTAATTGATTTCCTTCTAGAAGTCTCCAGGAATTTTAAATAGAGGATACCTCAATAAAAGTGGCTCTTTGGCAATTGACATCAAATCAAACTACTACCAATACTTCTTAATTAATATTCTACCAGAAGCCTTCATAAAATCCAACCTAGTCTTGAACAAATGAGGGTTTCTGAAAATTCACAGGTTCAACTTTTAATTCCCCCAAATCTTTGCTGAACACTAATGTCAAATGCAGTTGAGAATACAACTGGTCTTTGGGCAAGTGTAAAGATAAAACGCAGGAAAACGTTTAACAACAAACTGCAACCACTTAACGCTGAAAAAAAACTCACCCAATCATTCAAACTGGAGCTAAAGTACCATTACAAACTCCTCACTGAACCAGAAAAGACCATCGACAAGCTCAGAAACAATATAACAACCTCCTTTATTAAAGTTGCTTGTATGTTTAAGCTAAGAAGCTCAAAAATCAACTGCAACTCTCAACTCTCTAAAAAAAAAAAAATCTCATGAAAAAACACTGGAACCTCCAGCCACCATCAACAACAATAGAAAAGATAGAAGTAACAGAGCTAAGCAAAACCATCCAAAAAACAAACAGAGAGAGGACAAAAGAAAATACACAACAGTAGTCATTGAGAGCATTCTCAAAAAAGGTAGGGGATTCATAACTATTTTAGAATCTCTCAATACAGGAAGAAAGCTAATAACTAGTGTGTTTGAAGCAAATGGAAAACTGACAATGGATAGGGACTGAATTGGTGAGTGCCCATAAGCTTTACAAAGACCTCTATTTCACTAAAAAGGAATGCAGAAAAATGAACAGGAAACACAGGCTGCAAATAACCCATTCAAGGATTTCCCAGAAGTTACTCCGCAGGAAGTAAAGCAAGCCATCAAATAAACAAAGAAGGGGAAGGTCCCTGATTTGGATAACATTGCCATCAAGCTACTCAAAAAGCTAGAAAAGTCAACACTAGAAAACTAGCCATCCTATTTTACTTATGCATCAAACAAAGTAAAGTCTCAGATGTCTGGAACAACGCAATCATAACACTGTTATGAAAAAAAGGAGACCAAAAAGACCTCAACAATCATAGGCCAATACACCTACAAACTCTTCACCAAAGTGATCACCAATGGGATCAGAAAAAAGACTAGATAAAAACCAACAATGGCAACAAGTTGGCTTCAGAAAAGGCTACTCAACCATCAACCCTCTCTGTTCAGTAAACCCACCCAAAAGGGAAAGCAACAGAAAATAGAATGCTACTAGATGCAGCATTTGTTGACCTTAAAAAGGCTTTCAATTCAGTGGAAATCCCGAAAGTCATTGATGCAATAATACACACAAGGTGTAGACCCCATATATGTCAGAGTACTGCAACATATCTACCAACATAACAGTTCTTTTATCAGGCTACATAAAGACTACAAAAAGGAACGAGAGAAGGTGATACAACTTCACTCAAACTCTTTCCAGCCTGCTTTGAGATGATCTTCCGAAACTTAGAATGGGAACACTAAGTAATCAGGATTGACGGATAATACCTAAGTAACATCAAATTTATTGACAACATCGTCCTCTTTGCTGAGAACCTTTACCATCTCAAAATCATGTTAGACAAACTGAATTGAGCAAACCAGAAAGTTGGCCTCTACAGGAACTTCAGCCAAACAAATGTCATGTACAACAAACATATTGGAGGGAAAGACACAAGAATTAAAATAAAAAATGTAGAGCTGGAGAAAGTAGACCATTACACCTACCTAGGACAGTGAGTCTCCATGAAATCAGCAAACCAAGAAAAAGTGAAGAATCACATTGGGTTGGCAAGCTTTTGGTAGAACAAGCTTGACTTTCAAGAACAAGAAAACCCCACTAATCCTAAAAAGAAGGGTATACAACCAATGTATCTGATCGATAGTCACATATGGAGCTGAAACATGGAACTTAACCAAAAGATTGAACCTCAAACTGAGAACCATGCAAAATGTGCATGAGAGAATAATGCTCAACCTCACTTGGAGAGATCATATGACAGCACAGTATATTAGAGAAAAGTGTCCGAGACATGATAGAAACTGTTAGAAAACTCAAATGGTAATGGGCTGGAATTGGTGCAAGAATGACAGACAACTTCTGGACATCTTGACACACAACATGGATCCCCAGAGATCAGTTACAAGGCTGTGGCCAACCGCAAGTTGGATAGCATCACAAGCTAGATAAATTCAGAAAGTATTGGCTCTGCAATGCCCATAATAGAGAGGTCTGGTGAATCCTGAGGAACGTCTATGTCCAATGGTGGATGCTAACCAACTGATGATGATGATGATGATGATGATGATGATGATGATGATGAAGAAGAAGAAGACATTTTTAGATCACTTCTTAATGATGGTTCTGAAATTCTCAGCAGGATTAAGGTCAGAAGAATTTCTTGGTTGCCTACCCATTCCATTTTTTGTAAGAAAATTCAAGCTTTTACATGCTGTATGACTCCAAACAAGCCACATTGTTTCTTCATCAAAAGACAGCCAGTAAAAGACGCAAATATTTGTGTTCGTGCACAACTTACATGGTGAGCACAACTTACATCAAACTCTTTAGGAAAAACCTGAAAGACTATCAGCATGATGGTCAATACTGTAAGATTCCATCAAGTGTTCATACTCCTTTCAGATCAAAATATCCCGTTGCAAAGGAGTCAGTTTCATTATAAGACACCCTTCATCATAATATTCTAATCTATTTACTCTTCGGCTCTCCTCAGGGGTCTGTTGTATCCAGTAACCTATTGAAAGGAATATTTCCTTCCATTTTGGGGTATATCAACTTGAAACATTTTATGCTTTTTAATCATAAGAAACATTTTTTTTGTTTGAATTAAGCCAACTAAAAAAAAATGTTTATTCTACTTGTTATTGAAACTAAGGAATTGTACTTATTAATCATTTCTGTATTCATGGAAATTATTTTTTTGAGCAATTGACTAATAGACTCGATAACTTTGCTTGGACAACAAGAAATTGACAACAGATCAAACTGAAAAACAAATATAAGCCTTCCAAACAATGAAAGCAAAACTAACATCATCAAACTCAACAGCAAAATAATAAGCTCTTAATTTTGAGATTGCAAATATGTTTAAGCCATTGAACAAACAATCAAACAATAAATTTTCAGAAAATCTCATTGAAAAATGTGGAAATCTCAAACCATCAATTACAATAAGAGATAAAATTTGAAGCAGTTGAACTCAACAAAACCATCCCCAAAAGACAAACGGAATATTGTAGATGGTATAGAACCGCAATTATCAAGGGGATCATCAAATAAGGAGGTTTCAAAATGATCAATAAAACTTTCAGTTCAGGAAAATAACAAATTTCTGGTGTATTTGGTGATAATGGAAACCTAAAAATGGATAGGGACTGAATTGTCAGACAATCAAGGGCCACGGTTCAGAGAACAAGATGTTCCAGATGTTAAACACCAGTTTGAAGGCTTCCTAGAAATTACCCCCTTAGACATAGAGCAAACCATCAAACAAAAAAAAGTTAAGTTAATACTACCATCAACCCACCCAAAGACATGGGTATTGTATTCACCCGGAAACTAGCCAAACTTTTCAATGAGCGTCTCAAACTCAGCAAAGTCTCAGAAGACTGGAACTACAATCATCTTATTATTGCATTAAAAGAAAAAACACCCTCAGAACTACAGACCAGTAAGTCTACTCAACTGCAAATACAAACATTTACCAAGGTTATCACTGACCAAATCACCAATATGTTTGAAAAGTAAACACAGAAACAAATTGGCTTCAGAAAACGACCATTGACCTTCTCCATTTGCTGGATCAACTCAAAGAAAAACAGCAGAATATAAAATGTCACTCACAATGGCATTTGTTGACTATCAAAAAGCGTTTGAATCGATGGTAATTCTTAAAGCAATCAAGCATCAAGGCATAGACCTTGTGTATGTCAAAGTTTTACAACATATCTACCAACAAAACAGTTACTTTATCACACTACACAAAGAATGAAAGCTTTTACATCTCAAAATGGGTGTAAGATAAGGCAACACCCAAACTACTTACAGCTTGCCTCGAAATTAGATTAAACAAATAAAAGAATAAGATTTGATGGCAATTATCTAAGTCATCTCAGATTTACTGACAACATCATTTTTCTCAAAAATTTCATGATCTCTGAATATTGCTAAATGAACTGAATGAAGAAAGCAAGAAAGTTGGTTTTCCTATGAACTTCAATAAAGACCCAAATTATGTGTGAGAAATACATAGACAAGAGTGAAACATCAATCAAAATTGAAAACGAAGAGCTGAAAAATGTTGATCATTTCATCTACCTTGGGCCACAAATCTAGATGAACCTCTTGAAAGGAGAAATCAAGCTAAGAACCATCCTTGGTTGGCAAGTTATTGGTTGTGTGTTCAATCTTAAAGAACAAAAAAATCCTAGAGGCCATTTGGAAACTTGAATGGTAATAGGCAAATGGGCAGGCTATATAGCAAGAATATCAGATATCACAACTCAGAACTGTGCAGAGTGAAATTGTGTCCAGTATAAAATAATGATGATCAATTCTGAATATATTGGCATCATGATGCTCAAGAGTGAATACACTTGCAGACCTTGGGGAAGGCCAACAACTGACTTTGCAAGGTTTATTGATGATGATAATGATGATTACAAATGGCAAATATTTGTAAACATTATCATTTCAACAGACATTTTCCTTCCGATTTCTTATCATGCTTGTTATTTGTAAATGTCAGACAGCTAGGCTTCCAAGTAGTGACTTTGATTGATATGGACACTCCACAAAAATGATCTTGAACCAGACAAGGTTAAGTTTCATACACATTGTCTATTCATATCAGCTTGTTCGTATCTATCTCAGCCTGTCAATATTTTCCAATCAGAGTCTGTTTATTCCTACTTTTCCATTCTTACTTATCTGCATACCAGACATGCTCAGTGGCTGAGGTAGTTGTTTGATTGCTCATTGGAACTGGTGTTTGAGTTGTAGAAGTAAACAAAGTTCTAAATTAGAGCAAATAGGTTCTTCCCATCCGGTAGATTGGTGCAGCATAAGCTTATTATCTATGTAGCAATTAGTATATTCCTCTACTTGTAAAATCTACATAATAAGAATATCTATCAATAAGAATTAATTAAAGTTGCCAAAGTGAAAACAGTTAACCATCATTGCCATCTTGTCAAAGGACAGAAACCACAATGCTTCAATTTGTGTTTGGTGACTGCTGGTGTACATTAAGTGATTTCCCTTTCAGGCATGTTCCTTAGCAAACAATGCTCTATTATACACAGATTCAGGCAGAAGTCCTAATTCACACTCTGATTTGTATATGTATCTATACATACGCACACAAAAGTCCAAGCAGTCTCACCCTTATCCCTGAATTAATGTAAGATAAATACAGAGAATCTGTTGACCATACCATGCCTGAGGGTTTGTTATTTGGCAGTGTATCTTGACAAGGTCAGGAACCCACAGGGGAAAAGTTAACCGTGGTTGCCATCAGACAAGACTTGATTAAGATAAAAGAAAATAAATTATCCACTTCTTTTTGGCAAGTGTTGGCATTGAAGACGACTGACTTTATTCCTGGGCAACTGCCAAACAATGTCCTCAGAAATGAATGCTACCAATTATGAAGTCAGAAATCATCATTTTGCTCACTCACATAAATGCATAGAGAGATGGAGAGATACATAGAGGGAGAAAAAGAGAGGCAGAATAGAGAGAGAGGGAGATAGAGAGAGAGAGATAAAGAATGAGAGAGGTAGGTTGGTAGATAGAGATTGATGTAGGAATAGATATAGTGATAGGTAGAATGAAATGTTTCATTAAATATGATATTATTTGACTTGATGAAACCCATGATATCATGGCTAGAGCTCATTGAACAAATATGTCAAAACTTCTATTCCCTCTAATGATTACCTATAAATTAACACAGCAAATTTTGACATGAGGGAAAAAGTAGAACAATAACCATAGTTGTATATTAGCATCAAGAGCATTTGAATCTGATACACTATGTCTGTACAGTAAATAACCAACCATTTAATATCAATGAAAACATATAGCATACCTACAGCAATGGTGTCTTCATCATCATCATCATCATCAATCTTTTAATGTTTGTCATTGGACATAGACCTTCCCCAGGATTTGCCACACTTCTCTATAATGGCCAGTATTTTCTGAATTTGTCTAGTTCATCTCTCCATCTTGTGTTCTTATGTGATCTCTAGGGATCCATGTTGTGAGTCATGATTTCAATCGGTTGTCTTTCATTTTTGCAACATGGCCTGTCCATTGCCATTTGAGTTTTTTAATAGTCTCTATGATGTCACGGACACCCGTTTTCTTCCTTATATACTGTGCTGTCTTGTGATCTCTCCATGTGAGGTTGAGCATGATTTTCTCATGCACATGTTGCATACTTTCTGAATTTGTCTAGCTCGTCTCTCAATCTAATATTCTGCGGGCCTCAGTTGCGCATGTGATCTCAGGGGATCCATGTCCTGAGTCGGGATGTCCATCAGTTGTCCGCCATTCTTGCAACATGGCCAGCCCACTGCCATTTGAGTTTTTTTTAACGGATTCTAGGATGTCTCTGACTCTTGTCTTTTACAGTGCTGTGCTGTCTTATAGTCTCTCCATGTGAGGCCCCACATAATTATTTCATGTGCACGTTGCATGGTTCTCAATTTGCGGATCTGTCTCTTGGCTAGGTTCCATATTTCAGTTCCATAAGTGACTCCTTCAAAGTACTCCTCTCTAGAACTCACACACTTATCCCATGATCCCTTCTAATTCTTGAACCAGTCTGTGAAATCCTTTTCAGGGATTATCAGCTGAATTGTCATATTCTCATTAATCCAGTCTACCGTCTGGAATGTCATGGAAAAATCACAAAACAACACAATATATCAGAGAGCGAACAGAGATATCCTAGAAGCCATTAGGATATTTGAATGGTTATAGGGAAGCCATGATACAAGAATATCAGAAAACTCTTGTAGGGAATAGTCAAAGGAACAAGTCAAGACACTAGTAGGACTGACTGACCCCAGTTGATGCGATGTTTTGCTAGAAACATCCTGCAGGAGACATGATGAATGACTTGCACGGTCATTATGAATACAACAATCAAACAGTACTCAGACTCATTCAATAGCATCTCACTGCCGACTGAGTTACCCAACAGGAGAGTGTCTATTCACATGAGTGAAATAAAGCTTTCTCTGATTGGTTGCCAAGTTATATCAATACCACACAACATATTCTGGAAATAATTAAAATGGATGGATATTTCCCAGACAGACCCTGTATGTGGATAATGTTTTGGCTTAAAAAGAAAAAAATTTTCATTGATTCCCACTGACTTGACTTCTATTTCACCACTCATCTGATCAGCTCAAGTTGTTTCTACGCTAACACGCTAAATATTACTGGTAGTAGGGAAAAAAAATTGATGGATCAGCATAGCAATCTGAATTTATCAAAATAAAATTAGTATTATTTGATAGTTTTTACCTCTCATATTCAATAAAAAAAAATGCTTGGAAGAGAAATTTCAGCCTAAACTTAAAGCAACACATGCATATGAGTATGTATGTGTAGATAATTATATATGTGTATATAATGAAGATAGACAGC
Organism: Thysanoteuthis rhombus; assembly: GCA_963457665.1. Taxonomy (NCBI): domain Eukaryota; kingdom Metazoa; phylum Mollusca; class Cephalopoda; order Oegopsida; family Thysanoteuthidae; genus Thysanoteuthis; species Thysanoteuthis major. The sequence goes on from OY735200.1 coordinate 33,040,476, forward strand.
AGGTTCTCTAGTAGATTTGTTTGTTTAACTTTTTCAAGACTAGCCTATTCGCGTTCTTGATGGCCGAACTAAAATATCCTTCTACTCTTCTGAAAGAGATCTGTAAGACATATATCCCAGCAGAATAATAAGCCAGTGTGAAGTATAAATTTTTAAAAAATCATCCCTCTTCACTCACTCTCTCTTCCATTCTTTTCTCATGAACTTTTTGAACCTTTTCAAATTTGGACTAAAAAAAAAAGATTTTGACATCCATAAACCTGTCAACGTCCATCCCAAGTAAAAAATGTCAGATAAATGCAAAAGAGTTCTATTATTTTCTCTCCGCTATAAAGAAAAACTTCTTGAAAATGTTAGATAATGCTTTATATTTTATATTTATAATCAATTTGAAGAAAAATTACTAGTGGGGACTTTGTGATCACAGAGTCATTAAGCTGGTCTCACAAGCTACTATATGTGAGATTGATGCAGACTGTTCTGGGAATACAGCTTTGAATATTCATTATTGAATGAACTAATATTTCAAACTGTATTCTGAATTATTGAATCACCATAGCCACAATTACCAACCTGACCTAGCAGCAAACCATGACAAGGTATTCTGCCCTTTTCACTCAGTTGTTTCTGTTGTGTTGGCTTTACCGAGCATACCTTTTGGCTTGGAACCCCCTAGATTTGCATGAGTACTCTCCTAAAAAAGATTTTTTTTCGTAGATTTTCTGAAATTTTTGTAAATTCTCTTTATGGAATGGTGTGTGTGTGTGTGGGCGGGGGGGGGGGGCTTAAAAAATATATTTTGTCACTGTCACCTGACGCGCCATTTGGTTTGGAACCTTAAAAATTTGACTTCTTGTTGCATAGCTGTTGCACCTTTGCTCGTGCTAATCTTTGGACATCATTGTGAGATCCAAATGACATGGAAAATAAGGAGCAAATAGAATTCAAAAGGTTTGAATTGGTAAAGATGTCTGATGAGATGGAATGAGAGAAAGGGATGAGCATAGAACCTGGAAGTGTGCATACCTTCAGTTTGTACAGTTCTCTCTCAGCGGAGTTGTGAACAAAACCTTAATTTGAATTCTTGTATTTGGAAAATGAATCTATCAAGACAGGTGTTGTGTGAATGGAGAATTTCATTTATTCAAGTTATATGTTTTTCTAAATGATCATGGATGACTTTCTATCATTCAGAAGAACAAAAACCTTACTAAAAAGAACATTCCAAAATCAATCCCTTTCCAACTTTTCAAATGCATTAAATAAGTCCTACTATTTCTGCGGGTAAAGTGTTTTCCTCTCAATTTTCTACTCAGTCTGCCTCCTTTCTTTTCTTCTCGGCCAGCCAGCCTCACTTAGGAGCCATCATGGCTAATTAACTTTCCAAATCTGCATGCCACATTTGAGTTAGTACAGATCAGCCAACATATCTGTCATCATCATTAGTCTCTTAATGTCCGTCGTTGAACATAGACCTTCCCCGCGATTTGCTGCACTTCTCTATTGTGAGCGTTGCTGAGCCAGTACTTTCTTAATTTGTCTGGCTCGTCTCTCCGTGTAGTACTTTGCCGGCCTTGCTTGCGCATGGGGATCCACATTGGGAGACATGATGTCCAGTGGTTGTCTGTCATTCTTGGCTAGCCCATTGCCATTTGAGTTTTTTAATAGTTTCTATGACGTCTCAGACTCTTGTCTTTTTCTGGATGTATTGTGCTGTCTTGTGGTCTCTCCATGTAAGGTTGAAGATAATTCTTTCATGTGCACGTTGCATAGTTCTCAATTTGTAGGTCTATTTCTTGGTTAGGTTTGATGTTTCACATCCATAAGTGACTATTGGGAGGATGCATCGGTTGCACACCCTTCTTTTTAGGATTAATGGGATCTTCTTATTTTTGAAGGTTGAGCTTGCTCTGTCAAAGGCTTGCCATCCTAGTGTGATTTTTCGTTTGATTTCTCTCTCTTTTGAGAGTCTCATCGAGATTCATTGTCCTAGGTAGATGTAGTGGTCTACTTTTTACAGTTCTGTGTCCTCAATTTTGATTTTAGAGTTCTTATTTACGTGATTGCGATCTTTGTCTTGCTGAACTTCATGTGTAAGCCAACTTTCTTGCTCTCTGTATTTAGTTCATCTAGCATTAGTTGGAGGTTGTGTTGATTCTCTACAAAAAGGGCCATGTCATCTGCAAATCAGAGGTTTGCTGTCTATTTTGATTCCTTTATCCTCTCAGTCTTGTCATCTTGAGGTAGGCTGTGAAGAGTTCAGGTGAGTTGGCATTGCTTTGTCTTATGCCTTTTTGGAGCTGAAAGGGCTCTGAGTCTTTAGGTAGCTTAATAAAGGAGCTGCTATGATTGTGTTTGTGTTGCAGCACTTTGATGTATATGGGATCTACACCTTGTTGAGTGATGGCCTCCATGACCTTAGGGATTTCCACTGCGTTGAAGGCCTTTTTGATAAATGTTAATAAAAGTTGATAAATGCTACAGTAAATGGTAGATTATATTCTGCTGCTTGTTTTCAGCTGATTCTTTGAATATAGGTGGTCCATGGTTGAGTAGCTTCTTCTAAAGCCATCTAGCTCCCATGGTTGGTTCTCATCTAGTATTTTTGTGATTTTTTTGGTGATGATTTTTGTGAAAAGTTGAGTTGGCTAATAGGTCTGTGGTTGAAATTTTTGGGGTTTCCTTTTTTATATAAAAGCATTATGATTGCAATGTTGCAATCATATGGTACTTTACTTTGTTTTAGGCACAAGTTGAAGAGCATAGCTTGTTTTGCATTGATGATCTGACCTACTTTTCTGAGTAGGTCCATTGTGATATTGTCTGGTCAAGGGGCTTTTCCTTTCTTTGTCTGTTTGATGGCTTGTTTCACTTCCCATGGGATTACTTCTGGGAAACCTTTTAGTAGATTGTTCGCATCTTGCTTATCCTGTTCATCATTTTGTTCTTGTTTGGATGAATACAGTTTTTGGTAAAATTCTTTAGCATGTTTGACTATCCTGACTCTGTCGGTTGTAAGGTTTCCATTTTCTGCAAGTATGCTTATTATTTGTTTCCGTCCTGAATTGAGGCCTTTGTTTATAGCTTTGAAGTCCCAACCTTTTCCAAAAGTTGATTCAAGGACTGCTGCCATGTATATTCTTCTCTTCCCTTTGTTTCTTCTTGATTATCTTATCTAGTTTGGTCTCATCAATTTTCTCTCCTGTTGTTGTCAATGGCTTGAGGTTTCTGCATTTTTCCATGAGATTGCTGGTTTCATCTGAAATTTTACCAGTGGTTTGTGTACTCATTGGTTTAAATATAGTGGCGACTTCTACTATAGATGCTGTCATTTTGTTGTTTAGTTTGTTGATGTTAGCGTTGTCTTGTTCAGTACTTCAGAGGACAATAAACCCAGACTGAGTAAAATTTTAAATTTCTTAAAACACACTTGCCAATTTTTGTCTCTGATTGGTCAAACAATGTCATATGACTGTCTTCCATGTAAGATTTGTTTATTAGATTCATTCAAGTCCATGTGTGGATGACTGCTTTGAAGTCCAAAAGGTATAAGAAATAATCAAATTTAAGAGCTGCAGGGGGCTCAAATTTTGATAACCAAAGCCAGATTGAATGTCTCCCACTCAGCGGGCATCCATGCTAAGACACTAAAATGTCTTGACCAATTGTTGGGTCATCTCACACACACATGCACATCTGCTCCAAATGACCACCAATATGCATATACACACTCATGAATTATCCTATCAACTATTTTACCTCATTACAAATTGACCAACAACCAAATGACCAGTGTCTAATTGACCGGTGGCAATTTTATCAGTAGCAAATTGGTCTATCACATGATGAGGGTTGATCCCTCATCATGTGCTAGAACAATTAGTTACTAATAAAATTGACACTGGAGATTGATTCTCTCTGCAGTAGTCATGGTTTGTGAGGTTAGCTCAGAAACCATTACACCAGAGTAGTACACAGCCAACAATATTCATAGACAGTGAGTCATGATCAGGTTTAAACTACTGTAAATGGCAATGATTTTGAATTAAGCAGAATAAATCATCAGTATTTACAGAAATAAATCCATTATAATTAAAATAAACTCGATGCCATCTGGTTAATAATTTTAGGTTAATACAATTATATTGTTCATTGCAGAAGTCTCTGTAGACTTCTAGACTCACATATTAGAGTGAAAGCCAAATTACAGCATTTGATATTATATAAGAGCCCTATCCTATTTCAGCAGGAAATATTAGTGAAGAATACTGTTGACAGCAAATAAAATACTGCTTTTCTCACCAAAAAATGGCTGAAAGATGAACATAACCTTGGTTGTTCAGTGCCCCTATTGTCCAGAACCTCAGGAGGAGTTTTGAAAAAAAACTGAATGATAAATTAGAGGAATTAAAGGAAATGTGTTTTTCCTTGATATTTCCTGTTGGAATTGTTAACCTTGCAGTTGAAAAAAACAATAAAAATAATGGCTAATGATCAGATGAAAATTGATCAAGTTGGCAAAAGTTAAAACAATTATGAACTGTCAGGTTGTGTTTCCTGAATTGATTCGGGTCAGGCAAAAATTAAACCCATATTATAACATTTCATGAGTAACGTGGGATTAGCTATTTCATCTTCTCACATTTTATTATTCTCTTCAGTGTGTAAAAAACAAGAAAAAACATACTAATTCATATTTAAACAGAACAAAGAAAAAATATTCCTAATCGGCTCATATCAAATGATAATTTCAATAAAATTTTATGATTATTCATATTGCAAAGACTTAACTTAATTTTTTTACTTGTCATCAATTTATGAATGATATCTTCTCCAAGCTTTATAGAAAAAACAGAAGCAGACCGAAAAATTGAGAAGCATACAGCATGTGCATGAGAATCATGCTCAACCTTACATGGAAAGATCACAATACAGTACAGTACATAAGGAAGAAAACAGGAGTCTGAGACGTCATAGAAACTATTAAAAAACTCAAATGGCATTGGGCAGTTGCAAGAATGAATGACAACCGATAGACATCACGACTCACAACATGAATCCCCAGAGATCACATGAGAAACCAAGGCTGACAGAACACAAGATGGAGAGATGAACTAGACAAATTCAGGAAGTACTGGCTCTGCAACGCCCATGATAGAGAAGTGTGGCAAATCCTGGGGAGGGTCTATGTCCAACGATGGACATTAAAAGACTGATGATGATGAATCTGCTATATTTAACCACTTGTGAGTAGCAGACTAGATATCTCATGAGAAATTTCTTTGGTCCTGGAGCAGCTGACAAGATATCTCACTGGAGATGTCTTTGTTCTTGGAGCTGTTGACATGATAACTTGCTTGAAATTTCTTTGTTTCTGAAGATATTGCACATGAAATCTCTTTGCTTCTGGGCCTTTTTATTCAGGATGTGAATTGTATTCTCATTCAAGACAGTTTGTTGATGATGATAATGATAAAAACAATGATTGTCATGAAATGGCTGACAAGATTTTTACTTTTTGATATTGTACATTGATTTTGATAGCGTATAAGAAGCTCAGGGAAACAAGTGACATTTCTCATTAAGATTTTTTGAAAAAACTCCGCCTGGTGGCAAAAAGACGGAAAAAAATACATCCAAATGGTTGAGTTGATAAAATATTTGAAGAATTCTGTTTTTAAAAAAAAAGTCAATTCAGTTCTCATAAAAAGCTGACTTTATATCACTGTATTTGATGACATATAAGACCCCCTCCCCCATTCTGGACCAGAATATTATGAAAAAATGTATTTCATGGAATTCCTATCATTTATCAACATTCTTCTCGCCCTTCCTCAAGTTCTGACCAATGATTAGCTAGAAAGTGAAGGTTATATTTACCTTTTAAGCCATTTCTGATGCAAAAAGAGCAAGGACTTTTTTGCTGTCAAAAGTCAAATAAAGTAATCATAACAACATTCTATATCATTTCTTCCTCTCACTTGTTCTAATCCAAGCCTGAATCCTATGTATGGACGAACAAAATCAAGTGGTAGCCACAGGTTGATTACCGCAGGGTGTTGATATCACTGCACAAAAAGCATGAAACAATTTGTCACAGCTCTGAATGAGGAGCTTACAGCCTTTAAGTACCTTCCCTAAACTGCCTCAGGCAAAATAGGTAAATTACAAAATATCAATATTCTGATTACAAAGCAAAGTTTGAGGAGAATAGTAGCTGTTCCTTATATATTTTGTACGCATCAAATCAGGAAATAAAAGTTGCATAATCAGAAAACATAATGGTCATACATATGAATATGCAGAATTTTTGTACCAATGTTCAGCTCAAAATTATAAAGATTCACCATGGAATTTCTACAGACTCAAATAGTAATAGATAAAAGTATACATTAGATGATATCAAGCTCAGGCATGCTTTTATTGGTCGGCTTAGAGTTCAGATTTTATCTTTGTAGAATGTTATGCTTAAAGCATCTGCTTATAAAGTGAAGATACCTCTATCTTTTGATCCACCAAGAACTGATTCACAAAGATTTGATTCCCCCAATTTTGAACCACTCAGACTTCACCCACCCGAGAGATAGATCAGATTGTGTGGTTGAAGTTGATACTGACAAGCATGATGTGAAGGATTGAAGCTGAAGTTTGAGAAAGTATTGATTAACATTGTATTTTGTAACAATGAGTGTTGATATTTAGTAGGATCAGCATTGCGCAAATCTATAAACAATGAAATATTAATATTGAATGTTGATGATTCAGTATAATTAATGATAGTGGCCTGTAATGGAGGAAAGTCAAGCGAATTGAGTAAAAATTATTGAATTCTTTGTTTATTTCATTATAAATTATTGCTAGTCTCAGAGTTATATAGGTTAAAATGACTATTATACTATTCAGACGCATGTCCGCATCTTAGTTATTATATTAACTATTTATGTACTCTCAGGCCCTCCTCAGGTGTATGTCTTCTTCAGTAAACCTCTGGGAATTTCAAAGTGAACTATTTATTCAATTCACAAGAGAATATTATTCACATTCTGCTGTCCATGCTTGCGAATATCTCATATACTCCAATGGGATAAAAGCTTAGTGGATAAAAGCATTAGTCCAGTGTTACTAGTCACACAGTGGAAGTAGACTAAATTGGTCCATTATTTTGAGTCTGGCTTAGTTTATACTTACTCGAGAATTTACAATCTCTACCTTAGTTCAATAAACGTCTATTTGTATGTTGGTGTAAGCATAAGTCAAGGACACCTCAATCTACTGCTGCCAAATTTTGTGTGATTATTAATAAGGCCCTGGAGTATGTTTTGACATGTTAATCTTTGAAAATAGGAACAAATAATGATGTGGGATATGCTTTTGTGCATTTCCTGATAATAATGATCTGATATATATATAACTATCTATGTAATGATTTTATTTACCAACAAGTTACTTCAAAGAAGCTAAAATGGTGCATTGTAGCCCAAGGTCAAAATTAAGATACCCCTAAATCAGTTAAAATTGATCTCTTATCAGAACCAAATGTCCCATTTAGGCCTTCCATGGGAACTAGCTGGAAAGCCTGCCTGTTGGGAGGGTATTTCAATAATAATGATACTACTACTACATATACATATACATATACAATTATATATATATATTTATCATCATCATCAGTCTGTTAGTGTTCGTCATTGGACATAAACCTTCTCAAAGATTTGCTAAACTCCTCTATCACCGGTATTGCAGAGCCAGTACTTTCTGAATTTATCTAGCTTTTCATGCCATCTTACTTTTTGTTGGTCACAGCCTTGCTCCTGTTCTCTGAGGATCCACAATCCAGTAGTTGTCTGACATTCTTGCAACATGTCCAGCCCATTGCCATTTGAGTTTTCTGACAGTTTCTTTGATATTTCAGACCCCTGACTTTTCTCTGATATAATGTGCCATCTTATGATCTCTCCTAAAGGGCCTTCATGATCTTCAAATAATGCTTAACAAACTGAATGAAGCAAGCAAGAAAGTTGGCCTCCACAGGAACTTAAGCAAAACAAATGTTATGTACAATGAACATATTGGGGACAAAGACACAACAATCCAAATCAAAAACGCATAGCTGGAGAAAGTGGACCACTGCACCTACCTAGGACAGCAAGTTTCCATGAAGTCATTATCATCAGAAAAGATAAAGTGAAGAATCACACTGGGTTGACAAGCTTTCAGTCGAGCAAGATGGACTTTTAAGAACAAGAAAATCCCACTTATCCCTATATTATATGTATACAATCTTAACCATGGGGACATTTCAAGATATGTGATGAGAATACCTTCAAAAAAACATGTTTCTATATAATCACTATTTTGATTGATAGTATCCCAGTGATTTTATGTCAAGATTCCTGACATAGGACAGAGCACAGGGGAAAATGGATTTATGCCTCTCCCAGTTCAATCTCTGTTTGTTTATCCCATTTATTCTTGCAATAATTGTTATACAATTGTTTGTTCATAGAATATTAGTTATCTACAAACATGTTTTTTTGAGTTCCTTGCAAACTTTATACAATGAAAATATTGATTAGTAAAAGAATTAAAGATTGATACTTCCTAATAGTAAGAAGAATAAAGGAATTTGTCTTTGTAAAGAACCAGTGTTTTCACTCTGGCTTCGAGTGTTTGTTGGTAGGTTGATGATTGTAAAAATTATAAAGAGGTTATGGGAGTCAAACATAGAATGTTTTTATTTAGTTTTTGACATTAATTGAGATGCAAGTGAGGGTTGTTGTTTGTTAAAATGTGGGTTTTATATGATGACGGATGCTGGTGCTTAGAAAATAAGAACTGACAGAGGAAGCTCTTTTTTGCACACACATTGCCACACCTTTACATACATATCATCATCATCATCATCATCATCATCATCAGCAGCAGCAGCAGCAGCAGCAGCAGCAGCCTTTTAGCATACGTTGTTGGACATAGACCCACTGCAAGATTTGCCAGACCTCTCTATTGTGAGCCAGTACTTCCTGAACTTATCATGTTCGTTACGCCATTTTATATTTTGTTGGCCCCAGTATTGTTTGTGATTTCTGGGGATCCACGTTGTGATTTGTGATGTCCAGCAGTTGTCCGTCTGCCATTCTTGCAACATGACCGGCTCATCGCTATCCAAGTTTTCTTATGGATTCTATGATATCTCGGACTCCTGTTTTTACTCTGATTCACTGTACTGTCTTGTGATCTCTCTATGCTTCGCATGATCAAAATTACTTACACATACACGTGCATAAACCTCATATCTTCTTTATGATAAGCAAGCACTCAACCCCTCTCCTCATGCAAAATATACAATTATAAAAGTACACTGAAATATGCATACATGCATGTTAATGTAAACAAACATACAAGCAATGGAACAATATCATGTTTATAAGTCCACAGCCCAATAATGAAAGAAAAAGCCTTTATTTTACATAATAGATATTCATTTTTGAGCATAAACTCATTCCTTGTCAATGCACTACATTGAAGGTGAGTCTTCATCACATCGATCGAATATCATACAATGAAAGTAACATCAAATTTCAGTCAACAACTACTTGTCAGCAGACTATGAATTTACTGACCCACCTTTATAGATATTAATCAATATTGAATTCAGCAACCCTTTTCTCTTTCTATTCTATTAAAACTTTTTTAATGATATGTAATATGTAATTATGTAATCTATTATTTCTCATACATAAGTGAGAGGCATCTAATTGTCTGTTACCTAAATATGGACTCAACCAAACCAAGTTTGGCAAGTATACTCTAAGGACCTAGGAAAAGGTTTTTGGCTAAAAAGCTTCAGGGAATATTTCTTTTAAGGTACATAAAAGAGGGTTCTATTTATAATGTTACTACAATAAAGTAAAGCCATACTTTCTGTTCGCATAGATATCTTTTAATTCATATGTTTATATATGAATCTTTGATGGGTCTAAAGTGGAGGGAAAATGTTTACTTCTTGTTGAGGGTCAAAAGTGATAGAAGAATTTTTCTCTTTTGAGGTGTCAAAAATGAAAGGAGCTTCCCTTGGGGAGATCACTTGTAAATAGGATGATTTTTTCCCCTCTTCTGAAGGGTCAAAAGTGAAGGGAAACCTTTTCTTCCCTCTGAGTGGTCAGCAATTAATGCAAGTACTCCTGAGAGATTATGAATCAGTAACACATTCATTGTAACCCGGTGGGTAGCACGACATACAGCACAACAAAGTCTTCTGCCCACTGCTGCAAGGCAGAAACTTAGTCAAGTACAATTTATATTGCCTTAAACAAAACCATGGATGCATCAGAGGCAATCCTCAACACACACCACAAAATCCACACGTATATCATGTGGCAGTTGATATGTTAAAAAATGATGAAGATCTGACAAAATTAAGAGCAATATAGGCAACTCCTACTAGTTTTGATTTTACAAGAATTTTAGAAATCTCATTATTTTGCTCTGATAAAAAAGGGAATCAGTTGCCAGGATATTGCACTTTATCTGCATAATAGAATTGATATGCTTTATTGAATGCACATTGGTATAACAGTCCATGAATTATAAGCTTATCTCTGAGTGCTCCCAGAGGTGTAACTTAAGGATGAGGGGTTATGTGAGAACACCTCGCATCCCAGGTCCCCAGTCGAGGGGCCTTCGAAAAGCTACATAAATAGTGGTTCACCTACTCTATTTCTACTGACGTCATACAATAAGGATATATTTGTACACATGTGGACAGCGTAAGTAAAGATAATCCAGTCTTTGGGGTTATTTTTCACCAATTAAGTGATAGTACATGTCTGTTTATAGCAAATTTTCCTTTTCATCGAATCTCACTAAATATCAGAGAGTGCCGCTCAGAGAACCAATCCTCCTTGACCCCCAAATCTCTAGCTACACTTCTGAGTGCTCCATAAACGAGTTCTTGGACCAGATTTTGTTTTGTCGATGAAATTAGAACTAATAATCACAAAGATCCTTCTGATTACAGGAACTTTTCCATTCTAGAATTTTGAGATGATAAAAAAATAATTTCCAAATATCTGTGGAAAATGCTCAGGTCACAAGAAAGGTTGTAAATGATTGTAATTTATATTGGCCAGTCGCACTACATCTCTATCAATACAAATGAGTTACATGTTGTTGTTAGAATTGTAATCATTTCTTCCTTTTGTTTTCTCCTTATTCTAAAACAAACCGTTTTATACAATGATTAATAGAATATGAAAAAGAAAGAAAAATCTGTAATAGTACAATTACAGACATTATAACACCAAGAAGTATAATCTGTAACACGAAAAATTATATTTACAGCAATAGATATCTTTGACTTTAACTCATTATGGTCTATTGCATAAAAACCATTTATAACATTGATATTTTCTGTTGCCTGTTTGTCCGTAATAGCAAAAGCTAAGAGATAATCATCTTTGAAATTTTGAATGTAAATTTATTGATTTTATTCATCTGCACATCAGTATAAATTAGGTTCCATATTCCAGATGTATTTTAGCGAAATGAGATTTTTTTTGGTCATTAAATTTGATTAAAAGTCGCAGCAATCAAAAGAGTGAAATCATGATTAATCACCACTATCCTTAACAGACCGGTTTAATTCCTGTTGCTGGGTTCAGGTTATTCATGTGCTCCGACATTTATATACACCTATGTATATATCCAGACTTTGCCCAGTCCTTACTATTATGCTACAAAACTTTTTGTACACACATTCCTCTTAATGAGTGAGGAAAATACTTTTTTTTGTTTTTTGAAAATTCCCCATCAATATGAGTTTTTAGTGGGGGTTCAATATGCAATGTGAATTTTTGCTAAATTAGTCACTAGTTTATGTCCTCTTGTTTTTTGAAAGTTCAGACTTTTTTTCGGGATTACAGCCCAACAAAAGGCAAGAGAAGTAATCTATTCATTGTTCACCCCTTTTCATAGTTGTAATTGGAGTCAGGAAACCATGAGGTCTGTCTGCAAATATCCAGCCATTTTGAATATCTTGAAAACCTGTTGAGCAGGCTTGATGTAACTTGGCAACCAATCAGAAGGTCCCTTACTGCACATGTGTGAATAAACATCCTCTCATGAGCCTACACAACACCATTCAGTAAGTCTGTGTGCTTTGTGATCATCACAATGACTGAACGGATAGATCAAAGATTATATTTCAAGTTTTGTTTGAAACTTGGACATTTATAAGTGGAAACCATTTAGATGATTAATAAGGCTTCAGGCATTATTCAATGAGTACAGCCTCAGTGAAATTTTGATACCAACACTTCAAAATTGTTTGGGAATCTGTTGAAAGCAATTCACATTCTAGAAGGTTTTAAACAAACAGAACATCTAAAAATGTTTAGCACATGCGGGGAGCAATCAGAGAAAATTGGTGATTGACAGTGTTAAAAATTTTGGGCAAAAACTATCTATGGTTACAGAGAATTTAACCTTAAGATTATAATAAATTTGATATTCATAATTATTTTAATTATAATTTAAAATTATAGCAATAAATCATGAATCATGCATTAAAATTATAATGATCATATAATAATTATAATAAAATATTTTAGTTATTATAATTAGTTACACTTGCAGTAATTCTTGACCACTGACAATCCCTTTTCCCAGATTTTCAATGGACAACGCCTAGATTGAGTGCTAAAACCTGTTCAGCCAAATTTTAAGTAAAAAATTGTTTACTTAATCCACAATTTTCCCCTTACCACCAGAAAAAATTTAGTAAGTTATAAGAATAACTAAAATAAAGCAGGGGGTTGGGTAGAGAAGTGGTAAAGAAATTTGCATTGATAAAAGCCTAATTCTTATATATACAGGGTAGATGAAAAGAAACTCCATATTAGAAATTAGTATCAACTCTATTATTTATTAGTTAATTGTAGTCAAACTAGCTTTACTTTAGACCATGCAATGATAGGATTTGCCAACAGTGTTAAAATTCAATGTAGGCACCAATTTCTGTAATTGTTCCACTATGGCTTCTTTAGACTTTTGCAGTAAGTCTGGCAGTATGTTAGCCATAATATATATCGAATACTCTCCTCTAGTTAATACAGAGTTTGTCTTTTGATGTGGTACACTTCCTCCTTTGCCCAACCCCACAGGAAGAAGTCACAGGGTTAAGGACAGGATTTGTGCAGGTCATTCAGTTCTAATAGGGAGTTAATTCTCATTCACCCTGCATAAACAGATTAAAATGCATCTGGGGCTAAAAGCTAAAATACTACCATAATTAAGCTGAGTTCTAGCAGCTCAGTGGTAAGAACTGGAACCTGGGACTTATTCTTCCTTCTAATCTGCTATGTTAATTTATTGAAAAAAATTTGAAAAATATGGATAAATAAATTAAACTAAAAACATGAAATTAGAAATAAATGAGTAAAAACTAAATTAAAAAAACAAACAAACAGTGAAATAACAATCTATAATACTACAAAGATAACATTTAAAAACTGGTTATCATTTAGACATTTTCTAGCCTAGTTACCAGCCAACCTTTTATATTGTATACTGAACTAAGACAACAACTCTTGTCAACCATTTTTTTTTTGTCTAGTGCTTAACCTTCTATTCTCCTGGACCATTCATCAACAGAAACCTGAAACTTTCATCCTGTCTCTTGTTCTCTCTAATTCCCATTGTTTTCAATGTTCCTAACTGCATTTGGTACCATTTTCCTTCAAAGAAATCTCCACTGTTTCTCTCTTGTCTGGCAGCTTGTTAGTCTATGGCAGCCATTGGCTGGCATTACCATAAACAATTACTTGAGTTATTGTTTCCATCTAACAATTTGTTGGTATCTATATTTCTTCCTCTTCAGCTGAAGAAAACTGTTTTTATTTTCTTTTTTCCTCTACTTGCTTGATCTGAGAAGAAATGAGTTGTTTGATGTTGGTGATCTTGTGTCGACTTTTAAGACTGGTTGAAATAAATACTTGTGCCAGAATTGTCCGAAGTCTTTTTTTTTTTATTGATATAAAAGTAAAAATATACTTTTGAATGACCTTGAATAATCAATGGTATTGTAGCATTGTATAAAAACAAAAGCTATTTTTCTTGATCTTAAGCCATATATATACACACACACACACACACACACACAGACACATGTATATTTATATATATATATATATATATATATATATATATATATATATATATATATATATGCATATATACATTGGATTGATATAGATATCAGTTTAATATAGATATTAGATTGATATAGATATTTACTGAGCTTGACTTAGTTTGGCACAGAGTTACCACATTAGAACAGACAATAGAGAGTTTAATCATAATACTACAGAATGGTCTGCAAGACTTGATAGCAAACCACTTGCTCTGTCAGGTGTCCAAAAGATGTGTAGCTTTGTCCAGCACAGAGTTGTGAAAATGAGGCTCCCAGTAAAAACTGAATTTATCACACTGCATTAGCAATATAACAGCATGTGAACCTTTCAGTTAGGAATGGCAAAGGCTTGATTTGCCCCAAATTTTACAGTTTGCTTAAATTCAGGGTGGGCAATAGCTTGCTCTGATTGAAATACTATGTAGCAGTGACCTTGAACTTTTGTGAAAAAAGATGGTGCAAGTATGAAAGTGAACATTGTTGGAGTACTGTGATTCGGAGAAATCATCTCTATTGTGAAGTTTTCAAAGAGATTGGTATCAGTACAAGTTTTTGCAACACAATTTCAGAAGAATAGCTGATGGTGCATAGTGTAGCATTTCCTCCATCCGTCAGATGTGACACAAATTTCAAAGCATACGTCTTTTCAGTGTGATCTTCCTCCATTGATGAGAAAAGTCATCCAGATTTAGCATCGTCTTTGGTGGGCATTTTTCTCAATTTGAAACGGTAGCGCCGCTCGTAGCATTGCATATATCTTCAACAATACTCACTGTAGACCATTTGCAAAATTGAGAAAGACTCCCAAAAATGTTTTTCTAATTTGAAACAGAATTTCACTCAAATACATCACTCTTCAAAAATCTTCATTGTTCAGCTTGGTAAAAAAACGCCAAGTGCACTTAACACATATTCACTCTCACATGGGTAGCTCAAAAACTAACTAACATGACTTGATGCAGTCTTTTATATACAAGAGGAAAAGGTTACTGTTACATAACATTTTAGTGAGAGCAAGCTAAGTCATCTCATTGGCATGTTGTTTTAAAAATTTAGTTTCTTTATGGAGAGACCTTTGTATATATAAATATATATGCACTGTAGACCTGTTATAACGTGATTCAATATTACTGGATTTGAGCATGGAACCTAATTTTCAAAACTTTCAATTTGGTTTCCAAAATAATTGCTATATACGAAAAAAGAAAGATCCTACTGAATCAGGTTACACCAACTGTAGGAAGGAAATGAATTAGACAAAAACATTCCAATAATCAATGGACAAAACTCATTGCCCTTTTCCCTTTCTGTTGCTAAGAAAATTGCTTACATATTGTCAAACTCCTACTCCAGACACTCACTACATATGCATCTAAGCTATGTCAAAATATAACCTTTTGGTGAGGTGTTACAATTTGATAAATTTTATATATTTATTACTGTCTTCCTGTTGGACTTGACTAGACCCTTCCTCCATGGTTTTCTCTTCATTTCTGCTGTCTTGAAGAAGTTGGGGGGTTGTCTGGACTTGGACTAAGGTTTGTAAAAAATGGGAATTTTGTTACAACACCATCTCACTTACAATTCAGTAGAAAAATGATTGAACCCGATTTCCATATCATAACAGGTCTGCAGTGTATATATATATATATATATATATATATATACATATATATATGCACAAACATATACATGCATGGATATAGATATATATATATATATACATATATATATATATATATATATATATATATATATATATACTTAATGAATGGACATACTTGGTCAAACAGAATGAATTATAAATTCTGTTATGTTATGTAGAAAACTTATCTAAAATGCTTTTCTGTCATTACACAATTAATATATTATTCAAATTAGACAACATAAATAGAATAAAAGATTAAAGAAAATGTGTTGGCTGCAGGAAATCTATATAATATAACGCAATTTATTATTCATACATATATATGTATGTATATATATATATACATTCATATATATATATATATATATATATATATATATATATATATTTACACACATCACATACTGATATATTTATATCTATATCTATAGATACACATGCGCACACACACATACACATATACATACATCGTCGTCAGCTAGGGGCTCAGGGACCGAGCAATCTGGTCCAGGGATGTTCTAACTTTCATCTTTTTCCTCCCTGGTATCTATGGTGAAGGCTATTTGCTAAACCAATTCATCCATGGAAGATTCTGGAACTGTGTTCACGCATGATGGTTGGTGGTGGTCTAGTCTGGGCAAGGTTCTTGCTCTTCTCTCTTTAATCTTGTTGAGGCTCTTTCTCTCTCTTTCAAGATAATTGACCCCTACATAAATCACCTCCCTCCGGCTAACATATTTTAGTGTACATCTCAGTTTGTTTCATTGTGGATTTGATTTGCATCATGAGATTGTTTCCCAGATGTAAGTTCAGTGTAACAAAGGATTTTTGGTGGCTGATGTTCATATTTCCGACATACATGGCAAGTCTATCTCAACTGAGTTCTGATTGTCTATTTGATGACAAAATACTTCCAAAGAACAAAAATGAGTCGACAACTTCAATTTGCTTGCTATTGATAGAAACTGCTGGATCTGGCAGTTGGAGTCCAGGAACTTGTTGAGCAAGGATTTTTGTTTTGTCTACATTGACACGTGGTTTAAAGTTGTTGTATACTTAAGCAAAGTTGTTGGTCAATCTTCGGTGGTCTTCCTTAATTGTGCTGGATGCTGAATTATCACCAGTACATTGCAATTCTGTAACTTTGTGATCCGAGGTGAGTCGCTTTGATAAAAAGCGTGAGATGTTCAACAGGCCTCCGTTAAATCCGCAAAGGATCCTGATTCCTAGGTTGTCTTCAGGGATGTCATAAATTATAGCAGCCATGTAAATGAAGAAGAGGGTGTGTGCAAGAATGCATCCTTGCTCCAGGCTGCATTTGATATCAAATTCTTCAGACAATGAATTTTGATGGAGAGCTTAAACAAGAGATGTAAAATGATCAGGGCATCCAAATCAGTTAAAGGTTTGCCACATTACTGAATGTGGTACACTGGAAAATGGATTTTTCAAGTTGTAGAAAATAAAGTAGAATGTTTTTAGTTGCTCCCTATGATTTTCCTGTAGCTGCCAGGCACAAAGGATCATATCCAACATAACTTTAGACTGTCAGAGTACACATTGTGATTCTAGTAAGATGGTTTCAGGAAGAAGTTATAGTGAATTTAAAAGAATTCAAACCAGTATCCTGTCTGCAATTTAGAGAAGTGGGTTGTCCTCGTAGTTACCACATAGACCTCCATCAATTCATGGCTTAATTTCTCAAATGAACATTCAGGAGGGTTTTCAGCATAAACAAATATAGCAATGTGTCTGTAAAAATTATAAAAACAAACAACCTGTTGAATTCTCAAAATTTTTCTCCTTAAATATATCTATATTTTTACTTATGTTTCTCCTTTTTGATTGGACATTTTTCCAGTGAAGATAATAGAACATTCTGAGGCATCAGGAAAAGTGTTGCTGACAGGGATGTTGAATGAATCTTTGGAATCTCTAATCAAATTAGGAATTCATTTTTTGCTGGTTATGAAGTGAAAATGCTTGGAAAATATAGAAGATCCATATGAGAAAACAATATTGCATTTTGTTGAATGTATTAACCATTTTGAGTAAATGAATTATCAGCAAATTATATTGGTGATTGTAGCACCTAATCTTTTCTGCATGGTGTAAAGTAATTAATTATTGTAGGATAAAAGAACATTTTTTTTCTTACCAAAGATTAGATTTTGGGGGAGAGTATACTGAACTTTGAAGTGTTTAAAGCAGTTGAAACAGGAATTGTTATGCCAAGAGGAAATAAATCTGAAGATAGAAGGAATATGGATGGAAGCAATGAAAAATAAAAAGAATAAGAAAGAACAGTCCTGGTTAGTCACTCAATAGGAACTGTCATATGATCAATGTCTTTTGGCAGCATGCCATGTTGAAGGTGTTCAATTAAAAGATTAGAGAAAGGGGTGATCAATGAAGTTACTTCTCTCATCTCTTGTTGGGCGGTGATCACAAAGAAAGTCCAAATTTAAAAACTTTAAAAACTTGAACATTGCTATGCAGAAACTAAGGGACTAATTTAGCTAATATTGAACCCTGAATTGAACACTAAAAACTTATTCTGAGGGAAATTTTACAAAAGAAAAAAAATAGGTTTTTTTTGGCATGATATTGAGTAGGAGAGACCGGGACTAGTTGAGCACTGGGGAATCTACTTTATGCTGTTTTGAGCTGCTGATGATAGTGTAGCCTCTGTTCATGATGTGGTAATAAACAGTATATATACTGCAAGCAGCCTCTGCAAGAACTTTTTCTTGGAATAGAATGGAAGGAAAACGTGTTTGGGGCTGGTTGGTATATTGTAAATGGGGCTGCTTGGTATGCTGTTGGTATGCAATTAAGGCAGATGAAAACAACAAAAAATCTGCAAGATAAAACAAATAAGTCACTGATGTCATTGTTCTTTTTTTATAGTTCACTTTCCATCATCCACCTTATTACAATGCATTTTTGAGGTCCACTCTCATATGATTCTACTGGTCCTACAAGGTGGTCATTATATTCGTAAAATCTTACTTTTCACTCAAATATGTTCTTGCTTGATTCAAAAATATATATATTTTTCAATTTTAACACTATAAGTATCATATACTTGCTCCATCAAATTGTACCAACAATCCCGAATGGCAGGGTAGGTTGATACTCTCTTGTTTAAATAGTGGTATCATAAACTCAATAAATGTTTCAGATTCAAATGGGACATAAGTCAATTTTTTATTGTACGTTTGTGTCATATTTGCATTTTGATGAACTAATTTCTCAGAAAGTTACAGCCGTTTATGTGGGATATATACATAGATAACCAGCCAGCCAGCCAGCCAGACCCACTTAAAAACTGAAGAAACCTATGTTGATGTTACCTACATTGATTGTTTTGAAGAAGACATAAAAATAGAATTTAAGTACTTATTTTCCAAAAACATTTGGTGTCTGTGATGAATAATCTTCAGTATACATTTTTGACTCATCATATTACTTCTTTCCATTGAATTTGTTACCCTCTGACCTGTAGTAACTAGTCTGAGGTAAAAAGCAAGTATCTCTTAATGAGACTTGATTTAATATCCCATTACGTGATCATCAATTCAGTCATAGAAGCTTTTGGCTTGACTGAGCACAAATCTAGAATCATATTGTCAAATCTGCTCCAAATCTACATACCATGATTGTTTGTATAATGGACTAAAGCTCAAGTCTTATTAGAAGTTATTTCTTAAGTCTTGTTTTGTTTCTTAATGATCAAAGAATATTTGACAAAGAGAATAGTGATAGAAAGATTGATAAGATGCAGAAAAGAATAGAAAAAATTAATACCAAAATATTTTTCTTTTTTGCTGGGGCCACTGATAATGATTTAATAATCCAAATTTGGCCAATCGATTATTGTTTGTCCATCTTTTTTTTTAATTACCAAGTTTAGTTGAGTTTGGCACAAGGTTAGAACCAAGGAACTCTCATTGCAATTCTCCTCACTAGCAATGGCTTTTGAGACCAATATACTGACCACTTTTTAAATCTTTTTTAATACGTCAATATTTCTTATCATTACTTAGATTAACACACTATGCCAGGACATGCATATCACACACACGTCTACAGAAGAGAGAAAAACATAGCAACTTCTACAAGAGTAAGGACTGTGACGTTGTTGTATGAAGGTAGGGTAAACTGAGCACTTTTTATCACTTTTCTAAATAGCTACAGAATATAACTTATATAAGTAGCCATCATCAAACCCAATCTTTTTTGTGACTGAATATCAATTCTCATTAGATCATTGCAAAATTTTCATCAAAATGAATCCAATTATAACTTTTACAAGCTACATACACTGAATACATTTTGCCATTATTCTTGGTATTAAAGTGAAAAACTTTATATTTGTTTATGCTGAAGTTGTTTCCCACATCTGTTATAATATTAGGTGACTGACCTCTTAGTTTTGACTAATTCAGGAAACTAAAACAACTTTGAGCACCATGTTCTTCTTCCACTCAGCCCAAAATTAGAAAATAAATAAATCATAAATGCTTGTTTTGTTTTTTCAAACTTCCACTTGTACTCAAGGTGACATGGAGAAGTGAAGATAGCTGTCGCATTTTTTTCTCCTTTATTTAAGACGATTCATTATTATCCACTTCTGGCTGTCGTAGCTTCACCAGAGCCCCATTAACCTTATGTTTTGGGAATATCCCTCATTATTTTGTCTGTTGCTGACCTCTCATAATGCTGAACGAAGGTTTGGATTTTCCTGGTTTGTGTTCAGAATTGTGAGTCTTTTAGATTGGCCATCAACCAAGGCTGAAGAGCCCAATGTGCCCTGCTATTCATCCATAGCTGAAGGAAAAGAGATTGATTCATGTGTTTTCCAAATATGTATGGTACAAAGTGACCGCAAATTGCCTCAGCCAGAGTTTGTTGCTAACTGTTAGGCCACCTGCATTTCTTCTTAAGCCAAATTAAACACAAGTTCAAAAGCTTATTCAGCAGTTTCTTTTCTTTTTCAGCATTCATAAAAATATCTGATATTGATGAAAGCAGTGGTGCATTGTACAATTTTTATTGGAGCTGATCCAAATTCATTTTAGTTTTGAAATCTGCTTTCTATTTACTTTGTTTTCTTTCCCCATAAGCCCCCACTTTTTTTTTCTCTTGGCTGATTAGTCCACCAATTGATTTTTATGCCAGACTCATGGAAATGACCTTCATTCAAGCTGTGAAGAGATGAGAATTGGTTCTTACATCTGGGATAGCATAAAAATTCAAACTTTTTTTTTTACAAAGAAAAATGTTACCCACTTGCTCCCTGCATGGTTTGAACTTGACTGAATTTATTTTACATTAATCTATTTAGACTAGTGTCTTCATCTTGTTTATTCTAGTCACAATGTTCTGGCTACCTCAGATGTCTATTGTATTTTATAAACTTCTGGGAATTTTGAACTGAACCTTTTAAGCAATTCACAGAGGTAGATTGTTCTTATTCTGCCGTCCAGATTAGGGGTACAGTTGCTGAAATATTGACTATGACAACCACAATGAGAATACTGATCTGAATAGATTCATGTTTAATCTATATTACAATAAATAACATGTCACACTTCTGTGTGTCATACTTCAAAAAGAAAAAATTTATGTTCGAAGAGGTTGGGTAGAGAAGAGGTTCTGAGAATAAAATTGCAACACAAAGACTGAAAAGAAAGGATAGCAAAAAGAAATCTGCTGAACTTGGTTATTGAGATAAAAAGGTGAGAAATCAATATTAGGTGGAATTGAACTTGCTATCAAATGTCTGTGAGTTGAAGATTTAGTTAAGTATTGAGGGATGATCATTTCAGGCATTACAGTAATTTAGGTTTCCACCCATAGGTAAACAGTTAACAATCCAATGGGTATTTTACTAGTAAAAATAATTCCTCATCTCAGAAACACAGAGTAGTCGCATCCATTTTAAAACAATTACTGTATTATTATTTTTTTGACTATGTATGATACAAACTAAATTTCTACACCCATAAGGAGCCAAGATTGAAGAATACTCATGTTGATACTACTATTTAGAAATGAATTGGCGCAATGATTTCATAATCAGATTGTGGAATCCAATAACTAAATTCAGAGGTTATTCATAACTGTTTACATCTCTTTGAAAGGCAAGAATTGAACTCCAAGAGAAAAGAATGAATGAGTGAGTGAGAACATAAACAATCTCCACATCTATAATTGTGCAGACAATAGCATTAAAATGTCCAATATATCAATTGTCTGTTTTGAGATGAGGAGGAAATTCTTGAAAAAAAAAGAGGAGTCTATAAAAACTGCTAAGATTAAAATACAAAATTCTCTCATGGCATCAACAATAATTCTCCTGAAGTTTGTCATGATCATTATGTTTGAATTCTAACGTAAAAAATATTACAAGATGTTGATATTAATGTATAATATAACTTTCTTTTTTTCACTTTTTTTCTACCTCAAACTTTTTTGCCTTCTCTATACCTACCTTATTATTAAACTACTTCAGCTTTCCTTTAAGTGTAATATTCAAATACAGGTAGGAACAAGCAGAACAATATCATTGGTAATATTTTTGCATTTACAGTCTATCAAAAATTAAAAGAAATATTTCCAATTCAATGCAATCTTTAAACTAGTCTTTGGTAAATGTTTTTTAGGCATGTGATCTCATTTTAGTTTCGTTTCCTCCCAATGATATTTCGTCTATAGTTAATTTTTTGAGAAGATTATTCTTTTGGTTTTCTAACAATTAGATTAATATCAACAAAATCAAAATACTAATTAGACTATGAAAGTAACTAAAACAAAAAATGAAAATAGATAAACCCTTATTAAAATAGATGAAAATATCAAATAATTAAAACAATAACATTTCAAAATAATTAACCAATATCTTAGTATCTTTATTTTGAATGATCTTATGAAAAGATTGAAATAGAAAATACAAGAAACAACCACCACAAATACAAAATACAGAATTTCAAATCTAAATCTAAAATGTGAATGTTTTATAAACCAATTTTATTAAAATACCACATGCAGCATGAGCGAAATGACTCAAAACTAAAATGTATCGGGTATTTTTCAAATACAAAACTCATCAGAAAAATCATAGAACAAGTCTGTCATGAGTATTTATCCATATGAAGAGTTTTTTTTTGGTGCTGTCTTGAAATGAAAATTAACAAAAATATGATAAGGAATTAACAACAGTTGTAAGGGAAATAACTAGGAGCCAACTAAGAACGTGTAACAAACATTAACACCACTAACCAAAATAATAGAATATGATTACAAGAACTTTAAAAAAATCAGGAATATCTATCAAATAAAAATAAATAAATAAAAGAAATGAAATAAAAATTGTAGCAATAACACTTAAAAGACACTTAAAAACACTACATTTGATCTAATTATAAAAAAACTTATATAAGTTAAAAAGAAACAAATACAAAAAGTAGACCTAAACATCAAATATAGAACTTAAAATCCTAAATATATAAAAGAGTAGAGATCAATACAAAATTGAAATAGTTGGAGTTAAACTACCGAAAAACGAAATGAAAATCAATGAAAACACAGTAAGAAATAGAAACCTAGAAATTTATAAGTGAATTAAATAAAAACTGACTATTAATAGTGAAACTAACAAATCCAGATTAATCATTTTATCACGATCCGACTTGAAAATCAAATTTGTGAAACAATTCTGTTGCGGTAACCATTAGTATAACAATTATATATATATATATATGTATATATATATATATATATATATATATATATATATATATATATATATATATATGTATTTATTAAGAGTGGTACACAGCCCTAAATAGATTCATTGTTGCTTTTATAACCTTCATGATTAGCCAGAAGTAATCATGTTGATCATGTTGTTTTGTTGGGTGGTGATGGCTAACTCTGGTAAAACTCACAAAGCTGCTTCATGCCGCTTAATGTAATGTCAGGTTGTCTATCAAGCAATGGAAAATAACTGTCTCTGATAAGCATAAAATATCATTGTCCAGCAATCAATCTAATACAGTGATCCTCTTTGGAGGACAACAACCATCATAAAATGCAAAGACGGTGGGCTGGAGGGACGGACTAGACCAAAGAAAACAGGTACCAACCACAACTTCAATCAAGGTAGCAAATATTCTTTAACTGCATTAGTTCATTTAGAAAAAGGTAATTTCTACCGAGAATGAAAAATTCCTTCTATATAAATAGAAAATAGCTTATATGCAAATTTGAGTAAAATTGATTTGGGAAATTTGATTATTCACAAGTATGGGCACTCTATAAGGACCACCAAAGAAATAATCCAATGGTAAAACTTGGATTAAAATTGAATCGAAATAGTGAAAACAAGTAAAGAATAACTTGAATCAAATCACTTTAAAGAATATTTCTTCCAAATGAAAAGAAACAAAACTTAATTTGACCAAATTGGTAAAAATACCGAATTACTTTAAAGAATATCCTCACAAGAACCTTAAAAACTACTGTTTGATAAATTAACAGAGAAGCAAAAAAATGTAAGTAATGAATACATCAATAAATACTTGCATACTAAACATTAAAAAACAAAAAGATCTCATTAGTTTTGAAGAAAGGCTCAACAAACAATGCATCCTCCCAATAGTTATCTATAGAGCAGAAACATGGATCCTAACCAAAAGACTAGCTCTCAAACTAAGAACTTGGCAAGTAGCACAAGAAGGGATTGTGCTCAACATTGCATGGAGAGACCACAAGTATATTAGAAGAAAAAAAAAAGGAGTCAGAGATATTATAAGAACCAGTACAAATCTTAAATATCAATGGGCTGGTCATGTTGCAAGAATATAAGACAACTGCTGGACATCACCACTCACAATGTTGATACCCAGTGATCCCAGTGATACCCAGTGCAAAACTGTGACCAGCAAAATAAGAAATAGCCTGGTGAACTAAACAAGTTCAGAAAGTATTGGCTTCATAACATCTCTGATAGACAAGGTATACTAAAAGGCTGCTACTGCCGCTGCTGCTGCTGCTGATGAAATAATTCATGACCCATGTTGATGTTGATAACCCCAAGCTTGATATACTTGATATCCTATAGAATCTGCCGCTTGTACCTGCCCCACTTTCCATGTCTGCTTAATATTATCAGCTAAATCTATACAGAAATTCTTTCTCCCTGAATTGCCTCCTGAACTCTTTTTCATGTTAGTGAAGAAAGGGTAGAGGTCCAGCAGAAGTCAATTAATATGCAAATCTCACAAACAAGTCCAGTGATAAATTCTTTCATGTGTCTAGCATCCTAGAGGCATTGCAGAGGCTAGCTGATCTCATCAACAGATATGAACAGTTGAAAGCAGGAGTTGCAGATAAGCTCTCAGATCTAGGAGAAGCAATGCATTTCGATGTGAATGTGTGAAAATATTAGCAACAAGGTGTGTTTGCGTATTTTCATTTGTGCGTATGAGTTTAATTGGACATTCTATTAGACTCAGTCAAGGTTGATACAACAGCATTTTTCAGAAAATAAGTTGAGTCTATCTTGTTAGTTATCACCACATTTGATAATTAGAGCTATCACATCTCTGGTTATTCTTGTTTACTAATTAAATGTAAATGAAATAAGATAAGGAAATTTTGGCAACTTAGTCGTTATCATCTTATTGAGATAGGGTTTGACTTAGTCAGGGCAAAGGTTAATAAGGGACTTTTAACTTTTTTAAATTCATATTTATTTAGCAAACAGAATTGAAAAAAGAAATGGTTTCAAATGTTTCCAGATGTGAAACTCACCACTATGAGATCCGTGTGCACGTGCATGTATACAAATGTATTCATATATATCTTTCTTTGTATAGGTAAATGGATATAGACAAGTACATAAATCGAATTGTCATTTGAGGCAGCAGTACACTGGATAGTTTTACCCTCCCCTATTTTTAGAAACAGATTTAGCTAGATGTTGTATAACATGTATGTGACACTATAGGTAAAAAAGGTAGTGTAGTTGTGGCAGTGTAGCTGTGGCAGTCATTGGATACTGACAGGATTCAATACCATTTGACTTTGGAATGATTATTTGGAGCAGAAAGATGAGGCATCCTATCTCTGAGATGGCAATTGCCATGGGCTTTTTTTCAGTAGCAAGGATATATCTGGAATATGTGAAATTTGGAGATATATCAGTAGCATGTAAAAATCTGCTAACATAAGAACATGGCCGCCAACAGCTCACATGGATAGAAACCGCCCAACGAACAGGAACATTGCATCAAATAGCAACCCAATTTTAATGCTGGTGCTATGGTATACAGTGAATTCCATAATGTTTCATAATTATAAACCAATAAGGCTATTATCATTGACACTAAAAGATTCAGGGCCAGAGAGCATTGCGTTTGGACTGTGGAAAATTGGTGCTGTGTTGCTTGGTCAGACTGATCAGGTTTCTAACTCTTTTGGACGGACGGACAGACAAGTCTGCGTGTGGAGAAGATTGCATTAGGCTATGGATTCAATCCGTCAGTGCATACTGGTGATGGCTCTATAATTGTTGTGGGTTGTTCTGTTAGATCTCTTTAGGACCACTGAGGAAACTGTAGTTTGTCTTAACACAGATCTCGGTACACACCATTTTCATCACTTCATGATCACCACACAATAAATCTCCATGAGACCCTCAAAAGAGGAGAAAATCAAGCGAAGTATCACTTTGGGATGGTAGGTCTTCTGCAAAGCAAGCTCAACATTCAAAAACCAGATGATCCCAATAATCCTGAAAAGAAGAGTATACAACCAATGCATTCTCCTGATAGTCACTTATGGAGCTGAAACATGGAACCTAACCAAGAAACAGACCTACAAACTGAGAAGTATGCAACGTGCACACGAGAGATTCATGCTCAACCTTGCATGGAGAGATCACAAGACACCACAGTATATAAGGAAGAATATGTCCATGACATCATAGAAACTATTAAAAAACTCAAATGGCAATGGGCAGGCCATGTTGCAAGAATGAAAGATAACTGATGGACATCACGTCTCACAACATGGATCCCCAGAGATCACATAAGAAGCCGAGGCCGACAGAACACAAGATGGAGAGATGAACTGGACAGATTCAGGAAATACTGGCTCCACGACGCCCATGATAGAGAATTGTGGCAAATCCTAGGGAAGGTCTATGTCCAACGATGGACATTGAAGAACTGACGATGATTTTCTGGAAAGATAATGAAACTCCTCATCAGTTTATGAAATACTTATAAAATATCTTTTGCTTTCCCCTGTTGTTATATTTGAAGTTCTTTTCTCTCTGAGCAACTCCAGGTATGCCAGCTAGTATATATACCTATCTCTCTCTCTATATATATATATATATATCTCTCTCTCTATATATATATATATGTTGTGCTTCTTCAGTTTTCAAGTTGATTTGGCTGGCTGGCTGGCTGGCTGGCTGACTATCTCCATCTGATTAGTCACTCGGTAGAAACCGTTATGCTATCATTGTCTTGTACCATGGTACAGACAGTACCGATGCTAAATTGGTCCTTTTGTGTCTAGCAACATTCATACTTGTTTTTTGAAAATTCAAACTTTCTAGTGATCGTTGCTTGATAAAAAGAGAAGAGAAGAAACTTATTCATTGATCACCTCTTTATCCAATTCTTTATTTGATCATCCTTGCTGCCAAAAGATATTGGTAGTATGGCAGTTTCTATTGAGCATCTAACCAAACCTGTCTTCATTTAAATTTAAATTCGAACTGCCATTTTGAAGCATCTAGAAATGTTGCATAATTCTGCTTGCACATACTCTCTATGTTAAGAGTTCTTATCATTTATTCAAATCAATCAATTCTGAATAGATTTCATCAAGTGAGGAAGCTGACTTGTTGGCTCCATCATTCTAGTCATAAAATCTATTTTTTCTGTTCTTACCACCACTTCTGTGGTAGTCATACACATCATCCCTATGACACTTCCACTTATTCACCCACGTTATCCTTAGAGAATGGTATTTATATTGTATCACACATATACATGTACATCATATAAACTGTTGCAATGAAATATCTGTTTCATTTGTATACACACACACATACATATAATTGTAGCATTGATATTTCAAAGATGATGGCAAGTGAGACTTATCATGTGTTGTACAAGAAATTTCTGTACTTGATAACCATTCGGGGATTATTTAACATATTATTTGAAATATAATCCTTATATTTTGACCTAAATCAGTAACGGTTTCCAACAAACAGGAAATATAAACCAACACGTACTGTAATATATATGTAGATTATATAAACATTTGCATGAAAATATAAATATATGGTCAAGTTTTCTGAAATTAGTTCAGAGCCAAGAATAATCATTTTGGCCTTGGGAAAATAACCTATCATTTTTGTCTCTCTTCACATCTTGTAAAATCTAATCCATTCTGCAAAATACTGCTGTCCGCACGAAGGTTCCCTGATTGAAATGTCAGTAAGAAAATGTGAATTCAGAAAAAGATTTTCAATTAGAGAGAAGTTGATTTGCATATTGATTGATCCCTTCATCTTGCTTTCAGATGAAAAGACGTGTAATTCATCTCCTGAATGCTAATTCCAGTTTTTGGATCAAGCTATTTTACCATTTCAATCCCCATAGCAGCAAAATCTCCACTTGCCTCTCTCTCCTCTCTTCTCACCTTGGTATTTGAATGTTTATTCTGCAAATGAATGCCAAAATTTAGAAAACCAGTAAGATAGAGAAAATACAATCAGAGGTGTGGCGAACCTGAGTAAATAAACACACGGAGTTGTTTGTTTTTAATTTGTTCAGATCCTTTGAGAAGATTTTGCTGTCTTTAATCATTTCCTTTCCCTTTTTTCCTATTTGACTTTTTTCAACCCTAAAATGTCTTTCATCTCTCTTTCTTAGAAATTGAACTAAGACAGATTTGTTGTGAGACGGGATTTGTTTTCTAACATTTTTTTTAGATTTGTTATTCACAGCTACCCATGATAGAGCGGTCTAATCACTGTTGCTGGGTCATGTTTTCTGACATTCATATGTATCTATCTAGCTATATATATATCTGGACTACACCCAGCCCTAGATATCTAAAGTAAAAACTTGAAATTGTATGCACACACTCTCCTCAATGAGTGAGGTAAATGGGTTTTTTTTTTTGCTTTTTGAAAATTCTCCCCCTAAATAGGTTTTAATTGGGAGTTCAATTTACAATCAAGAACAATGCCAAATTGATCCTTAGTTTATGTCCTGCAGCATTCTCACTTGTTTTCTGAAAATTAGTTCCTTCTAGTGTTAGCAGCCCAGAAATGACAAGAAAATTAACCTATTCATTGATCTCCCCCTTTTCCATTTTTTGGATAATCACTCTAACCAGACCATTTTTAAAAGCTTGTGTGCAGGTAAAAAGCTAATGCATAAAAAGAAAAAGCAGGAAAAACTAGCATTCCGAGGGAAATTAATAATCACTGCCACTTAGATATACAGCTTTTAACCTTTCAAGTCAAGCTGTGTTGGTGATAAAATTATGTTGCCTTGATCAAAAAAATACCAGTATGGTTTGAAATATAAATTCATGATTTGAAAAAAGTCTGGTTTGAGGAATCAATTAAAATTTGAGAAAAGTGGTGGGCTATAATTACTCTGTTAAAATATTAGCAGGGATACCCAGTGTTTCCCGGGGCAAAAGCATCTTCAAATTTGACAAGAGAGTGAAACATGTGTTCTTTAATATATTCTTTCTTATACAACACAAAACATTGAGCCCAAAATTGATTTAATTGAGGTTACACGTTGGCATTTAAGATGATATTTCAGTACTTTTGCGTATTTTTTCTCTCTTATCAGATATCGGACATCCCAGGCAGGCCCGTGCACACTCATGCGCAAGTATTTGTTTTAGGTGAATAATCAAAAAAATTTGAAATAAAATAATTTTTGCAAGTAATTTTCTGTACTTTCAATCCATATGACTTTTGCTTCCACTAGTAATTTGTCACTTTTGACCTTTTAAGGTTTTAGGAGGGGGGCTTCTATTTACAATGTAACTTGTGCTAAATTTGACATGAGAATGTGTACAAATAATCAACTAAAACAAACATTTGTTTTATGAAAACTTCATAAAGTTTGATTTATTTTCCTGTATTATATTTGGAGTTACTTTTCCCAAGGTAATGCAGGGTACCCTTGCCAGTATATATATTATCATGTATACATGTGTTAATGTTTGGTTGTATTGGTCAATCAGAATATATTTGTAAGTACCATACTTTAGGGAATATAGAATGCACAATTTAATTCACGTCCAGTGTGTTGGTATTATGACTAGACATCCGTCTACTAAGGCTCAAAATGGAGAACTGGGGCTTGAATGAGTTGTAGTGAGCAGTGGTCCCTCATATACCTTTGTAAACCATGCATCTTATAAAACAGCAAATACAGTATTTTTCTTTCTGTCTGTCTCTCTCTCTCTGTCTCTGTCTGTCTGTCTGTCTGTCTGTCTCTCTCTATATATATATATATAGTATACTCCAACAATTTAGAATATTATGAAAAAATAGTATATCTATCAACAGGCGATATTGGACTTTGAAATTTCAATTGTATCAGTCTCACTGGACTTGAACTGATCTATTCCTAGTATTTTTGTTGGTGTAATATTGCAGCAGTGGTTTCCATCAAAGACTTATTAAGAAAGAAAGATCTCAAAATATATGAATATAATATCTACATTCTTCATCATTACAACTGAGGATGCTGGCCATAAATTGAAAGATCTATTCAGAATTTCCATCAAAACATGGTTGGAACTTTTTTGGTGTCAATGACAGCCTGAATTCATCATGGCATTGCAGAAACCAACCAGCCAAGTAGATTCTTCCATCTTTGATCACCTGCGTATCTCTGGGTGTCTTTGGGTGTTCCTGATCACATTTTGGGGCTAAACATTGGAAATTTGCATAAGTACACCACTAGGCACTATCTAGAAATATTTTTTTGTTTTTTTCCAAAAAACTTTTTGATTTTTATGGTCATTTTAGATCAACCAACAATGCCCAAATCTTGGGCTGGTATTTTTTTTGTAGATAATTTTAGATAAAAGATCTATATTTCTTGATTATTTTAGATAATCTTTTCAATAATTAGTTCTGATACACATGCAGGATATAGTGATTAACTCATGCAAGGTCCTGGTATCTATAGTCTTGTTTGAACATATTTATTGTATAAATGAATACTTAATGAAACCTGGTAGATTTTACAATTATCTAAAAAAAACATTTTATGAAATGCTGTAAGATCACCTTCAGTCAGATTTTCTGAAGATGATTTCAAATAAACAACGAAATATCAACTCTTCACCTTTGTTGTTTCTCACATAGATATCCACTGGTAATCAGTATGTTCTGCAGAATTATCTTTATTCGTTTTAAAATTTTATACTCTGCTCAAAGCTATCAATTTTCTGTAAATTATTTCTGCATTTGTATGATCAGTCCTCAAGATATTCAAAATTGCTGGATATTTTCCAGATACTAATATCCATGTACAGACTTTGGGAATTTTTTGAGTGATTAAATTTTATTAGTTTGTCTTGCGAAAACAGAGCTCTGCAGGAATAATTGTTTATCAACTGAGAAACAAAATTGCAAACTATTGTTTTATTTTCTGTCCTTTTCCTCATGAAGGATTTGTTGAGGCGTTTTTAAAAATAAAAGCGCAAAGCACAAAACCTAATCAGTTTATTATTGCCAGCCAATAAAACATTTTATTTACTTAGTGTATTTTAGCCAGTGGAATATGCCATTGTTTTTGTTAATTTCAGCCAATCAAACCTTCTGTTATTTTATTTTGACAGTAGCCAATGAAAATTGACGAAATGTTTATTTGATTTGGACAATGAAATCTTTCGCTTATTTATTTAATTCAGTCACTAGAAAGATCTGTTTTTTTTTGTTTTTAATATCATTCAATCAAATCAGTGAACTTTACCCCTGTCAGGGCATTACTGTATCACTGAAAACTGATAGGGAAAGACATTAAATTAGGAATAATCTTTTTATTCTTGTGATAAAATGCATACACTTGCTTATCAAAAAGACCATTTTACTGGCTCAAACCGGAACAAATATCAAAAATGTTTCATGGGAATCTGAAAGATAAAATTGAGACAGCTTAAGAGGTCAAAGTAAGATATGATAAGCAACAACAAGTAAAGCAAAGATAATGATTTATTATCAGTAAAGACTGCTCTAATCAATGAATAACCATAACCCAACCCTACCTTCAAATCATCTAATTAATCACTGCAAATTTCTGTTCAAAACCTTTTCTAATTTCGTTCCCTTTGGTTTAATTCTTGTTGGAGCAAATGGGAGTGACTAGAAGTGAAACAAATATGTCATCTATCATCAGTGAAAATTGCTCTAACCAAT
This sequence comes from Thysanoteuthis rhombus, assembly GCA_963457665.1. NCBI lineage: Eukaryota > Metazoa > Mollusca > Cephalopoda > Oegopsida > Thysanoteuthidae > Thysanoteuthis > Thysanoteuthis major. The sequence continues at coordinate 33,072,807 of OY735200.1, forward strand.
GAATAACCTCAAAGCTAAATCATTTAATTAATGACTACAAACCTCTGTATAAAAGCTTTTTAAATTATATTCCCTTTACTTCTCCTTACTTCCAACTGCTTCTCATATTTTACCATCTCAGACCAGAGGAAAGCTTACTGTATAGACTTGTTAAAGTCATATGTACTTTCATCGAAAAGCAGGAACTAGAAGTGTGAACATGATTGTCAGGCAAAACTGTTCAATTGTTACATTTTGAAATTCTCAGAATCAAACCTGGAAAATTGATGCTTTGTAATCTTAACGAGATTTTGATGTGTTTTAGATAAATATCAATGATTTTATATTCCTAGAACTTACCATGCATGTGTGATAGAAATCTTGAGATATCATAACAATTAAAGATTTGTTCAGGGTTAGGTCTCAAATGATGCGTGTGTGTTTGCTAGTCATACAATACTACATGGATAGTGAAATACAAAGATGATGTACTTGTGTGATAATTGAAACATCACAACAAGGATGGCGTAGAGTTAAATAAAGGTTTAACATGTATCGTTGGTTTTTAGTATCTGATAAAAATTACATTACTAGGATGATGATGCTTGAATATATAAGGGGAAAATAAGGAATAAAAAAAGGATGGAGTGAAGGAAAATAGGAATGAACCATGAATGATGAATTGAAAAGGTAATCAATTCTCTTTATTGTTTTTTTTCATAGGTATTAGTAGGCTCCTCAGTTAAGAAAAAAGAAATTAGCAACGATAGGGATTGTTTTGAATAGCCAGCAATTTGAGTAAATTTAAATCAATTGATTGTGAGGTGACCTAAACAACAACGGTAGGGAAATATTATTCAAAATATGATACGCCTTGGAGTCAGTGCTATGTTAGATACACAAAGATGTTGAACTAACAAATATATCGTTTTATAAAGCCAGCAATTGGTCAAAGTAGGAGATTAGTGCTAGTGTCCTTTTGGTTAACAAAATGATAATCAGCAAAAGAAATCGAAAATAGCATCAGGTAAACATAGCCATCACCTACCTTTACGTTGTTGTGACAGCAAGATGTCCAGCAACTAAAAACATGTTGAGCAACCATGACTATCCGAACTTTGGATGTCATGAAATTATGAGAAAAAGAAGGATGCATTTTTAATTCTCTCAAAATTGGAAAGTGTTAGAAGTGTATTAACAATTTTATTGCTAGAACATTACATGTATGGACTGTCAGTTTTCCTATAAGTGAATAACATATGCCATTGCTATTCTTCTTTCCATGTAACTGGCTGTTACAAATTATAGAAAATGTCTGGAAAACATTCGAAGAGCGCATACTTCTGCTGAAACCATTTTCAGTGGAAGCAAATTTGCATGGATTTGACTAAAAATTTAATCACTTCTTTCATGGCTCATTTCCCAACCTTCCACAAAATTACATAGAAACCGAGAAATTTTAGAGATATTGTACAGACAGACATGAAATTTTGGCCATATTACGTGGAGTGGACACATAGCTACGATGGAGGGGAGGTAATTTTGCATGGGTTTGCCCCCAAATTCAGTGACTTCTTTCAGAGCCTATTGTCTACCCTTCCACAACATTGAAATCCATTGAGAACTTTTGGAGATAGTGTGTGGATGATCATTCATGAATGTATGAAGAAACTGAAAAATATGTCTCAATCATAGAGAGGTGCCAGGATCCGCCTCAAAATTAAGACAGCTCTTCCTTGACCCATGATCTGCTCTTCCATAAAATTTCATTGAAATTCATTGTAGATATCATGTGGATAGAGAGATAGACAGGCATATAGATGGAAAGACGGACATGACAGAATATAACTTCATTAGCAGAGGTAAATAAGTGAAGACTGTGATAGGAAATCTATTCACAATCAGATTCGTAATTTCCATTCCACTACATCTACCTAGGACCACAAATCTCCATGAAATCCTCAAAAGAAGAAGGAATCAAGCAAAGAACCACTCTAGGATGGCAAGCCTTTGGTAGAACAAGCTCGACCTTCTAGAAGACAAAAATCCCATTAGTTCTAAAAAGAAGAGTGTACAACCAATGCATCCTTAAAGTAGTCACTTATGGAACTGAAACATGGAACCTAACTAAGAGATTGACCTGCAAACTGAGAACCGTGCGATGCACATATTAAAGAATCATGCTCTACATCACATGGAAAAATTACAGGACAGCACGATACATTACGAAAAAAAAAAACTACAGGAGTCCAAGATATAATAGAATCCATTTGAAAACTCAAATGGTAATAGGCTGGTCATGTTGTAAGAATGGTAGACCACCACTGGACATCATGACTCACAACATGGATCCCCAGAAATCACATGAGCAACTGAGGTAGGCAGAATACAAGATATACACATATACATATACACATATGTAGAAAATGCAAGTCAGCATGGTGTTCAGCAGAATGCTTTTGAGGAAGGCATGAATCCAGCCCTCCCTACTCTATGTCAGTCATCCTAACCATGGGCTTGTACCTGATACTCCACAATGACAGACAAATTAATGAGCCTGGTAATAACATCAAAATGACTATTATATCTTTGTCAGTGTTGACAAGTAGAAGGGACTGACTGATGTATATAAATATTGATTAAGAAAAATTATCAATCTGAGAGAGACAGACAGAAAGAGAGAGACAGACAGACAGACAGAGGTAGAGACAGTGACAGAGAGAGAAAGATGAAGCAAAGAATGCAGAGGAATAAATGATTTTCCTGTGGTTTTGGTTTTGTATGAATGACTAATGTTACAACTAGCAATGGCCTGAAAATTTCCATTCTATTCAAGTTGAAATTATACCTGAATCAGCTGTGGAACCAGATTGGTTATCGTCAAGCAGTGTTCGAGAACGTAAGAACAATCTAATAGAATGACTTTTTACAGTATGATGGACAGAGGAATTACTCAGTTACTACTGCACAGAACAAAGTAAGGACTACAAGGTATTGAATTGATTTATTGAAAGATAACAAGAATGGTGATTGTACGGTTTACAGTCTACTTGTTCCATTTTTAATCCAGGATAATAAAATTACAAGAAGATTGTTGCTGGGTGAATGCATTCTGTTTCGAGTATCAGATTCTACAAGCTTCAATGATCAAGAAGATTAAAGTGAATTGTAGCCCATGTTGCTGATTCACTTCTCTGGTGTTTCTGATAAATATGATAAGTCCTAACCAATTCGATATTGTGGGCCTTCAAGAGGAAAAAAAAGAAAAAAAAAAAGTTAATGTCATCTGTACTTAAGTAATCCCTAGGATTGACCTTAAGTCTTTGGACTTCATGATAATTTATGACTGTCTGCTTTTGGCAATTGACTCTAAAATGAGATGATTCGATCACAGATTTTTGTGATGGGTCCAGTTTTATCTATAAATGCCATCACTGAATGTCTAAGCAGAAAATGATATGAGATCATTTTTTTAAATTGGTCTCATATTTCTAAAATCTTATTTGGAAAAAAAAAGCCATTCCTTTTTTTTTCTACGGATAACAGTTTTTGGAGTGAAGTATTTCGTTTTTTTTGCACTTTTCATGAGTTTAAAAATGCAATACAATGAATTTGCAGTGTATGGCTTGGAATATGTCTCTGGAAAAAAATGTTTAAGATGCTTAATCATTTAACTTTTTTAAGGGCAGGGTGTTCTTCTAGTGGTTAAAAAGAACTGTATAAATATTGATTTTGATAATGAGCCTTGTAAATCATCATCACCATCATCATCGTCGTCGTCGTCGTCGTCGTCATCATCATCATCATCATCATCATCACCAGTCTTTTAACGCCCATCGTTGGACATAGACCTTCCCTACGATTCACCACAATTCTCTATCATGGGCGTCGCAGAGCCAGTATTTTCTGAATCTATCTTGTTCATCTCTCCATCTTGTGATCTGTTGGCCTCGGTTTCTTATGTGATCTCTGGGGATCCATATTGTGAAACATGATGTCCATCGGTTGTCTTTCATTCTTGCAACATGGCCTGCCCATTGCCATTTGAGTTTTTTAATAGTTTCTATGATGTCATGGATAACCGTTTTCTTCCTTATATACTGTGGTGTCTTGTGATCTCTCCATGTAAGGTTGAGCATGATTCTCTCATATGCACGTTGTATACTTCTCAGCTCGCAGGTCTCTCTCTCAGTTAGGTTCTATGTTTCAGCTCCATAAGTGACTATCGGGAGAATGTAATGGTTGTATACTCTTCTTTTTAGGATTATTGGGATCATCTGGTTTTTGAATGTTGAACTTGTTCTGCCAAAGGTTGAGCTTGCAGGTGACAAAAAACCCAAACTGTCTGAACTGTTAAACCCTTCACAAAACTGCATATGCAGATATGAAGCAAACATCTAATCCATTTTTAGATTTGTTCTGTATTCATTTATTCTTTTTTTTAAGCAATTCTTGTGATAGATATGAAATATTTTCGTTTCCTTTTCAGTGATGCATTTTTTTTGGGGGGTCATCAAAGAACAATGATTTATCCTTTTTTTTTCTAATCAATCCTCGTGATATAAAATTACATCATCAGCATGGGATTATAGATTAAAATTGTTTTTTTTCAGGTATGATTTATAGTTTCCCTTGTAGTGGTCCCACTTATCAATGGTTTCTGTTTCAGTGGTCCCCTTTAGCTGTGGTTTCCTCTTTTAATCTTCCCACTCAACCTGTGGTTTCCCTTTCAGTGGTAAGTGGGCTCATTACTAGGATTCCATTCTTTTTTTGATCAGGGTTAAAATGTAACAAATATAGAATGACTCCTTTGATATTTATTTCACTCAAGCCACATTCAAAAATCTGATTTTAGAAAAGATTTTCAATTCTGTGACCTTTCGGATACAATGGTTCAAATAATTAGCCCTTGAATTAGTCATTATACACACTCTGCCATTTTTCCAGGTATTTGGGTGGTGGTCAAAGCATTCAAAGTGGGGACCAAAGGGTACATCCAGATTATATCTTTGTGGCATCCTTGTTACATGCTATTAGCCATTTGTAGTGTAAGCTAGTACAACCAACTGTATGATCCAGATGTTAGATGGTGCACTTCACCGTAGACAGAGATGTGTAACTTGATCCTTGGGTGATACGATGGAGTGAACACCAGCGAATGAAGATACAGTCTTTTTCAAATGAGAAGTTGGGATTGCATAAAACGATTGTATTGCACCATTATTGTTTATCAATTATGAGGTTCCAACTTTCAAACTCCCTCAGTGAGAAGGCCTGATCAGGAGCAAGAGATGCCGATGATGATAAAATCTTTGAATAATCATATCTCTCTGTTGGGTGACTGAATTCTGGTCTCCTACATGAAACGTTTGAGATGATCAGTTATTTTCATACTGAGGATGTCTTGAAGTTTTTAGAAACAATGAGTTGAACAAATGCATTAATAGATATTGATGACTAGTAAACCCTCTTGAAAAAAACCCATGGATATAGTTTTCTTGCGATCCGGAAAGAGAGCATTCCGATAAAAGTCTTTTGTAAGTAGAAATGGAGTAAAGTGAAAGAGCAATTACTATTGATTAATGGGGGAAAAATTTTGAGCGTTCCCAGACCCCCAAAACGGATTAGAGTGGTATGCTAAAATGAGTCATTATAGGTTGTGGTATTAGGAGGTATAGGAGACTGGAGTGCAGATGAGAGAGGGTCTGTATGCCAAGAAGATTTGTGTGTGCTGCTTCAACAATGGCTACCGGCAATACTAAAGGTGATCAATACTTTTGTAGCAAGTAAAAAACTCTCAAAGAACCAGGGACTTAGTATCTGTATGTGAATTCCATTAGTCTATTATTGCAAATAGTGGGTAGGAGATATTTTTATCAGCAAAATTGTTATCTAAAAGTGGTAGGGTCCATGGTTACAGACAGAGAACCAAGAAAATAACGCTGTTAATAATATAAGAAGATAAGCCCTGAACACGATTTTTCAAAATTATTGAATAATTATTAAGATTGAATCATCATTCTTGCAAACTATCTAATAGCAAAATTCCCACAAACATAAAAGAAATATCATGATAAAGCAGTGATAATAATGATCAACTTTGTGTGAGCCTTGATTGGATAAAGAAAGAAGATACTCTTTCAGCGATGAAAAATGTAAACCCTATCCAATTATAGAATTTGTACACATTTTGAAAGCCAACCTTGCTTCTGTCATACGGTTCTTTGCTAATCAATTATCAAACCCTTGTGGTGCTCCATTGGAAGAATATTTCCATCGCTTCTTTCCAAGATTTTTTCTCTGGATTATAAATCAAATTTCAAAACAGGTCTGGTTAGTCGCTCAATAGAAACCATCACATGATCAACATGTTTTGGCAGCATGCCGTGATAGGGTTGATCAATAGAAAAATTAGGAAAAGGGATGATCCATTAATAGGTTACTTCTCTCATTTTTTGCTGGATCACTAAAGGGTCCAAATTCTTAAAAAAAAAGCGTGAACACTGCCAAACACAAATTAAGGAACCAATTTAGTGTAAACTTACATTGTAAATTGGACCTCCCTATGAAACTGCGGGGAATTTTCCAAGAAGAAAAAAATTTTTTTTTCTAGACATAATAAGAAATGTTTAAATTTTCAGCCCTCTAGCTCCACTGGTCTGGCCTGTATGAGTGACACATACATACTTAGATAGCCAGCCAGAATCACTTGAAAACTGAAGAAACCTATGATGAGAGTTTGGGTTGACAGTTTCTAATTTTTTGCTTTTATCATAAACATTTGTTTATAAAATTTTCTTTGTGTCTATTGAAAATCATGAAATATTAATATTTAAAAAGCTAGGCTTAGTATGGCACAAGGCTAAATAGGGAGAAGTTTGTGCTAGACCAATCTTCCAAGTAAGGAGGATCTGTCTGCCTAGAAAATTGACATTCAAAATCTTGACTTTTTCCTGGATTTGAACACTGACCTCTTGCACAGGTGATAAATACATGACTCTTTCAGCCATATGGCGGGTCCTAAAACTATTGAGTCTTTGCTAAAACATTTCTGTTATAGGTTTAAGAGTCCTACAAGTGGAAGAGAGTAATAATAACAATGATGGTAGCAAGGGTAGTCTGGTATTGAATCAGTAACTTGTAGAAGTTGCTTGAGAATGAAAGAGTCCACAGCACGTAGATGAGTTTGCCACCATACGCATGATGTCACAAAGAAGTATTGACAAATAAGACGGAAGTCAATGGTCAGCCATGACAGTTCCAGATGTAAAAATCCAGTGGTCACCATGTTTCCTTTGTAAGAAGCACGTGGAGCAATTATAGACAAAGAATGAAAACAGATGCAGATGTTTTTCGAAAAATAATAAATGTACATTTAATGATTCAACATTTAAGATATTTATAAACGATACAGTCAAAACTGAATAGGAAAGACATGTAAACATTTAATATAATTGTGTGACAGAGCAGGCCTGATTGCTAAGTAATTATGGAAGATTAGATCTAAAATAGAATAGATATGAAGTGTAAGCTAGCAGCTAGGTAGGATGGAAAGGAGATGTGACCTATCTAGTCATTGTTGTAAATTGACAAGATGGAGACACTGAAATGCTTTATAATCACAATTTTTGGATATTTCAAAGACCAGAGTAGTAACCAAAACAGGTTTCAGTGTTTTGCTGCACGGAGAGTTTCCACAAAGTTAAAACCATCATGTTCTAGGTTATCAAGTAAACTCGTGGACTGAATCTCAATGTCAATAAGAGATATACTAGTCAGGGGCTTGAATAAATAAAATATATTTGTGACTGATATACAGAGACACCTTGCTACCGTATTAACATGGGAAGGAGAACTTGATATGCATTAGGTTAGAGGGAGAGGGCACACAAGATTTAGTAGCTGGGCATATGAAAGAAAGATCTCAACATCTGTGAAATGAAAGCGATAAGGCTTGTAACGGTGAATGGTCACAATGAAGTGATGATGATTATTCTAAATGGGAGGCCTGGTGATTTAACTGGTCAGATAGATAGATAGATAGATAGAGAGAGAGAGAGAGAGAGAGAGAGAGAGAGAGAGAGAGAGAGAGAGAGAGAGAGAGGGAGGGGAACAGAGAAAGGGGAAGAGATAAATGAGGTAAATAGCTTGAATTAATAGAGGTGCATGTTTTTATAGACAGGAGCTAGAATAAAGTGATGCCATTAAATAGATTACTAGCTTTCAAGTTTTGTATGTCAAGTTATATACTTATTCTTACTTATTTTCATATTTACTTTCACTGAAAATAAAATAAAGTTGCTACAAGGGAATTATCTTCATGACAAAGTTTTATTATGACTTATATTATGATTTTTTCTATTGAAGAAATCTAGTGTTGAAGATAATATCTCTCATAATATCAAAAACTGATATTTTGAGGAACTAAACAACAATCCTTCAGTGTTAATTATTCCAAAAGTGGGGATATTCATACTAATAATATTTTTGATAAATATTCTGATCTTCTTGTGTTCAAATTCTAAGAACTGAAAAAGATTCGAAACAAAACTATTATTAATGTTTTTATATATATAGTTCTGACTCATCGTGATTATGACTCAAACAGAAAATTTGAAAAAGGCTTTAAAACTGCAACATAAGTTTATGTTAACAAGAAAAAGAACAGACTGTTCAAAAACATTTTTCGACAGCATTTGTCTACATTTGTATTTCTATAAAACTATTTGTTTTCAATTGAGTTTTCAAGCTAATCCCCGTTAAAATGTCAGAAAAAACATAAATAAAATATTTTGTCCAAAAGGTAATAGTTCTAAATATATATGTGGAGTGTGTATAAACTCTGTGTAGTCTGCTTTCTTTCTTTCCTTTTTTTTCTTCCTCGTCTTTCTTCCTGGTACTCTAGAGTTGGAAAAAAAATTATCTCCCTTGCATCATTCGAAATAAATGAACGAACATCTCAACTCATGCAAAAACATTCTCATGAAAGCGATCAAATTTTTTCGCCACACTCTTAGGGATGATGTTGTATAAGCATAATTATACTCCTACTGAATGATGTAGCTGCTGATACATTCCCACAATGCATTATTAATCATCTTATATAACTGTACGCATATGTCTCTATTGTTTTGTCTTCAACTTTGTCTTTCAACAAATAAGAGTTCTTTTTTTTTTCCTAATAGTTTTCCTTTGACATTTTCTACTTATATTGACATGAATAAGATACACTCAGGTTCGATACTTATTAAAGCAACAATTTGATTTATGTAGGCCTATCTAAATTCTCTGAGTGGGGCTTATTGTATAGTTTATTTTAGACAAGATTCTGAAGATCTGTTTACAATTTTTCTTTTGATACTAAATATATTAACTTTCCTGGATTCACAACAAACTCAGATAAAACAATTTAGTAAATACCATTTACAGTTTTTGTGTACAAGTATCTCACACAACACCTTGGCAAATATTACCAATCCATACTTCAAGTTCAAATAGATTCAAGGATGAGTAGAAGAAAAGATCAAGCAAAGAATCACACTACGTTTGTGAGCTTTTAGTACAGCAAGCTCAACTTTCAGGAACAAAAAAGATCTTTCCTAAAAAGAAAGGTTGCAACCAGAGCATTCTTGGCAACAAGAGTACTGAAACATGGAATCTAACCAAAAGAATGACCCTCAAACTGAGAACAATATGATGTGCACATGAGAGAATCATGCTTAACTTCACATGGAAAGATCATGAGACAGCAGAATATATTAAACCAAAGACAGGAGTCTTAGATATCAAAGGAACCATTAGAAAACTCGAACAGCAATGGGCTGGACATGTTGCAAAAATGGCAGACAACCGCTGGACATCATGACTCACCACATGGATGCCCTGGGATCATATGCAAAGTTGTAGCAGACAGAAAGTGAGATGGCTTGACAAGCTAGACAAATTCATAAAGTACTGACTCCACAATGCCCATAATAGAGAGATCTGGCGAATCGGAAGGAAGGGTTATGTCCAACGATGGATGCTAAAAAGCTGATAATCAAATATATTTTGACTACTTAAAAAATAATTGAATAATCTAATCCTTAAGTGAATATTGGACGTAACTCAAAATTATCAAATTGTCTATATTTCAATATTATATACACTTTTTTGTATTTTCTACTTATTTTATTCTTTTACAGAAGTTGAAGCAAATCAACTAAATCGAGACTGTTTGAACAAAGCAAGGGAGGTAATCCGGGTAAGCTGATCCAAGGGGAGTAATTATGGATACTTCAGTAACCAGGGTTTGGGAATAAAATTGTAATTAGTAAATCTTGGTTATTCTTGTTTACTTAGTACTAAAATCGACTTGCATAATGATGTCAAAAGTTACCTCCCTTGACAGCTGAAAATGGCTAGATTTTTTAAAAACTAGAATGCTGCAATAAACAAGGTTAGGTTTAAACAGAGTCTATGATTAAAAAAAAACTTCTTCCTTGCTTCTAAAAATTCATTTCTACATTCAGTTGTTACAAATACAGATCTTTTTTCTGTTTACCATGATACTTTAAATTTTTTGCATAACGAAATTTAAAAAAAACAAAAAACTAAAACGGTACAAATGAATACCGTTCTCATACAAAATTTGGATCTTTTTTCCTACCATGACTGATACAGTGAGTACATCACCCACATAAGAATATATTAATATCAAGTATTTTTCAAAAAAAGAAACACTCAATATTACAATGATCAAAATTGTATAAGATCGGTTCGGTATTCATTTGGAGTGGATGTATTTTAAAAAAAATAAATTGATGATTTAGAAAAAATTGCATCTCTAAAAATTAAAAATGTGTCCATATAACTGAAAAAAAATACATATTTGAAGATAACTGAAGGTAAAAATTAATTCCAAAAACAGAAATTAATTTCAAGTAGAGGCTTTCTAAACTTTAAACCTAACTTAGTTTAATGCACTATTCTACCTCAAACAAGCAAAAGAACAGACTAATAAAAAACAATTTTTGATAGCATTGGACAGCATACGAAATTTGAAACCTGCTACATTGTACATAAAATTTTTGACAGCACTTGACAAGATTTGTCAACATTCGTTTCCGTAATAAAACTATTTCTTTCCAATAAGGTATCTAAGTTGATCCCCGTTTAAACGTCCAAAATAAAAATGAATATTCATAACATAAAAAATAAAACGAAAAATATCGTATGAAATGCAATGTAATTCATTGCGAATGAAAAAAGTAATATATATAAATAGATGACGGGTATACCTTAATTATAACACTTTCGTCTGCTTTCTTTCTTTCAAGTACTTCCTCGTATTTATTCGTCTCAAAAACTGATTTAAAAAAACTTTATAATTATGTATATGAAGTGCATAAATTAATTGTGAACTCTATACATTGCTTTCTTTCTTTCTCGTATTTATTCATCTCGAGAATTAATCTTCAAAAAGTTCATAAACATATATGAAGTGTATACATTGATTATAAACAGTGTAATGTCTGTAGTATTTTCCTTCCTTTCTTTCACTTTCTTTTCTCTTTTATCTCGAGACTCAATTTTTAGGAAGAAAATAATATGACGTAGGGTATCGTAAAGAAGAAGAAAAAAAGCTCTTTCTTTGCCTACTCTCTAGATCGTATATTTCTATCTTTACCAACGTTTTTTTCTCTCGTTATCCTCGTCTTTCTTAGTAAGATAACAGCTTTTTTTTCTCTGCTAGGAACGATGTGTATCTTTCTTTGACCTCTCTCTGTCTCTCTGTCTGTCTGTCTGTCTGTCTGTCTGTCTGTCTGTCTCTCTCTTCAGGTCATTTAATTCCCTACAAATGCTTTTCAACTTATTCAAATATCTTCTGATGAGAATTTCTCCCATTCTCAAAAATGCGATCGACTTAGGTAACAGTTAAGAATTTTGCCACTTTTAGCTATTGAGGGGGATAACTTTTGGAAATCGTTATGCTTAGGCGATCATAGTCCCCAGCAAGCTTTGATTATTTATTCTTTTCTTTCGAATTAAGGCACTTGACCATAAAATAAATAGTTTTGGTATGATATTTTATTGCTGAACGAAATTCTCAAATATTTCCATCTTTTTCTGTTTGATATATTTGTGTTGAAATCAGAATTCCACTCCGAGAAGTGAATCTGATATCTTTAGTGTATATTTCAAGCATTCAGGTCGGAATTACCTAACCCCACCTTCAAAGGGTCAACTTGCTTTCCTATCATTACAAAAAGTGAACAAAATGTTTGCATGATAAACTCGACATCTCACAAAGGTAGGCCTATTATCAACTGTTTTACTAGGTGACTTGCAGGAACGAATCTAACATTGATAGAGCCTAATGGATAACATTTCTTGGGTACTTTTATTTTGGTCTTTTCCCGCATCCAATTATTATTTTGAATCAATAAATTAAATAAAACAAATTTTTTTTTCTTGTGTTATTTATTTTCGTTACTGTGTTAATTTGTGATCATTGTTAAATATGCTAAAAGAATCATGCGAAGCCAAAAATGATCATTCGTGTTTTTATAGAAAGATATATAATATAGAGATTGAAATAATCATACTTCTATTTACACCATTCATTGGAACCTTTGTATGATGAATTTTCGAGCGTACTAATCGATGTCAAGTACTCTTAAAAAATCATACGAAAGTTCCTAGGTTATTGTTCATTATTTTCATGATTTCAGGGGACACCGTATGTTTTCGAGCGTGCTTAATATTTAAAAAATTGATATTATGAATATAAAAATCAAACAAAACTGGCTACCACTCTGAATGAAGTTTCTGATAAGTTAAGAAAATATTTCAAGTTAAAAAAAAAAGATTTTGGAGAGTATGTTAATTTATTTTTAGTGAATCAACGATAGCACGGAAAAAAGCAATTGCCATCACCCTTGGTTAGCATTTTGACAACTCATACACGGCGAATCAAATGAAACAATAATTTCTTCAATTTCTTTTACAATACTGTCATTTCCAGGGTGGAATTCAACAGGCATGATATCTTGCAAATCGAAGTAAATAGATATGTTACGTCTAAACGTAGAAAATGTCTGTTTGGCGAAATATGCTTATTATCTTTATAGACAAAAAGTTCGATTTTCATTTATGTCCAGCAGCGGGCTGATGTTGATGTTAATGCTGATGATATAAACTCAAGATCATAAAAATAGTTGGTTTTATCCTCAAAGACAATAGTAATTACTATCAGTAGTAGTAGCTGGATGTCAGCGTTATTCATAACCTCCCTTTGATATCTAGTTTACGAATCAGACCCAAATCATTACCATTGCCCACCCTTCCAGAAAATTTCACTGGATTCTGTTGAGAACAATTGGAGATATTTTGTTGTAAACGTGTAGCTACGATACAAAGGCAGGGGGGGGGGGGTGTAAGTGTAAAATACCAAACAATCTGAACACATCTTCCTTAAGCCATTGCCAAGCCTTCCATAAAATTTCATCGAAGTGAAGGAGGAGAAGCGGCGCCAAAACAAGAATAAGAACAAATAAATAAAAATACACTGAAGAAAAATTGTTTGATTCACTAACCTGCAATCAAACTGATAATATGAATGAAAGGTCAGATAAAACAATAACTTGCTTAAGAAACGTCATCAGAATAGAAAATTCCAAAAGAAAGTGTGACCAAAACGAACAAATTCTCTGAGATTGTCATCAAGATTCCAATTTTCCTTTCTCTTCCTGGTCGCATGTCGACACCACTTGACGTCATGACATTACTCTTCCCCACCTCCACTCAATATATCATTTCAAAATCTGAATATCATAAAATTGAACATCTGACTAATTACAATAATAAAGTCTTCTCTTTCAGAGTTTACAAACATCCATAGATTTTAGTGATTATGAGTGTATTCAACATTTTAGCCATAAAGTTAGCTGAAAGTAGCTAGAAATTAAAAATGAGAAAATCCAGCAGCTTCCAGCCACTTTTAAGGGAAGCAACTCTTGTTGATATATACGACTGCCAATTTGCATCAATTTTACATGGTGAAAATACTTCAAGTCATTATAGAAGGTACTTTATTCACGCTGCTAATCTATAGGATTACCAAACTTTCATTGTGATATTTCTGTTTTGACTAGATTTAAGTTTGATCAAATTAAAACAACTCATTTATTCATTTTGTGTAAAAATAACTCCATCGAAAGAGACAAAATCGTCATTTACGGTGACAAGTGAAAATATGTGCCTCTGACTAGAATCAATTTTAGGGTCCGGCCGGATTCTTTATTTTAGTCCACTCAATCGTTACTGTTACACTTCTCTAAATTGTGTGTGTGTGTGTGTATGTGTGTGTGTGTGTGTGATGTGATGATTAAGTGTGTGGACATCTAAATATAAACAAGATCAATCACATTTCTATTCTACGAGGATATATATAGATAAAGGAATAGAGTACTTACAGCCTTATGTAGTTATTGGAGGGCCGAGAAGTATTTTTATTTAATAATATAACGATGGACGGAAATCAGAAATGACAACGAACATGTCTCCCAAATTGACATCCAATGACAAAAACTAAAACTATTCAATTGCATAAAACTGGTTAGCATTAAAAAAGAAAAAAAATGGGAGTTAAGATAATAAATACGCTCTTTCATTCGTATAAACGAAGGTAATTGATTTTGAAATTTGTTTGCATTTGAAAAAGAAAAACACAGTTATTATAGGATTCTCAATGAATTCTCTTTTTCATTAATCATTTAAACTAAAGTTGATAAGACAATAAAATTTTATTTTGATTTTGTTGCAACAGCGGAACTTTCGCTCGTTCGTGTAAGCTCGAGTAAAAAAGCCTATCTATTTTGGAAAAGATATATTAAGATATGAAAAAAAAAAAAAATCAATCCGTGTTACGTGTTGAAAAAATGTCCAATAGTACCAATATAGTATCCATTTTATGAATGATGAAATTTGTAGTAGTAAGGAGAACGTTTTTGGTATTGATGAGTTGAGCATGCGCTCTCTATACGTGTCTGGACCACGATGTAAGTAGGGCGAAACAGTCATCGTCTCCTGCCTTTCACCACGAAAATTATCTAAAAAAATCAGTCTAATTGCTATTCTTTTCGATTTCAGGTCGAAAGTAACATTTAAAATCACCCTCACGTCGGATCCTAAACAGCCGTACAAAGTGTAAGATAAATAACACCTTTTATCTTTTATTTAAACATCAATACTATGTTATGTTTGTGTTGCCGGTACAAGTGACCCAAAAGTAGGGGATCAATTTAAAATGAACTGTACTTTGAAAATTGACCCCCACTTTTATCATATGGTCTCTCGCTTCATAACTTTTCGACTGTATTATTTTTCCAATAATGTTCAGATATTTTTGATCATTCCTATTATAATTTTGTCATCATTATTAACCGTCTTCCTCTTAGTATGTTGAGTAGCTGTTGATTTAGATTGGGTATTGGATTCATCTGAGATTGCGTGCGTTTTTATTTTATTTCAATGCGTTATGATATATTTCATTTTTCTTCAACTATGAAACAATACGAACACATTTTTTTCTATATCTGTTAATTTAAGTATTCTCTAAAAATCATTAACTTGTGATGATTTATTAAATCAACTGTATTATAATTTCATTGTGAAAGATGAATATTATTCAAACCTCTTTGAAACTTTGGTATTTATGAAAGCATTCCTGAATACCTAAGCCAAGAGGTATTTTGCCAACTTTTCAAAGAATGGTGTAACACGATATGAACAATTGGAATCGTGCTTTTTTCTGTTTTTGTTTATAACTGATTCTTTTCCACTTTACAAAGTCTAAAAATATCGAAATAACGTTTTGAAATTTAGATTTGATGTTTGATCGTTAAATTGTTCCTCTCATAGAGTTCCGTAGTAAATAACAAGTTATTACTACTTGTTGGAATGTTGTAAGAACGATTAGTCAGATGTCAACACAGGCACCAATCCTTTACTATGTACACATATGGTTAGAATCGTGGAGAGAGAAAATGATTTTAATATTTTCTGGATATTATCATTCATTCAATCGATTTTTTGTCAAGTGTAGACAAAAAATAATGTTTCAAAATATTGTATCTTGCTAACATTTTGGAAAAAGTTGTAGTTTTCAAATATTGAATGTTTTAGTGTGTGAAACAACATATGGCTTGTTTTCATTTAATTTGTTGATTTCTTTCCGTCTTTGGTTTAGTAAGTTTCTGTTGATAAATGGTTTAATTATGCCTTCAATTTTTTTCAAAATGCTAATCCTGTTAAACGTCGAAGGCAGAAGGGACTGTTTCTAAAATCAGCTGATAATTCATACTTATTCGGAAGAAAAAAAAATGGCCTGTAAATTTTTTTATGCTTCGTTACCTCCGGAAATATGTTTTGATAAAAACCGATTTTTAAGATAATAGTCTAGATGTGGGGACTAATTACGTTGCAACCTTAATGCTAAACTGGACAGGTAATTTCCGACCGTCGTACGGAAATACGGCTCCGAAGTGAGCATATGAATTATTTCTTCGTCGTTATTTTCTTATTCATCATCTTTCTATTTTTTTTTTCAGTCATTGTCGTTTGAATAAAAAAAATCTTTTTGGAAGGGGGGATGTTCGATTGTTAAAACCCCCAAAATCAGACTTGCCTTTTCGAATGACTAAGTGAAATCAAAAATTCGTATGTGCTTTATTGGGCTTCTGTTGAGGTTGTGAGGGGGTTGCTACGTGGGCAGTATTGCAAGAAAAAGGACTTGATGGAAGCACAAGCATAAGCTTGTAGAACTGACTGATTTCCTTTTCCCCAAAACGGAAGTTAACGAAATGAACAAGGGGAAGTAACTACAGAATTTTAAGCCCCACTTTTCTAGCAAGCAAAGCACGGTTCAATTTAGCATTATAGTTATATTGTAAATTTAACCCCCAGCCTGAAACTTCGAAAACTGATTATTCTAAAAAGCGACAAATTTCTATACGAATATCTTTTAGATTGAGAACATTTTTCTCGAATATTCTACTTGAGTAAATATCTATACTTGAAGAATGCACAACATGTATTGGAATTCACAAGATTTTAATAGTTACCCTGAAAGACATTTTAATTTAAACTAAATTTTGTTTTCCCTTTCGGGCATGGTAAATCTCTGGAATAGATTAGGAATTTTCCTTTCATCATGTGCTTTTCCTGCATTCAAAGAAAGTCATCTGTCATAACTTTGAAAATCCTTTCAACTTGGGGTGGTGGAAAAAAAGAGTTGAGAGTAATTCTCGTCAGCTTTTGTCTGCATCTAAGTACACCCACATTGTAGAGAAAAGAATATATACATATTTTGTGATAAGGGCCAGGTTACACTGGTGTGGGACCTGCAATTTATATCATAAAGGGTCCCCAAATGAAGGAAATGTACATAAATATCAAAACATACATCTTTTTTCTTGCAAAGTAATTAAAGTTTTTCATTTGCTGTAATGCAATAACTATGTCTGTCAATTCATTCAGTAATAGTATTTGTTTTTGTTTTGATTTTTGTACAGTAATTATGGCAACAATTTCAAATACCTTTGTATTTATGTATTGAATATTTATCACTTGGATACCACCCTCCCATTAATTACTGTGTTAAAATAACCTCTCCAATTAAAGGTGATAATAGGCTAAAATTGCTAATCTTGAGCACCTTTATAAAAATTGAAGGTGCTACAGTAGTAGAGCAAGCGTCAGTTAATTGGAACTGATAGCTTACACAAGCATTTAGTGCGGGTTCTGTTGCATATAGTACTTTTGTTATGTAGTCAATTCAGTATTACTTGTATAAGCTTATAAGTTTACACACTACTCTAATATTTTTGGTAGGGTAGATTTTGCACTCTTTGATACTTAGTTGTCATGTTTTGTTACTGAGTTTGTTATAACTAATGGCATTTGGCATAATTTTTTTTTTTATCAACTTTTATTCAACCCCACAGGGGTAAACTGTTGTTCTCATTCATGAGAATTGACTAATATGAGACAGCATGGACAGTGAAATAAGTTTTCCTCTGTTGATTGAATAGAGGGTTCAGTTCAAAATTCCAAGAAAAATACCAAATATAACAGGCTCTTGAAAAGTCCGAAGGGTGTAGCTACCAAGATGAGGACAACAGTTTGGATGAATCAGTGTATGATTCCGGATTTTACTCAAAATATTTAGAATTAGAAAGGCCTACTTATTGGACTTATTTTTATCAGGAATTATGAAGTTGTATAGATGTCTTGTCACTGACATGCTATGATAGTTGGCTGAGAAAAGAGAGGGATGGTGGGTACGTGAAAATTCACTTCTGCTAAAATTAACTTGATCAGATAGAGGCTGCAAAATGTCTACAACATCCATTGTTGACTTTGACAGAGTATGGTGCATATCTAACTATAATTTAAGAAATCTCTGTATATTTGTTTGTGTTCATGCATAACTCAACAAGTGGCCAATGTATGAAGTTGATGTTCACCAGATATTTTGGTCCGTACAGCAGACATTGCAGTGTTGAGTTTAAAATCATTTTGGTCATTGGTTCTTGATATGTGTGTGTGTGTGTGTGTGTACTAGATTTAAGATGAAAATTCATATGGTTATGATTTTTTGCTATTTACCCTACATCACCAGTGTTCACAAGCTTGTGTTTATAGATTTGAAGTGTTTATTGAATATGGAGAGAGTGAAAATGAGAATGAGAAAGAGAATCAGTTTTTAGGATTTTTCTTGATCCTGACAAATTTTTCTGTAGAGCAAGATTATGTGACATGTCACCTGTGTTCTCAAACGTGTTAATAGATTTAAACTATTTGATGAGTGTTGAGAGTGAGAGAATCAAGTTTTTTTTTTTTCTGCCAAACATTTTTTTAAACAAGATTGAATTGAATTATAGTTAGATGACCCGATAGAATTTTAGAATATTTGTTTCAATTGTTGCTATTAATGATACCATATACAAATTCTTTTATTTTTATTATTTTGTCAAGACCAATATGAAGTATATTTTCCTATTTTCTTCTTGTTTGACAGCTTTTTTCTAGAATTTGTTTTTTCATCAGAAAAGATGGTATGAAAAATAATCTTTTCATCAATGTGGAACAGATTTGAGTATAATATCTCACTTTTTATTTATGGATCTAAATTTTGTTGTAAAATATCTAAATTCACAGCACTGAAGAGAATTAATCAAAAACTTTGAAACCATGGTATGACGAATGGAAAATTATTTTACATAGCAATTATAGTTGGCTGCTCTCCACACCATAAACCCCAGCCCCTTCCAAACATTCACTTTTTGAATAAGCATGCATTATTTCAATCAAACTCTGTTATTCAAATAAGCGCAATTGGTCTGAATGCACTCATTGTTCTGTACTTGGGACAAATTATATAATCAAGCTTATTCTAAGCAATCTTTACTATTCAGAAACACATCAATTATAAATGTTTATGGCTATAATTTCGTTTTACTGCTAAGCCACAAGTATGGGGCACTTAGAGAGGATTGAATTTGCTACTCATTAGTAATGGTTTGCAAGTTGAAATCGCTTGGTATTATGCCACCAAGCTCCCAAGTCATTAGTGATAGATGAAAAAAAAAAGATAGTTTCTTTAAAGGGGAGACAACCATGCAAAATTTTGAGATGACTAAGGCCTTCATAGTTTTTTTCAAATTCATATAACCGTATGGATAGGCATAGTTAACGTTTCTGTTATCAGGTGTTTTTCTTTTGATTGTCAGGTTGAGTGTCCCTGAAAAGGCACCCTTCACAGCAGTACTCAAATTTGCAGCAGAAGAGGTGAGTAACTTTCTTGTGGGCTTGAATACTGAATACATATTGTCTATGTGGGTACTGTGATTGAAATAAGAATTTTGGCGTAACTGAACAATCAATGTATAATTGCTTGGTTATTTTGTATGGACATATCACTGTTGAGAAGTATCTACTAACGATGTTGATAAAAAAACTTGTATCAATTTACTGAAGTAAAACAATTATAAAAGTTCATTTTATACAGCTTGTAAATAAGTGTGCTTTCATAAAGATAAACATTGTTTTAAATAATAAAAATAGCTAACATTCTTTGTTTTTATTTTGGTTTATTTAGAATTCTGTAAATCCTTTCTGGCTTTAAGAAAAATTTTATCAAGTTATTTATTGTGATAATTGAATGCGTCTGCTTTTTATTTTCTTCTCTGTATGTGCTTTGAAAAGCTCAAGCAATTTCCTCTATGATAGAACATGCATGAGTCTGAAATTCAATTTCAGGAAATTGTTCCATTGAAGTAAAAACGATACATAGTATCCAATCTTTGGTTCTATCATGTATATAAATGAAACATTTTCTTTGGAAGTTGGGTGGAAGGATGATTTTTGATAATGAAATTTTTGTCATTATGATCCATTAGCAACTAAGATACTTTTCCATATTAGGATAATTTGAAAGTGGAAGTTTGGAATTGAGAGAACAGTAATGGACTTTTTCCTGTAAGATATGCATTGTGTGAATACATACGGTGACATAAGCCCATTTGTCTGATGTTTTTAGGACCTTTCAATACTAGCTTTGTTCAAGTGATTATTTTCCACACAATGGTCTGTTCTTTTACTGAAACTGCTGAGGGTAGCATATTGCAAGATTTTTTAACGAGTTACTTCAGATTAATGACGCCTTAAAGCAGTAAAAATCCTTTTGATGGAGACCTTCATTTTAAAATGATTTGTATGTTGTTTTATTCTCTGTTTGTATTAGTATGTATGATGAATCCTATTTAACTACAATGAAGAAATCTGTGCCTGTGTGTGTATGTATACACTGCAATCACTCAAAAACTGGCCACAGTACAAAGTTACCATTCACCTGATATATTAGTCAGCACCCAAGGCTGTGTCGAATTTGAAGCTTTTGGTATCAGCTGTTCTTGAATAATCAAATGTAAATAAATAGAAAATTATAGATTATAGAACTTTCTTCCAGGTTTCTGAAATAATCTCCCTTGGATTCTGCTCTTCAGATCTGAATCTGCAACACTGAAGAGAAGTCACTGGAATACTTCGAAGCCATAGTTTGATGAATGGAAAAATTATTTTACATAACAATTATGGCAAGCAGCTCCACACACCTTAATATGCAATTCCCGTCCCAAAATGCACTTGGGAACGAGCATTGTCTTGGTAGCATGAATTCAGCAGTTCCTATTTGTGTTGAGAGTACAAGATTATGTTTGTTATACTCTTACTAGTTATAACTCATGAAAAAAATCCTCAAACATATTTGAATTTTTTTTTAGAACAGTTTTCTTTTTGTCGAAAAGATATATAAATACACTCCATGTTCTGTAATGCATCTGGTAAGAATATCTACCACTTTTCGGTGAATTTGAAGTGGTTTCTTCAGATTCTCTTACTTGAGTCAATAGTTCACTTTGAAAGTATTAATAGTTTAACTTTATAATAATCAAATTCTTCTACAGTTTTATTAAAAGTTACTTGATTCATGTAAATGGAAGATTTCATTTGTCGAAATAGAGGATAGAGATTTTCTATCAGCAAAATATCAACATGACTTATTGACCGAGAAACAAAAAACCCAAAATCTCACTGTTCATTATATAGATATATTATATGTGTTTGTGTTTTGTTGAATATAAGAAAGATATCAAAGAATTATTGATTCTCTGACAATATGTATTCATACTTTCAGTTCAAAGTGCCTGCTGCTACAAGTGCCCTTATCACTATGGATGGCATTGGTATCAACCCCGCGCAAACTGCTTGTAAGTATTTCATATAAAATGTAGTATTTCCCCTTGAGTAAAATTAGAATGAGGGATAGTGGAGATCTGAATCTTGATACTGGATGCAGAAGAAAACTTGAACTTCCAACTTCACTGATTATAAACATACATTATAGGTTAACTAACCAGTTCTAAGTTTCTGTTAAGATGATGTTCAGAGGTATTCATTGAGAAAATTTTGGTACCTCTGCAATAATCTGAATTCAAATTGACTGGCACTTACAAGCTTTATCATTCAGGATACATCTACTTTGTTTTTACTATTAAACTATTGATGTTAGAAATTACTGAAACACTTTAAGTATTTGCTATGTTGGTTTCATGAGTCATTTACTGTAAATTTGATTGTTACTTTATGAAATGACATTGTGCTACATTCATTTTACTCCATGAAATGATAGCTAGTAAACTTTGTTCTGAATTTGTATACTTTGATATGTGTTTTCAGTAAGGGCCGACTTGAACCAATATATCAAGATGTATCATACTGGATTTCTATGAACAATTCATACACTCAATAAATCCAAGCTCAATAAATTACTAACAAGATGTTCCTTGTCCATCATTTTTCAATTGGACATGCATTAATGAAGGATTGCTGCTCAGTATGGAAGTAGACCCCGCTTTTCATATTTTCATTCATTTCAAACCAATTTTAGATACCCAAAAAGCCAATATCTCCTGGATTTGTATGAAAATTGGGAATGAACAATAATCTAATTATAAAAATGTAGCTTTCCAATATTATTGAGGTCTATGATTTTCCTGTTTTTCTTTTTTTTTTGTTTTGTTTTTAAAAAAATTAGAATTTTCTTGGTGTAATTAATGCTTTTTTTTCTCATTTTGCAGCTAATGTGTTCATCAAACATGGATCAGAATTACGATTAATTCCTCGGGATCGTGTCGGCCATTTCCATTTAGCACAACATGTCTAGTTAAGCCTTTTCTGTCCTCATTGACTGGTTTCATTCTGCTCCCAACTACTTCCATCATCCCCTGATGACTCACACCTCTTTCTTTGTCTCCTTTTGGAAATCATTCAGTGACTGATGTATTTCAGCCAGTCTCTCTTTCTCTTTTGATCATTCAAATTTTTTTTTTTGGACAAGACCAGTGTAAAAAAACAACTGAAAAATTGAATGAAAAACATAATAGTATAAATGAAATCATGGATCTGAAAAGAAACGATCTTGATAACAAAGACAAAATTGGAGCTAAGCAAAAATAGATCTTAAAGTCAGTTTTGGTTGAGCAGCAGATAAATTATTTCCTTTCAAGATGTAATTATCTTCGTTTTGGGAAGGTAAATTCTAAATAAAGTCGTCTGAGTTTTGCTGGCTTTTTTTTTCTTTTTTGCCTCTTTCACAGAAATATATTTGAATATGAAAAATATATACATGAAGAGACTTTTCTTCCTTCAGACATAAATAATTGAAGCTGAATTTTGAGTTTTTATTTAAGACCGTTGTACCAAATTCAAGAAATAAAAACAAATTGAAGTATGGAACCGTTTTTTTACCAAATTCTCAGTTTATATATATAAAAACGTGAACACTTTTTTTTTTTTTTATAAGCTTTCAAACTCTTAAGAAGAGTTTGCAAATAGTTTTACTATTTCCTTTTTAATGTATTTGTGGACATTTTTTGGAAATATGAATTTTTTAGATAATTCAGTATCAAAGTAAAATGTACAAAAGACGAATTTTTGTATGAAATGATTAATTTGTGAATGATTTAATGTGTATGTAAGTATGCATCAAGAAGTCTGCAGCCTGACATGTCATTATGAGGTGGATTTTGATCTGTAATTTTAGTTGTATTATGTTCAGTCTATGTGATTAATATTCACCACTGAATTAGGTGCATTGACAGAGAGAAAAATTGAGGAAAAGATGTTTTTTGTGTAAAAAAAATGCTATCTTATCCTTAGACTGTGGACTTATTAAAGTACATATATATATACACACACACACACATATATATATATATATATATATATATATATATATATATATATATGTATGCACACATAATAAACATCATGTATGACAAGCTATTTATCAAAATCATAGCTGAAAGGGAGGTGGTGTTTGATTTCAAAATCCCAGAGACAATTACATGGTAAACAATTGATAATCCCAAAAAAATGTACACATTGTACCATAATCACAAAGTATTTGTAAAACATAAGAAAACATTGAAGAAAATTACATAAGTTACATTGACCTATATTGGAGAAATAAATGACTGCAGTGACTAAAATTGTTTTGAAAAAGTTTTTCAATGTTTGATGTTCAAAGCTGTAAAGTTTTCTAGACGTTTATACATATATATATATATATATATATATATATGTATATATATATCCGGTAGATAGGGAATTATGTGTAAATAGATATATCACTTAATTTGGTCCTGCTTACTGTCCAGTTTTGCAGAGGGCAGAGGCAGAGCATCTGCTTCTGGGTCCAGAGCGAAGGTTTCAACCCCACCTAGCGGTACTGGAAAAGATATCAATTCTATAGCCACACTGAAGAGTTGTAATACAACAAAACAATTGTCTGTGGATGACACAATAATCATATATATATAATATATATATATATATATATATATATATATATATATCATCCATTTTATTTCATGTGATGAAATATACCTTTGTGATACCCATGATATACACTGCTCCTTTAGTCAACTTGGGATAATAATTTGTATAATGCTTAATGCATCATGATATCATATGAAAAAATGTGATTGAATAGTCTTTGAGGATATACTATGACTTTTTATTTCACAAAAATGCTGTGTTAATTACTGGTCAACAGATCTGACTTCGTAACTTTGCTTGTATCATGTAAATATATATTTTATTAGTCAATGTTACCTTTTAGCATCTTCAAGTTCTACTGTCAAGGGAGGTAATTTTCATGTATCTAAGGGAAGTAACCTCAAATATTCTAGTGGAAATTAAATTACATTAAATCTCTGAAAGTTGGATCTGCTATGCCAGTATCGGTTAAATTAGTATCGGCATGAACATGCACGTAGTTAATATGCATGATAGACATTTCATAGAACCGAATGACCCCACAGTCTACACATAAAATAAAGGGAATACGTGGATGCCCTTCCCCCCCACAATTGATACGTGCTAAGACTTGCTTAACTCAGATTGTTTGGCCCATTACCTCCTTGATAACAGAGAGTTCCTCATTTGAATACTTTCTTACAAATATTGAAATGTTTGTAATAGAGATACTTATTTTTTGATTTTTGTTAATTTTATTTGTTCCAGTATATATTTGAAACTAGCTTAAGCCTGCACAATTAAATGGTTTCCAGCTGGTAAATGTATACAGCGGATCCATAAATAAATCCTCTTTCTCTTCCTCTGTGTACAAGTAGATTGTGTCTCTCTTTCCGTCTTTCTTTTTCCCAGCTTCTTATCAAACTATAAAAAATGTTCACTTTATAGATTAGTTTACATAAGCAGCCAGCGCCCCCAAAAAACACCACCTTTCTCTTCTTCGACTTGATAAGTTAAATTATTTTGCAGGATGAAATCTGAATATCTTGAGATCAATAGACAAAAATCTTCAAGTAAAAGCCAGAAAGAAAAAATCCATTTTAAATTGTTAACATATGAATCAGTTTGTTTTGAATTTTGATGTATTAAAAAGTGGCAAAATCCTTTTTGGGTTTTAAAGGAGCAAACTTAATCCTTTAGGGAGTGATGTTTAGAATTGAAAATGTAAAACCTTAACAAAGGCAGAAAGAGTGGGGGGATAAAAGGAAGGTAGTCCAATAACTGTAAAAAAATAGAGAGAAAGCAAAGAAATTGAATCATCATCTTGAGAGGGGAGTGTGAAAAATAGAAGGGGAAAAGAAAAACATTTTAATAATTCACTCTTTCTTTGTGTTCATAGTACAAACGGAAACTGTAACAAGACAATGGAAGATTCGATCATTAAAGTAAGGTGACTGTAACTTATTAATTTAGTCGATAGCATGTTAGTCCAGAGGAGATCAGCTCCAATAAATGATTGTGAATTTGTGTCAAAATTACCTGGGAAGATGATTTACAAATTCATTATGATTTTCATTACCTTCTTCGACAAATTTATGACAGATTTAAAATGCTAAAGCATCGGTTTTGAAACTTTGAAAACTCAAAGGCTCCCTCTGTGAAAGAATATTCTTGCAAGCCAATTTTAAAAAAAAGATTTAGCTTTTAGACTGATCAGTAATCTACAATAAAAAGCTATTTTTGATTTTTAAAGATCATATCTATCCTAAAATAGATTACATACATTTGAATTCTAGTTCATGGTATTAGTCTGTGTCCAATAATGGTTTTTCGATAGCTGGTTGGTGGATGATATTCTTTCTCTGCCACAGAATTCACAGGTTCAGGTTCAGAGGGAACACTGCTGCTGACCACTGAAGATTATTTGACAGACCCCCAGGGGTCCATGGACCCCAGCTTCAAAACCACTGTACTGAAGGAAGCCTTGTTAACACAGACTAATAGTGGAGTGGGACAGGCATCCATTTTTGCTGGTAGTCCAAGTTGACTGATGGTAAGGGGTTAATACTGGGTATATACACAATTTTGAAAAGTATGTAGACTAGCTAATCTTGTGGGATATTTTTTCGCTCTTTAAAAACTTCATATCTTCTTTGAAAGTTTAGATTTTGAGATATTCTCAAAGACACGTGTTGCTCTCTGCCTAAAGTTTGTATAACTATGTAAGACTTAAAAATATTTTCTAAAATCATTCAACACATATTGAGGTTAATTAGTTCAGATCTAATTAATAAAAATCTGACTCCTCTGAAAATCCATAAACCCTTAAAAGTTTCCTTACTTTGTAATATAGAGAGGTAATTGTAGTAGTAATTCTGAAATGGTCCGATTATAATACTATGAATGATGATAATAATATTTCCGCTTTTCTCTCAACTTGAAATTCATCTGTTCAGTCTGATATCCAGGTTAACAGGATCTACTTTAATGAGGGTTTGCTGTAATTACAAATTTTATGTTTATAATATGAATTGTATAAAATATGTATAGTTATTTTCTTGTGATATTAATATTTATCTTGCTTTACATTTATGGATTAATGAACTCAGATATAAGAAATCAATTTTTAAAAAACAAAAAAGTCTGCAAAGTTTGAAAGAATTAGAAATGAGTAATATATAAAATATATAAATTATCATCATTAAGTGTATCTATTTAAAATTTAAGATACATAATAATTATATATATATATATATATATATATATATATATAGAATGAGACTTAGATCTGAGTGAGGGAAAATGTATATCTGATATTACTAAAAGGAATTGTAAACATTCTATTGTGTATTTTGTAAATTGTTTTGAATGAATGATTACCTTTTAACATTTATATATTCTTGATGAGTAAACATCATTATCTTTTGTTTTCAAGGATCTCAAAGATGATACTCTTTAATGCTTTGTTATTATTCTCTTCCCAGTATCCATTAGTTACATTTTGCAATGGTAAAGTTTTAGGAGGAAATAAAGCTGTCTGTGGCTAAATATTGGCTATTTCATAAATTGCTATCTCCAAGCTTTTCAACTTCTGACTCTACTAATAATTGCTATTTATCTTTTTCACTCATATCCTTAGTCAGATGTTATCCTATGATTTTGAGATATTAATTTTTCTATTTTGTCAATGTATGACGGTAGAAGTTTTTATGGGAGTAATTTAAGGCATGTGATAATTCAGCCAGATGATAAAATCTTTTCATCACTTTTACTATTTTTTTGTGTACAAAAAGAAGAAAGATGAGCAACTAATGCATCCTCCAAATAATCCTATATAAAGCTGAAATATGGAATCTAACCAAGAGACAAACCCACAAACTGAGAAGCATGCAATATGCACCGGGGAGAATCATGCTCAACATCACATGGAGAGATCATAAACAGTGCAGTATATTAGAGATATCATTGAATCCTTAGAAAATTCAAATGGAGATTGGCTGGTTATGTAGAAAGAATATCTGACAATCACTGTATATCACGAATCACAATGTGGATCCAAAAGATCATATGTGAAACTGTGTCAGCAAAATATGAGATGCATGACAAAATAGACATGTTCAGAAAGTTCATTGAATCTGCAACACCCAGAGGAATGGTGAATCCTGGGGAAGGTCGATGTCCAATGACAGATGCTGAAAGGCTAATGATGATAATTCAGGAGAGTCAAGGTGTGGCTAATTTAGTTGAAGAGTCGGTCAAGTCATATTGGGTCTATCTATGAAAAAAGTAGAGAAAAAAACTAACAAGAAACAATACTGTAAGGTACAGTCAATCAAATTAGGCACTAACGACTACAGAACATATTTGTGAAACTGGATTAGACTAAGATGCGAAGTTACTTCCCTTACATTTGATATTGATCTAGAATAGTTCCCCTTGAATGAAGGGACATTAGTCGAAATGTTTTAGAAGACTGCTTTACAATTTTATTACATTAGGCTATCTACAAAGAAGTGTTGTTTCTATGATTAAGATTGGGGATCAGGGAAGTTATGTATGATGCGTTAAATCAAAGTATTTTTCAATATACCTATACCAACGTTTAACCAGGTAATTCATGCCTTTACAGTGAAAATCAATATCCCTAGACAAGATAAATATACTAAAAGCTTCTGTAGGTGCTTGGTTTTTGAACTGTAAAAAAAAAAGGAAACCCAAAAGACCTTAGCAAATACCACGGGAGCAAGCTGGTTTCAGAAGCTACCCGACCAAGAACCACCTGCATTTGATAAATCAGCTAAAAGAGAAAGTAGAATTCAAGCTGCCACTCGCTGTAGCATTTATTGACTTCAAAGGGGCCTTCAACTCAGCGGAAATCCCTACGGTTATGATGGCTATTACTGTATAAGGTGTAGAACCAGTATACTTCAAAGTGCTGCAACATATGTACAATCACAGGTCACCTAAACTCTTTACAGACTGCCTCGAGATGATCTTCAGAAGACTAGATTGAGAGAATAAAGGAATCAAAATAGGCAGTGAATATCTGAGCAACCTCAGATTTGCAGACGACAATGTCCTTTTCGCAGAGAACCTACACACACTCCAACTAATGCTTGATGAGCTGAATAGAAAAAGCAAGAAAAATCAGCCTATACATGAACTTCTGCGAGACAAAGATCATGTGCAACAATCACATCGGAAATAAAAACATAACGATCAAATTCGAAAATGCAAAACTGGAAAAAGTAGACCACTACATCTACGAATCTCTTTGAAACCCTGAAAAAAAACCCCCAAAAACAAAAAAAACCCAAAAAACAACAAACAAACAAACAAACAAAAAAAAAGAAATCAAGTAAAGAATCATTTTAGGATTGCAAGCAAGTTGTCACTTATAGAGCTAAGACATGGAATCTAACCAAGAGACAGATCCGCAAATTGAAAACCATGCAACGTGCACATAAAAGAATCATGCTCAACCTCACATGAAGAGACCACAAGACAGCACAGTACATCTGGGAGAAGACAGAAGTCAGAGACATCATAGAATCCATTAAAAGACTCAAATGGCTATGGGCTGGCCATGTCACAAGAATGGTAGAGAACCGATGGACATCACGACTCACAACATGGATTCCCAGTGATCACATGCGCAGCCGAGGCCAGTAGAGTACTAGATAGAGAGACGAACTAGACAAATTCAGAAAATACTGGCTCCGTGACGCCCAAAATAGAGAAATGTGGGGTATCCTGGGGAAGGTCTATATCCATCAATGGACAATAAAAGAATGATATTGATGATGCCTTTGACGTCTTCATTGATGAGAAAGCCAACTCTATTTTGTTTTACTTTCTTTCTTCGGTAGTCGTAGAGAAGATGTTTGCTCTTCAGTTCTATTAGTTCTTCTCCTGGTCTTCTCATTTTGCTAATACCGATGATGTCCCATTCAATGTTTTTGATCTCGTTTTCTAGATGGATTAGGTAAGAGTCTATTGAAGCTGTTTTGACGTTGTCGGTGCTGATGCATAACGTTGTTCTCTTGGTTAGAGTTTTGTTTGTTTGGTCGCTGTTGGAAAAAGATACCTACCGCCCAATGATGCAGTTGGGCCTTTAAAGACCGATGACCCAGTAAGAACGGGCGTTTTCTTGGTGTAGTGCTTGGGTAGTAGATTTTGGAACACATCATCCCTAACCAAAGCAAGTGATGTGACGAGGCCTTTTGAGACCGCTGACCAAGCAGGAACAGCCAGTATAACTTTCATTGTGCAATCCATGGGGAGTTTTGGGCTATGCCTGCTGCGTTGGCCCGTAACGTGCTGAAAGGGGATCTGGTGGCTTGGTCACAGTTGGTGTCGTTTGAAGTGGCCTGAGAGCTCCACCAGCTCAGAGCACCCACTCTATCTGCTTATGGTGGGTAAGCAGACAGGCCTGGCTGTACGCAGTGCTGTAGAGTGTAAGGGATAAAGGATTGAAGTTGAAAGGTTTTAAAGGGTATGAGATAAAGTATATAGAATATTTCATGATCCTATATCATTCACGTGGTATTTTCAGATAAACCAGCCCAGATTACATCGTATCTTCTCCTATCCGAGTCTACAACAGGGCCCAACTTTGTGTCGATGGATTACAATGGATGTATATCAATTTTTGTTTAGCCACATGGGTAGTTCAAGTTTGAGCATACCTCAATCTTATGTATCAAGTTTTTAACTTAGTAAGAGTCCACACAAGTTGCTATTAAAAATCAGTCTTGCATACACTTCTGATGGTAGTTAAGAGAAAAGATGAAGGATGAGGTGGGGGAATGGAGTGGACATATGTAACAATCAAGCAACAATAATTAGGAACAGTGAAGTTTGAAATATTATATAAATAGATAAATGAATGAATAAATGAATGAATGAGTAGATAAAAGTAAGACAAATACAATTAGCACTTATCTGGATCGAAGTTTCGTACTGCTTGTTGGGGAATTGCTGAAACTTCGATCCAGATAAGTGCCAATTGTATTTGTCTTACTTTTATCTACTCATTCATTCATTTATACACACGCACACACACACACACACACACACACACTCACACACACACACACACACACATATATATATATATATATATATATATATATATAAAATTATAAATTGCATTTTATCGTATTGAACATTCTCTCGGATCATATACTATTTCTTAGCACATACAAATATATACATTTTTATATATATATATATATATATATATATATATATATATATATATATATAAGTACACACACGCACACACGTATATATATGCACACATGTTTATGTATACATATTCCAAGTACTTTCCACTATCACGAAAGGACATGGGATGAAAAAAGTAATGCAACGTGAATTTCGGAAAATTCTTACATTCACTCAAACAGACTGTAAAGAACAGCATCAGACAAAAAATGTCTGTATTTCTTTTTAATAAAATGTGTTCAAATGAAGGGATGCAGCCCAAGTACATTATATATATATATATATATATATATATATATATATATATATATATATATATATATATATATATATATGGTACAAATCAGGCTATACTATTCACCTGATGAGGCCTGAAGAGGGCAGAAACATAAGCTACTTAGTGTAGCGAATCCACGTTCTACTATATATATATATATATATATATATATATATATATATATATATAAGTATGTGCGTGTGCACATCTGTCTATACCCATTACTTAGTGGGCCAAACTCGAGGGTAGTAAGCTGAAATTTTGAAAAGTGTTACAACTTACGATTTTTTTTATATTGTAACTATAAATCTAAATTGAACTCTGATTATCCGTATGACGTAACCAAAAGTTTTCCCTTTCAAGGCCACAGGCTCACAAAAGTTTCAGTTCCAGTTCAAAAGGATCCAGTCACCTAACAGTCTCCCAAGATTTCTATCCACAAAATTGGATTTTGTCAACGAACAAAATCGTTTTTACGAAAAAGATTTTGAACAAAAATAATGATTCTTCTCAAATAAATAAGTTGTATTTTTCATTTTTTCTATCTCTATAGCATCAATTCATTTTCCTTTTCCCTGCCTCATAGCATTTTTCTCAATTAAAAAAAAATCAATTTCAACGTTTTCTATATCCTTATAGTTTTTGTAGATTTTTTCATAATACTTATCATGTTTATGGTTATTTTGAGGATGCATATTTTAAATTCATTTACGGTCAATCTAGCAAAGAATTACAGAGTGTCCACCTCTGATCCATGGTATTTTTTTCTACTATAGTATCGATTTATTTTCATTTGTATGGCATCAGAAGATTTTTCTTGCTTTACTTTTAAAAAATTTGATATCAAGACATGGAAACAGAGCATATGGAGTTTAAACCATGTGTGCTTCCCGAAGTAAGGAGTATTAGGAGACAGATCATTGTGACTATTGGGTAGTAAAAAGCATTGCCATTTTTATTCATCAGAGTTAAAGGTGTATACGCGTTTGGATCATGTGGTGAGAACACAGTTGGGTAGCTGTGCGTATGTGAGATGCCTCAACATCGGTTAACTGAAATGGGCTGAGTTTGTACAGAGATTGGTCACAGTGGAAAAAGTTCAGATCGACCGGGAAGCCGATACCAAGAACGAAAGAGAGGGTGAGAGTCGTCATCATCATCATCATCATCATCATTATCATCATCATCATCATCAGTCTTTTAACGTCCATCGTTGGACATAGATCTTCCCCAGGATTCGCCACATTTCCCTATCATGGGCATCGCAGAGCTAGTATTTCCTGAATCTGTCCACTTCATCTCTCCATCTTGTTTTCTTTCGGCCTCAGTTTCTTATGTGATCTCTGGGGATCCATGTTGTGATACGTGATGTCCATCGGTTGTCTTTCATTCTTGCAACATGGCCTGCCCATTGCCATTTGAGTTTTTCAATAGTTTCTATGATGTCACGAACACCTGTTTTCTTCCTTATATACTATGCTGTCTTGTGATTTCTCCATGTAAGGTTGAGCATGATTTTCTCATGTGCACGTTGCATACTTCTCAGTTTGCAGGCCTGTCTCTTGGTTAGGCTCCATATTCAAGCTCCATAAGTGACTATCAGGAGGATGCATTGGTTGTATACTCTTCTTTGTAAGCGTTTGACCATGTGTATTCAAGGCTTTTATAGTGGATTGTCGAAAGAAATGACACTTTTGATATCTAGCTAAAAGAAAGGTTTCGTATTTAATTTTTGACTAAAAATATAGGGGACGCCACATATAATCTGTAAAGCATACAACTTTAAACAATAAAGATATAATAGAATTTTTATTCATTTCATTCAATAATTTCCAAATATTACTTAATGCAATTAATGCAAGATTTTCAAAGAATTTTATGTTTTACACAGAATTAGATATTATAGTACTGTATATAGTATTATAGTAGTGGGACCGTTTAGACAAATAATTGTGCATTTTGTAATAAAACCATATGATCTAATAAACTTATAGCTAAATACATAGCAAAAAATGGATATTGAGCCATCATGAATTTTCAATATGTTGTCCATGGCAGACACTTTACAAATGGCTGCCAAGGACGACTATTTTCAGATAAATTTACTTATCAGTGATAGACATAATATGATTTTGAGGACAATATTAGTTGAATATTTCACTATACATAGTTCTTGAGAATTACCATTTTGATAAAACATTCATGTCATCTAACAGGCATGTGCTGAAGGGTTGGTAGTACCCCTCAGATGTCTTTGATCAGCCCTATCTACATGGTGAAGTTAGATCTGATGTGGACACGAGCATATGACCTCACACACGGTCTCCCAAGTGCCTTGCTTTCTTGATATACTCCTCTAGGTCAGCTTTTGTTATTCCTCTTTACAAAAAAACCCTTTTCCTTGCCTTGTGTATTTCTGTGCAAGTGCTGTTTCGCACATAGAGCAGGATAATAAACCTCTTGATCGAGTCCTGTGGAATGTCATTTGGAGCAGAAGATTGTTTCCATAAGGCATGCTCTGGATAGGCAGTTCATACAGCTTATGCAGTCTTTTCCCTATGGTTACAAAGCTTGAGACTGTCATAGACCATCAGTTCATGGAACATTGGAAGTGCACTTGCCTTTCCAGGACTACAAACCAAAACTCATTTTCTGGTTGTAGACCCCGAGCAACTGAAACGGCTAGCACCATAACATCAGTATCAACGGTTGGAATCATGATTTTCTGATGGCGATTTCTTGCCGCGTGGACCACATCTAATAATATGTAACAGTTTTCTTATGAGTACCTGGGGCGACCGAGGGCAGATCATGGAGAGGTGGCCTGCTTAGGACTTCTACATAATCTATGACAACAAGCTATGGGCGACATATTGAAAATTCACGAGGGCTCAATATCCAATTTTTTTTGAGATGCCTTTGGCTGTACGGTTTTATCACAAAATACACAATAGATTCAACATTTTCGGCTAAGCAGACTACTTATATATGTGAATTGTAGAATTGTTAGAATCATCAGTTGTTTTTCATGTAATTGTTCTGGGGATTTAAAAACAAAACAGTAATTTAACATGGCTCCCCAGCAGTGTCTATCAGACGTCAACGTATACTATTACTATCAACATTATCATGACTTCACGGACAAAGATTTTTTCACGTCTTTTACAAACTCTTGATTGCAGGAGAAAGTAAAGCTGATTGAAGAAGCTCCTGCCTTGCAGTATTTCCTTCCTTCATCTGTTTTTTCTCTGCTTATGGTTTTGGCATGAGGATGCTTGGTAGACCATGTGTCATCATGTTATTTTTGGGCGGCATATTTTGTCCACCGTCTGGGACTGATGTTGCAGGAGATGATCTATTTTAGGGGGTTCCCGTATCTTTTCTGTGGGCTCCACTTCTGTGCTGACCATAGGCTAGGATTTTTGGTGGACCATGGTGTTCCATCCTTGCCACATGACGTACCTATTGCAGCAGGATCTTTTGCAGCATGATCTTGATGCTTGTGGGTCTGGTTGGCCCGATAATGTTGTTGCTTGTGATGGAGTATTCTAATCCTCATCGGGTTTGGTGCAGAAACAATGCTGGTTGCAGTGCTGTAGAGGTCATAAGTGACGCTGATATACAACCGAGGATTTAGCACCATATAAGAGGATGGGTAATACAATGGCTTTTTGTACCTTTATTTTCGTGTCTTTCTTGTGGTTTTCACTATCCCAGGCACGCTCGGTTTGGCTTGGGATTATTTGAACATGTTTGCCCAGCCTGGGGTTGAAGGATATGATATATACCACGAATGACACACACAAATATACACCCCCCTCTCTCTCTCTCTCTCTCACACACACACACACACAGAGTCACAGACACACATATGGAACTATAGAAGTTTTACATGATTTCTCAAGATATCGTGTCGGATGTTGTCTTCTGTTTTGAGCGCAGAATTTGATTTTTTCTCGAGACTCTTTGGGGCATTATCTCAATGGTGGTTGTAATACTATGAGAATTTTATGATCGTTTTCAGTTCTTCAACAGTCCTTAGGCGATGTTGAGAAATTTTCCATCTCTTTATATCCGAGATCTAATCATTATGAGGCTCTGAGACTCGGCTTTGGATGAAACCATTCCATATCTGAAGGTATAGCCAATTCATCGTTTGCTAAATTTTTTATTCCAAATTTTCCTTACCCTCAAAGCAAAATGCGCTAGTAATACATCCTGTTCAATTATTACTGACGTCCTGTACTGCTTTTTGCGCAACAGCGAAATTAATTATCCCCGAGGCATGATCATATCATATCTCTCTGGCAGGAGATATCGAGAAAATCATAGAACAAAGGATGGCTGTAACTCTGAGAAACATTCTCCATATTTGGTTGAAGATCATGTCAATAAACACAAAAGTATCGACAAGATTAAGTGGGAGATTGACTTCTGTAGACCAATAAGGGTCAGGCATGTCTTGCCAAAGCTGAAATAGAAAATTTCAGAAGTAAGTGGATACATTTTTACTGAAATTTCATCATTTAAAAAAGATAGCAATGTATCAAGCAGTTAGGGAAAATAAAGAGTGGCTCTATGGTTGGAATTGAACGACTGTGGCCTAATCGGTAAGGCAGGTTTCTTATGGAGGGGGAATGTGCATTCAAGTCTTGCTTGAGCCTTGTTACCTGTTTCTGAGTTGTTTCGTAACATCGGCAGATTGACGTTCTAAGAGTTACGATAAAAAAAAAAAGATTCAGATAAAAGATATAGTAGTTGAAAAATGATAATGATTGACAATGGTTCCTCGAATAAATTGAAAAAAAGTTTGTTATTCGAACATAGATTCCTACAACCTACGTATAAATTCATTTGGTCAACCATTTGACTGCTGTCTGTTCGCTCTCCTACACATCTTTGTCTGTCTGTATCAATTGACATTCTCTCAGTCTGATGTACATATCTCTGAACTTTCTCTTCTTTCTATGAAATAACGCTGCAAAAAACTCTGACAACAGAACAAAAGTAGTGTTTATCGAAACTTTCCGGAAACCAAAAGAGCGTGGTTTTTAGAATCTATCGGATTCGCTATTGTTCGATTTCATGAACGCTTTTTTCCGCTAAACTATTGAACTATGGCGTTTTTCACTTATTGGATATGGCTATTGTATTCAAATGACAAGAAAAGAGAAAAGCCTTTGGCCAGTGTGTGAGCAGATGTTCAGATGTACAAATCTATATTATACTTTGAATTCCAGATCACAGATAAAGCTGCGTTGATCGACTTCAGTCAAGAATTTTCACTTATGCCCAACCGAATGTTCTTTTCATGAGAAATCTGAGACAACTAGAAGTTTTAATTTTGCAGTATTCCAATGAACTATGTAGATATATACAAAGCTTACCTTAGCTTGGCACTAGGCCATAATGGCAGGGCACCAAATAGAGATTGAATAAAATTAGAAATAGTCGATTGGACTAGCTATCTAATCATCGCTTTACGCCCAATTTGATTCACTTCGTAGATGTTTACTAAGCCTAACCCAGTCAAGCATACGACTTCAAAGCTGGGCCACCCTGTGAGTGCTGAACAATCTATATATAGCTTACTAAACATTATTCAAAGGCAAGAATTTGCAGAGATATTTATTGACCCTAACTTCGTCTGGTACAAGGCAATAATAAGGAGGCATTTGTTGAGTATTGAATCTGCAATCAATGATTAGCAGGACTAGCTTTCTTCATTTTCGGACAAAAGCCAACATCCATGATTTTAAAGAGGAAAAAAAGATAGAGTTGCATTTCATAATTCTCGTCCCCAAGCTGGGTCTCTTTCGTCAGTCATCACCATGAAAATAAAAATACTAACCGTAAACTATAATCCTAACCATAAGCCAAATACAGAGGCTTGATTAAATATGAGGCATGTAGCTTATGTTATAACGGGTCTTAAATTGATGAAATACTCATAAATGATAAAACATATACTTTCACATTTTTCATTTGCTATACAGTCAGATAATACGTCTAATATTCAAGTGATAGAGTTAATTTGCTTCCTTTTGATCTTAGTGCACTGGCTATGACTTCGGATCCAAATACCTCTGTATTGACCATCTCTATTCAGTAAATCAGCTAAAAAGGAAAGTAGCAGAATACAAAATGCCAATCGCTGTTGCATTTGTTGACTTTAAGAAGGCCTTCGACTCAGTTGAAAATCCCAAGGTAATCGTAGCTCTCATACAATAAAGCATTGATCTTGTATATGTTAGAGTCTTGCAGCATATATCCCGATACGGAAGGCTCTGAGTTCTTTAAGCTCGGAAAGGGAATAGTACCAGGTGATACGAGTTCACCCAAAATTTCCACATCCTGCCTCAAGATGATCTTTCGAAACCTACCCTGGGAAAATGAAAGAATTAGAATAGACAGCGAATACCCAAATAACCTCATATTTGCTGACGACATCGTCCTTTTAGCGAAAACGCCTTCGTGATCATCTCCAAGAAATGCTAGGCGAACTGAACGAAGAGAACAAGAAATATAGTCTTCGTATGGAATTAAGCAAAATAAAGGTCGTACAACAAACATGTTGAGGACAAAGACATTAAAATCCAAATCGAGAACGCAGGCCTGAAAAAAGCAGACCACTACATCTACCGAAGACAATGACTCCACAAAACCATCAAAAGAAGAATTTAAGCGAAAAATCTCTCTAGGTTGGCAAGCTTTCGGCTGAGCAAGTTCAACCTTTAAGAATAAGAAAATCCCAATAGTCTTAAAAAAAAGAGCCTACAACCGATTCATCCTTCCGACAGACATCTATGGAGCTCAAACATAGAACCTCACCAAAAGATTGACCCTCAAACTGAGAACCACGCAACGTGCATATGAGAGAAATATGTTCAACGTCACATTAAAAGATCATAAAACAGTACAGTATATTAGAAAAAAAACAGGAGTCAGAGATATGGATGGATAGAATCCATTCGAAAACTCAAATGGTGATGGGCTGGCCATGCTGCAAGAAAGACAACTGATGGATATAACTCTCAGCTATCTTTTTCTATATCAGAATTCTGACAGCATTTGCCTCTTTTTCGAACAAAGGTGTACAAATCCG
Source organism: Thysanoteuthis rhombus (assembly GCA_963457665.1). NCBI lineage: Eukaryota > Metazoa > Mollusca > Cephalopoda > Oegopsida > Thysanoteuthidae > Thysanoteuthis > Thysanoteuthis major. The sequence continues at coordinate 33,111,260 of OY735200.1, forward strand.
ACAATCTTAACGTCTATGATTGTACAGGTCGTTAGAGGTAAGAAATTTGTGTACAGCCAACCGTTTGAATAGAAAATGTTTGCTTGTTTTGGAAATAATAATCTGAAACGATACTGAGTAATTTTCCGTCGCAATATCCAGTTTTACGGGCAAATTTTGCTCCGTGGTGATCTTTTTTGTTCACCACACGAACCTGAGTCTAGTTAGCTTGACACGCTTTCCCCCAAATTTTGATTTGTCTCCTCAACATATGATGACATTTATCAAAAATATAAACAGAAAAAGACGTATAAACGAATGGATGAAACCAGGTCTATCTATAATATCATAAAGTCTCTTTTCTTAGGCTTTACTAAGAGAGGATGATGGGAAAATCTTTTCATCATCATCATCATCATCATCATCATCATCAGTCTCTTAACGTCCGTCGTTGGACATAGACCTTCCCCACAATCCACCACATTTCTCTATTGTGGGCGTCGCGGAGCCAGTATTTTCTGCATTTGTCAAGTATATATATCCAACTTGTATTTTGTCAGCCACGGTTTCGCATGTGATCTCTGAGAATCCATATTGTGAGTCGTGATGTCCATCGGTTGTCTGCCATTCTTGAAACATGACCAGCCCATTGCCATTCAAGTTTTCTAGTGGATTCTATGATGTCACAGACTTCCCGTTTTCTTGCTTATATGCTGTGCAGTCTTGTGATCTCTCCATGTGAGGTTGAGCATGATTCTCTCATGTGCACACTGCATGCTTCTCAGTCCACAGGTCTGTCCCTTAGTTAGGTTCCATATTCCAGCTCCATGAGTGACTATCGGGAGGATGAATTGGTTGTATACTCTTCTTTTCAGGACTGATGGTATTTTCTTTCTGCCAAAACGCTTGCCATCCTAGAGTGATTCTCCGCTTGATTTCTTCTTCTTTTGTGTGTTTCATAGAGATTCGTTGTCCTAGGTAGATGCAGTGGTCTACTTTCTTTAGTTTTGCATATTCAATTTTGACAGTTATGTCCTTATTCTCGATGTTGCTCATGACCTTCATTTTACTAGAGTTTATGTATAGGCCGACTTTCTTGCTTTCTTCGTTTGGTTTATCCAGCATTAGTTAGCAGTTGTATTGTTTTTCTGCGAAAAGGACGACGTCGTCTGCAAATCTGATATTCGCCGTCTATGTTGATTCCTCTATTCTCATAGTCCAGGTTACGGAATATCATCTCGAGGCAGGCTGTGAAGAGTTTGGGTGAGCTGGTATCACCTTGACTTACTCCTTCTCTGAGCTGGAAGGGTTATGAGTTTTTAAAAACAACAACGTACAAGTTGTATTCAAAATACTGATAAAATCTACATGGAAGTTTCCATGAAATATGCTCCGTAGAATCTGAGATTACACAAGTACACAACTAGAAAAAAATACTATCTATACATTTAATTAACCCGATAATAGATCTGTCTGTAAATTCACCGGAGAAACCCACGTTAATGTTATCAAGCCATTGATAGAAGAAGTTTTATATAATATATCATTAGATACATTTTCAGAAAAATAACCATGGCGACAACCGAGTATCTGCTCTTAAAACGCTTCTCAGTCACAATTTATTGTTTCTGTACACTTGAAAAAAATAATCATATTTATATTGCTGGATTAATTGTATCAAATTGAGGAGGATTAAGTTGACTTCTAAGTAAAGAAAGAAATATAATCTGCAAGATAAATACTTTATGAAAGAATCCTCCATACTTATATAAGCAGCTATTTTTCCCTCGCATCTTTTCAATCTTTCTCGACGCTGATAGTGTTTTTTGAATAACTCCTACCCACTTTTCTTTTCTTTTAGTATCCATTTTCCGTTAACCACGTTTTCTTTCAATCGACTAATTCGTATTTGTTTCTCTTTTATCCTTCATTCCTACTAGAAGTTCTGGTGTATCTATCTATCTATCTATCTATCTATCTATCTATCTATCTAAAACCACTTGCCTATGTCTATTTCAAGCAAGTTATCAATGGGATCCTTTCGAGCTCGATTTTTTCTAAGATTTGGGTGCATCCATTTTCGGTAATACATTCAAAATACTTCTGAGCAAGAAGATTAAGTAGGTTCCTATGTAAAGTCTTTATAGATCGGCCATTGAGTCCGTGCGGGCTTTGTTCCTTCGGAGGCTAAGCTTTGAAATCTGGCAAATGAGTCAGGATCACCTGATCCAAGGATTGATCGCCTTTACGCATTTAGAAACTCAGCTGGATCGATTAATCGATCACTTCATTGATCAAACGCGCAAATATATTTCATGTCTCTCACTCCGAGTACTCCAGCATGTGAGTTTCGTTTGATCAATTCAAACATGCACTTGTCAATTTCTCTTCCTAAAAAATGATCAAAGGTATAAATGCCAGTCAATCTATCTGTCTATCTATCTATCAATCTATCTATCTCTATAGTTAGATAGCATACTTTTTCTACTGGATGTGATGCCGTGTGTCCCGTTTAAAGTTAGGAATAATAAGCTTCCAGCGTCTAAATCTAGTGTGATAGGTAGAATCACAACACAGTATTTTTTTTTTAAATTGGACCAAACGTAATCTTCTGGACCATATATACAGAACTGCTTGTGAGAATCCTAATGTCCCTCTCTATTTTGTATTGTACCCCGCGAAAAAGGCTGCTGTATTCAATCGAGAGTTTTCTAAAGGGTTTTCAAAGGAAACAGCTTAGATACTTGGACTTAAAACCAAAACGTCTCTTCGGCACCAATCGTAGAAGTCTTAATTACTAAGTAAACAGCCTCACGCATTGAGTTGGCAGAAAAAAAAGGTCAGTTTTATTTGATTTATGAGACATCATATAAATGGCCACTCTCGTGCACACACACACACGCGTAAAGTCACGTGCATTTATGCGTATGTATGCAATGTATAAGTATTCAGGAAAATCAACTTTCTCTGCTTATTTGTCTGTATGTTGTTAATTGTGAAGAAAATGTTTGCAACAAGTATTTTCAACGCAAATGTATGGTTTGAGTTAATTTCGCTGGTTTATATCATCATCATCATCATCATCATCATCATCATCATCATCATCATCATCATCGTCAGTCTGTGAGCGTCCGTCATTGGACATAGGCCTTTCCCAAGATTCGCCAGACTTCTCTACCATAGGAATCGAGGAGTTAGTACTTTCTGAATTTGTCTAGCTCGTCACTCCATCTCACTTTCTGTCGGACACATTTTCGCATATGATCTCTGGAGATCCACGTTGAAAGTCGTAATGTCCAGTGGTTGCCTGCCGTTCTTGCAACATGTCCAGCCCATTGCCATTTGAGTTTTCTAACAGTTTCTATCATTTTTGGATTCCTGTCTTTTCTGTAATATATTGTGCTTTCTCTAATGATCTGTCCAAGAGAGGTTAAGATTAAAGCAAATTCATGAAAATTTGATTCATCTTTCAATCAGCGCAGAGTGTGTGAAGCGCACTATCAACCCATAACGCTCCAATGACATACTGATCTATCTATCTATCTATCTATCTATCTATCTATCAATACAATGTGTCAAAAGCGCACTTAATTAGCAAATAGCAGCTGATGAATTGTCTTTTTCAAGTGAAACATGCTTTAAATAATGAATGAATAAAGGCACGTTTAAATACTGAACATCTGTTCTAAAGTTATGGAGGTAGTGTGATAATGTAAATCATATATTAGACTTCAGAGATGGATAAATAACTGGAGATATCCCCAACCACACACACATAGACACGCACCCACTGAAGTCGCGCTCTCCAATCTGTCAGATACCAAGCAGATAACAAATATCAATTGGCTGGAATTCATAGATAGACTTGGAGCAACAATCAGATAGATACAGAAGTCGATGAAGTTAAATCATTCCTGCTGAGTATAACGAGCAAATTATCATCATCTTTTTGGTTTGCTTTATATTATAATTCTACATGGTTAAATCTGATTTTCTGCAACATTTAGCTTTAGTGCTTCAAATGATAGAGCAGTTGTCGTATATAGACTGGTTTCCCAATGTAAAGGGGATGGGATTCTCGCCGAGAGCTCATTTGTTATTTCTGATCTGTTCTCTTTACTAATGACCGTAGAATGACATTTGGAGTTGTTACGATTAAAAAAAAAACCCGACTGAAATTAAGATGGATGAAATATTAACCAAAGGTCAATAATGGTTGATAACGCTTCGTGTAATAACAAATTCAAATAACATCTTGGGGTGATCAATTAAAGTATTGGAAAGAGAGTTGATCAATGAGTAAATCACTTCTTTCGCATTGTATTGGGAAGCGATCACTAAAAAAGTCTGAATTTTCAAAAAGCAAGCACCAATGCTGCTGGACACAGAATAATTAATTTGGCTAAAATTTACATTGTAAATTGAATCATTGACTAAAAATGTATTCGAGGGGGATCATTAGAATAAAAAACAAACAAACCAAGTTTTCCTAGACATCTACGTTTAATGTAGAAAATTTCAGTCCTCTATCTGCATTTGGTACGGCTTATACACGTGATACATACATAACCAGCCAGCCAGACCGAATTAAAAACTGAAGAAACCTATATTGAAAGTTTTGGTGACAGTTTTGATTAGCAGTTTCTAATTTGCTCTAACAAGCCATATTTCCTGGAAACCAAACATACCTGACGCATGCGCACAGTTGCAATTCCGTAATGATTCTCGTTTAATCTTTCCACTGCATGTCTCTATTTCCCTTAACAACTCAGAAATCTCGTGATATCTCATAACTTCTCTTCCATCTTGTAATCAAACGAGATTAAAAGAAATAAATTAACAAACACAGGTAGAGAATCCTGTTCAGTTATCGTGGAATGGGGTGGGTTAGGGAATAAATAGGATTTAAAAAAAAACAGATAAAAAAAATCCCAATTAATGCCAACTTGACGAGAAAAACTGCCCCGAGAAATTAATCTTATGTCACAGCAACATTTCGCGTGACGGAATATGAATCGAAAATAAGACAAAAAACAAAACAAAAACAAAAAAAAATTAGAATAAAAAAAGGAAAAAATAACGAATCTAGGAAATATTTTATGTGATAGTATATTTTTCATTTTTCTTGGATTTTTCTTAAATATTTTTTTTTCAAATCCATGATTTATTTCTTCGTGCTATAGGCGAGGTATCGTTGTGGTAGTAGAAAAGTAGTACTCAAAATATTAAGGAAAAACGAAAAAAAATATCATAGTATCATTTATAATGTTCAAACATGTATGCAAATACGAAGCAACTGGCAACATGCATAGTTAAATTGAAGGAAAAGTGTAAAAAATTCATCTTGCCGAGAATTTTATCCAAGTCCCATTTGCAACCCTCGTTTCCAAGATTCCATTTATACTTCCTGAAGAAAAATTGTACATATTTCGCACTGTTCATGTATACTATTATTATGTGTTCATATTTCTTTCTGTTCATGTATATCAATGGAAATATGTTGATAATTCGTTTTTTCATGTATACCTACTATAACCTGTTCATATATCATTCTGTCCATATATACCCATCATAATGTGTTTATATTTCTTTCTGTCCATGTATACCCATCATAATGTGTTTATATTTCTTTCTGTCCATGTATACCCATCATAATGTGTTTATATTTCTTTCTGTCCATGTATACCCATCATAATGTGTTTATATTTCTTTCTGTCCATGTATACCCATCATAATGTGTTTATATTTCTTTCTGTCCATGTATACCCATCATAATGTGTTTATATTTCTTTCTATTCATGCATACCCATCATAATGTGTTTATATTTCTTTCTGTCCATGTATACCCATCATAATTTCTTTCTGTCCATGTATACCCATCATAATGTGTTTATATTTCTTTCTGTCCATGTATACCTATCATAATGTGTTTATATTTCTTTCTGTCCATGTATACCCATCATAATGTGTTCATATTTCTTTCTATTCATGCATACCCATCATAATGTGTTTATATTTCTTTCTGTCCATGTATACCCATCATAATGTGTTTATATTTCTTTCTGTCCATGTATACCCATCATAATGTGTTTATATTTCTTTCTGTCCATGTATACCCATCATAATGTGTTTATATTTCTTTCTGTCCATGTATACCCATCATAATGTGTTTATATTTCTTTCTGTCCATGTATACCCATCATAATGTGTTTATATATCTTTCTGTTTATGTATACCAAACATAATGTGTTTATATTTCTTTCTGTCCATGTATACCCATCATAATTTCTTTCTGTCCATGTATACCCATCATAATGTGTTTATATTTCTTTCTGTCCATGTATACCCATCATAATGTGTTTATATTTCTTTCTGTCCATGTATACCCATCATAATGTGTTCATATTTCTTTCTATTCATGCATACCCATCATAATGTGTTTATATTTCTTTCTGTCCATGTATACCCATCATAATGTGTTTATATTTCTTTCTGTCCATGTATACCCATCATAATGTGTTTATATTTCTTTCTGTCCATGTATACCCATCATAATGTGTTTATATTTCTTTCTGTCCATGTATACCCATAATAATCTGTTTATATTTCTTTCTGTCCATGTATACCCATCATAATGTGTTTGTATTTCTTTCTGTCCATGTATACCCATCATAATTTCTTTCTGTCCATGTATACCCATCATAATGTGTTTATATTTCTTTCTGTCCATGTATACCTATCATAATGTGTTTATATTTCTTTCTGTCCATGTATACCCATCATAATGTGTTCATATTTCTTTCTATTCATGCATACCCATCATAATGTGTTTATATTTCTTTCTGTCCATGTATACCCATCATAATGTGTTTATATTTCTTTCTGTCCATGTATACCCATCATAATGTGTTTATATTTCTTTCTGTTCATGTGTACCCATCATAATGTGTTTATATATCTTTCTGTTTATGTATACCAAACATAATGTGTTTATATTTCTTTCTGTCCATGTATACCCATCATAATGTGTTTATATTTCTTTCTGTCCATGTATACCCATCATAATGTGTTTATATTTCTTTCTGTCCATGTATACCCATCATAATGTGTTTATATTTCTTTCTGTCCATGTATACCCATCATAATGTGTTTATATATCTTTCTGTTTATGTATACCAAACATAATGTGTTTATATTTCTTTCTGTCCATGTATACCCATCATAATTTCTTTCTGTCCATGTATACCCATCATAATGTGTTTATATTTCTTTCTGTCCATGTATACCCATCATAATGTGTTTATATTTCTTTCTGTCCATGTATACCCATCATAATGTGTTCATATTTCTTTCTATTCATGCATACCCATCATAATGTGTTTATATTTCTTTCTGTCCATGTATACCCATCATAATGTGTTTATATTTCTTTCCGTCCATGTATACCCATCATAATGTGTTTATATTTCTTTCTGTCCATGTATACCCATCATAATGTGTTTATATTTCTTTCTGTCCATGTATACCCATAATAATCTGTTTATATTTCTTTCTGTCCATGTATACCCATCATAATGTGTTTGTATTTCTTTCTGTCTGCGAATACACGTCGTATTGTGTTTATACTTTGTTCTGCTCATGAATACCAATCTTAATCTTTTCATATCTACCAATTCATCAGTAGCATTCTGTTCATATATATCTTTTTATTTATCAGCGTCTACTCTTTCATCTATCACAATCTGTTCATATCTATCGTTTTATTTATCACACCATGTTTATGTTTCCATTTCATCCTCTACAGTCTGGCCAGAACTTCTTGATCCATTCGACAATATCTATATATATCTTTTTATCTCTCACATAATTTCCATATCTACTTTTTTATCTATCATATTTTGTTCATATCTACCCCGTTTGAAAAAAAAATCGCACTATATTCCTATCTACTTTTCTATCCATCGCACTTTCCATACTTTCTTTAACTTCCACTTTCTGTTCATATAAACGTTTTCATCTCTTTCACTATGTTCATATCTTGCTTTTTATTAATCGTATTCTGTTCATATGTACCTTTATGTATATCTCACTACGTCCACATCAAACGTTTTATGTATCTATTACTTATCTACCTTTTAATCTATCTTAATCTATTGTTATCTATCTTTTCACATTCTGTTTATACTTTTTTTTATGTATGCTCATATCTACCTTTTTATTTTATATTATTCTGTTCATATCTTTTTGAAATCAATTTCACTCAGCAAAAATCTATCTTTTAGTCTGTCACATTCTTTACGTATCCACATTTTTTCCATCATAACTACATTTTTTATCTATTACAGTCCGATACAACAGATAAACTGTTAAAAAAAACCTCAAATGGCAATGGGCTGTACATATTGTAAAAATGTCTGACAACCGCTGGACATCACGATCAGGTGTGAGGCTGTAGCTGACAGAAAATAAGATGGTATGACGAGCTAGATAAATTCAGGAAGTACTGGCTCTGCGATGCCGATGATAGAGAGGTCTGGCGAATCATGGGGAAGGCCAATGTCCAACGACGGACGCACACAGTCTAACGACGACGATGATGATGATGATGGTTTGCCCACATACACAACATATTCCACCTTAAATATATATACCTTTTTATCTATTATATTTTGCTCATATGTGTCTTGATATCTAACCCCCCACGGTCATATCCAAATTTTATGTATCACATTCTTTAATTTATCTCTATATAAATATTTACTTTTAAAACCTGTTTATGCTTACCTTTTTCATCTATGTATGTTCATACCTACCTAGTTATCCATAGCAATCTGGTTATATCTATGTGTTATCTATTTTCCGATACCCAGATCTACCTTTTCGTCTAATTGTATTTACACCACCTTTCTATCAATCGCGTTCTCTTCGTACAATTTCATCTATCTCAATGTATTGTGCTGTGTCATGTCAACCTTTTTATTTATCACATTCTGTTCAAATCCACCTTTTATCTCTCACGATCAGTTCACATCTACCTTTTTTTTTATCTACCTCACTATGTTAATATCTATCCTTTACCTATCGGACAATATTCACATTTAACATTTTTTTAATGACATTTTGTTAATACATACTACCCGTCTCACTATGTTCATATCTTTTTCTATCAATTACAGTCTGTTCATAAATACCCTTTTCCGCTCTATATTTCTGTATATATACTTTTTTGTCTATCACATTAGTTTAATACCTATTGCATTATCTAATACAGGCTGTTCATACGTACCGTTTCATCACTCTTACTATATTTAAATCTAATTTCTCACAAATGACTTACATTTCATATCTATTAAAAAAAATCTCTCTCACTATGTTCATATCAAGCCTTTTATCTTTCACATTTTCTACAAATATCTTACACGAAACATGATCTTAGTTCCTGGAGATCCATGTCTCAGAAGTACCTCTGTATTGCACTGGGGGAGGGGGGAAGGGATACTCCCTATGGAGCTACACAAATTTTGTACTCATCGATGCACAAATGTGCTTGAGGTCCCACGTTAAATAAAGACATGAGGTACGTATAATTCTAATGGGAGAATGAATACGTTTCCCATAAATTAACAATAGAAAATTCACGTTACGCCTTCAACATATGCTTAAACCAGACTGAATTAAGCTTCATAAAGATTTCTGTTTGATAGGATCAGATGAAATATACCACGGGATGAACGATATTAATGCAACTCAGTCAGATACCAATTTATGATTAGCCAGAACCAACCCATGTAAAAAGATCAATTTATAATTCTACAACTTCGAACATCGCGAGTCTCGGGACTTGTCTCTCGAATTCATATGTGGTTCAATCTCATGTTTATATAATATTTGCTTCATTACAATGGATTGAGGATACCAAGAAATCAATACAGAGCACTGCACCGTGGAGGTTAGTAAGCAATCTTCAGCGAACTTTACAACTATAGTTAGTTTGTTCCCCACTCGGTGCCCCCAAACTTAGGACCCAATTATGTACCGACTTAAGCTCAGTGAAATTCAATTTGTGGCACCTCGCAGTGGAGCAACATTCAGATGACTTGGTATACGTCTTCATGGAAACAGTCTTTTACGGTGGCAGCGGCATTTTCCAACAGGACAAAGCACCTTGGCACGAACTTGGTACGGTAAAAGTTTCAGGAACAGGAAGAAAACTTCACTGTATCGCCCTGGCCACCAAACACCCCAGATGGTAATCCCACTGAGCACATTGGACGTGTTAAAACAGCAAATTCACTCTGCAAAAGTTCCATCACGTGACTTGCTGTTGTTGACACCCTGGCAGAAGATCCCATTGGAAACCTTTAGAGGTCTTTTAGAGTCAAGACCCTATCAGGTAAGATCAGTTTGAAGAACCAACATTTTATTAGGCGAGTGGTCATAATTTTTTGGCTCATATATATATATATATATATATATATATACATACTCACACACACACACACACACACACACACACATATATATATATATATATATACATACCTATATATATATATATATATATATATATATGCTGAGCGTCGCTATGAATCGAATATTGGAAAGAAACGAGAACAAAGAAATCCTGAGAATAAAATTCTTGCCAGGTCTAAAGCAATGGACATTGATCGTGAGCCACAGGCGCGGATGTGATGGCCGAAGTCCAGCAAGTTCAATGCCTTCAGGGAGTTGTAAGAAGAGCACACACAGGAATGCACACATAAACACACACACACACACACATGCACATTTATGTACATATATGTGTGTATGTGAGTGTATGTGTATGTGTGTGTGTGTTTCTACATCAAACATTGCGTGCACACGTACATACATGCGCATACAAACACATACATCGGTTGTATGCCGTAAAATCTTTTATCGAGCATCAATAAATTACACTCATAATTTGTTACCTTCTGATCATCTGAAACACACACACGCACATACACACACACACACACACACACACACACACATATATATATATATATATGTATATATAATGTATTAATTCCATTTGATGATCTGACTGTCAATCAATGTAATGAAGTTCTATCAGACGAAAAGGACGCAATTACAAATTCAAAAAAGCTTTCCAGATACCAAAACAGCATGTCAACATCATTTCTTGTCTCTAGGGAGAAAAACAGAAAGAGGTCAGCAGTATTGATATTTAAAATTGGAATAAGAGTTTATATACAAAATCAAAATGGAAAGAATGAGAATAGAAATATTGTTTTGTCACAACATTCCGCCTGATAAGGTTCGCTTGCTTTGGAAATCAAGATTTGAATTATGGGCTTTTATGTGTCAAGATGTCAATGTTTAATATATTTTATTATGGATACATATAATAAGCTTATCTTACAGAGCTAAATTGAGATAAGAGACTTGTAATGAATCAATCTTCCAAGATCCAGTTTGCTTCAAAAACAAGCACTCGAAATGTAGACCACTTGGACTCAAACTATTAGTTATGATCGCTGGCGGGAAAGACGCATTTGACTCAAGGACGCTGTCGGTCCATCTTTGGGTTTGTTTATCTTATGTCCTGTTAACACGTCTAGACTTGTTATGAGAAACCTTTCCCATATATATTACATGAATATATATCTGAAAAAAAAAGCTGACAACCAAGTTTTATGATAGAGTTTGAGCATACGTAACCTGTGATATCACGGGTAGGTCTCATGAAACATATAAAACTTTAATTCACTCTAATGATTACATTTCATATGGAACGAATAGAGCTTTGATTCACTCCAATGATTACACGCTCACACATACACACATGCAGACATGCACACACACACACGTGTAGACATACACACACATAGATATGTGCACACACACTCACACGTACATGTATATATATAGAGAGAGTCGTATCAAAATTCTGGCGGTAATGATGCAAATGAAACAATGATCTTTGTCGTATTTCAACACCGACTGCAATTGAAAGCTTTATACTGCAGGGGCAGTGTAGTTGAGGGATCCTTATGATTACCTTCCACCCATCCACCTTCTGAAAATTTGATTTGAAAAATCTTTTAAATCTTTTTAAATTTTTACGGGTAAAAATGTATAATGTTTCGAATAAACTTGTGTTGGAGATTTTTGGAGATTAATGATCGAGAAAGGTCTTTACGTTAAATCAAGCATCCTAGTTTTATGGATACTAAAAACCTTAAACCAAAAATTTGACTAAAATTGTCAACATGAGTTTCTCGAACGTCTTCATTTCGCACATAATCGATTCAGACACCCAACAGTTGCCTAAACCGTTTTGATTTTCTTTAAAGTATTAACATGAAAGCAGTTCTGAATAAGTGTAGCAGTATTTACTGTAAAATTAAAACATGAAACATTAAAACATTCTTTTTTTTCGTGTTGTAAGGGATGTTTGTTCTCACTTTTCATTGTCCATGAAGAAGTCGAGAGTTTCCTTCATGGAACACGTAAATTTCAGACTCAAATTTACTGAATTCGAGTGCGACTGAGTAAGATCAGCTTTACTGATTGGGGAAAATAGATCTCTAGTAATTTATAGCGTCTGAAATCCCGAAAAAAAGAAACAATCATTTTTTGAAACAAATTGGATACGAACAACGAGACAATAGTTCCTGCTAGAAATGATTTCTGGACAATAAATGACGCTCATGAAACTCGGTTTGTCAGTGACGGCTGGGCAAGCGCTAAGGCCACATGCAACCCGGGCACATCGTCAGCAGAAGAGACCAAGTCACAAGCTCAACGGACTTGAAAAAAATCCGTCATTTAACACAAAGTAGTACTTAGGCAATCAACCACAGAAGTAAGCCATGATTGTCCAGACTCTCACTGTGCGAGACACGCCCATTTCGAATCTCCCCAAGTTTTTCGTCATTACACATTCGCCTGTCTAGACGCCACCATGCTGCTGAAAACAACATTTTGCACATATCCAATATAATACACTTTATGCTTGCTCAAACTATTGCGACTTTCTTTTATACATATAAGGACATCGACTTTCTGAAGCCAAATATTACTATATAGGTATAGTTTTACTACAATCACATACGAAAATTTCGCATTCTACTTCTGAATTCATTAGGAGAGATATATCTTATAAAATAATTCAACAAACCTTTTCTATCACGTATCGAAAGAACTAATCCCCCAAACATACAGCAATGTACACAAATAACTTCTTTATGATATTTTCAATTGTAGGAACTTTCACAGCAAAAATGATGAGTGCATATTAACTCTTATTCCAATTACATATGAGTTGTGTATATAAAAATCGTTCTTGTTACAAGTGAAATCTTTGCTTTTTTTTTCTTGTCCCCTAATAACTCTTTTCACAAGCTTGCTTACAAAACATGGTTTTTCACTTGAATGAAAATCAGTGAAATTTGCATTATCACCGATCACAGACATTTTGAAAGCTATATCTCCCGTTTATTAGACCTGTGTAGAAAGAACGGTTCTTGGACTCGCTGGAGAAAAAAGGAGTCCATGTGTTGAGTTTACCGCCAAATGCATGACATCACAAAGGAGAGTTGATAAAGAAGTCGATAGATAGCCATGACAGTTCAAGACGTAAACATTCCAGTAGTTATGTTGCCTTTGTTAGAAGCACATGTGACAATTTCAGAGGTACAGACAAGAAATATCAAACAAAGACTTCATACAACAAGGAAAAAAAAACAGATACGGCGTTTTTACGTAAACAAATAGAACGTACATGTAATATATAGATAAGATATCTATAAACAGTATTTACATTTCAGCTGAAAAATAAAACATGCAATCATTGAAGCCATCGTTTTTAAAGCAGGTCTGATTAGGAGGAACGAAGTTATGGAAAAAGTGTGAATCTGGTGGATTGATAAAAGAGAAGTTAGATATGCTAGAAGCAAGTGCCAGGGCGAATAGATATGATATAAATTTTGCATCGAAGCTATTCTCGTGTGAATGTAGTAGAGAATGAAAGAATACAAGAATAATTGCGTCTTGGAAGAGTTGGCTTGTGACTGCTAAGATGTCAACGAAATTAAATCAGTGGAAAGATAAGATAACAAAGCACTCGAGACGAATAAATCGTGTCATATACGCCGAAGCTAGTACTTTAAAATACACTCCTCGTGGGCTCTCAAACCAAGAATATAAACACCCGAAGTATTCACCGAAAGCGTCTGTAAAGAAATGAGATGGTGGAGAAAGAAGAGATACCGAAAGGTTTCACGCTAGAGAGAAAGATAGCTTATTAGTTAGGCTATGTCATTATCATCGGTCTTTTATCACCCGTCGTTAGACATAGACCCTACCTAGGATTCGCCGGACCTTTCTATCATGAGCGTTGCGATGCTGATACATTCTAACTTTTCTAGTTCGTCTCACCTTCATATATTCTGCCGACCTCGGTTTTGCATGTGATCTCTGGGGATCCCTGTTGTGAGTCGTGATATTTGAGTTGTGTGAATTTTGAATATGAACAACTGAGAGAGTGGAAAATAATGAGTGATTCTTGAGCTTATGTCGTGTCAAGTCGTGTTTCCGAATTTTCGGTATTTTTTTTTAATCACTGAATTTTTATAATAAACATATTATTTTTATATGATAAAAAGTATGTATGTATGTATGTATGTATGTATGTGTGTGTATATATATTCCCTTCGGTGAAAACTACCTTGTTACTCAGGATGTCATTAAAACAGCTAATGTAATAATAAAACTATTAAACAATATAAAAACTCACGAATTTAAACAAGACAATAGATATTCGTCCGGGATTTTGATGCATTTGTCCAACCTTGTTATTTATAATTACAAATAAATTAAATTATTCAGTACTGTTTCCGTGGCACGATGTTCCAGGCCATTCTTCCTGATGATAGCAGATTTAGGATCGAATCAAACTGGGAGCAAAACCTTTATTTTCTATTTTCTATTTTCCTTGTTTTCCATGTCAGTGACGGATGAACTAGTAGCGTGGCCTTTACTTTTCTTTTCTGTCAAACTCTTACTATTGGGTTTTGGATTTTTTTTGGTATGTATCAATGACAATGACCCCCCCCCCAAAAAAATGAGCGAGGTGACGAATAACAGTGACATACGCACAAACTGATGACAGATTCACTTCTATTTCTAAATCTCAACTCAGTTTGACTTGTTCTACTTGAGTTGACAAATCCCATTTACAATAACTATTAATGAATGAGCTGAAATGAGAGACATAGTTTTGGAACTTTATTACATTGAGAATCGAATTCGATTTTTTCTTTTTTTTTATTTTTAAAATTTCATTGAAGAAAGGGAGTTTGACCTTAGCGCAATCGAGCTTGTTTGCATTTATTTTTGTATTGATTCTAACTGGAAATAAAATAGGGTCACCACAGAAACTAAGTTTATCCCTTTGTAGATGAGGAAAAAACGAACAAACAACAAACAACAACAACAACAACAACAACAACAACAAAAAAAAATACGGAATAACTATATGTTCTGTAACCAACTTTTGTTCGGACAATTTAATCTCTTGTTCCCATCTTTGTTGTTGTCAAAACATTCTGGTCGATTCATTCTCCAACGTTCTTCAGATGTAATATCTGTAAGGATGCTGTTATTTGCTGAAGAATATCAAATCGTTACTTTTTGTATTCTTCTATTCACCAAAATATCATTTTACCAAAAATTGTCTCCTTAAATTTGATGGAAAATTCCTCCCCGTCAAAACTATGTAACCTAATGATGGGGACGCCTTTTCTTTTAAACAAAGAAGGGATAGCAATTCGCATCCATTTTCAATATTCTGACGAATAAATGACGTTGCAAAGTCAATAAAAATGGAACTCTGGAAATTCAGATACAAATAAATGAATAAATGAGAAAATCAAAAAATGCAATCAATCTTGGAGATTGCCAAGGTCGAACCATGCGCATGTGTAGGAGTTTTTGTCAAAAGTGAAGCTTCTTTGTGGAATGAACTGGAAAATTTGGAAAATTTTTCTACGGGAAATAATACAAGAATTGCAAATTTAGTGAACATCTATTATCGAGGTCTTCAGTACGTGTTCATTCTTTCATTTTTCTTTCTTTGTCTTCATTTCCTGATGCTTCTATTCATTTCTTTCTTTCTATCTTCATTTATCTCTTTGTGATCATTCCTTTTTTTTTCTTTGATATCTTTCTTACTTCCTTTTTTTCTTTAATTTTTTCTCGCTTTATATGTCTTCAATTCCCTCTGTTGCCTTTCTTTATTTCTTCCTTTTGTTTGTTCGTTTCTTTGTTCCTTTCCCTCTCTTTTGCTCCGATGCCCTTTTCTTCCTTCTCTTCTTTCTTTCTTTCTCTCTTTCTTTCTTTGTCTTCATCCCATTTCTTTTGCTTTTGATGTCTTTCCTTCTTTCTTTCTTTGTCTTCATCCCATTTCTTTTGCTTTTGATCTCTTTCTTTCTTTCTTTCTTTCTTTCTTTCTTTCTTTCTTTCTTCGCATTGTTTAGCTTTGATGTTTTTCTTTCTTTCTTTCTTTGTTTTTTCCTCTCTTTATTCTCATTCCCGTCCTTTTGGTTTGATATCTTTCTTTTTTCTTTCTTCTTCTTCGTCCTCATATTCCCTGTTTTGCTTCAGTACCCATCTTTCTTTCTTTCTCTCTTTATATCCATTCTCTTTCTTTTGCTTCAATGTCTTTTTTCCTTTCTTTCTTTGTCTTCATTCCCTATCAATAGCTTCAATGCCTTTCTTTCTTTCTTTTTGTGTGTTCATTCCCCTTCTGTTGCTTCGATGTCCCTCATACTTTCTTCCTTTGTCTTCGTTCTCTTTCAATAGCTTTTGATGCCTTTCTTTCTGCCTTTTTTTGCGTTCATTCCCTCTTTTTTGCTTCGTTTTTATTTCTTACTAATTTCTCTTCTAATGCCATTCTTTCTTCCTCTTCATGCATTCACCATCTCTTCATATATCTTTATTTTCCTCTTTTCATCTATTTCAAATTCCCTTCATTCTCGTAGCCCGTAGAAATCCTTCACTCAATGGCCATTTCACAGAGCAGGGAAAAAATGAACAATAGGGTGGGATAGAATTTCCCAAATCACAAAATACTCATGTTTTAAACATTTTTTATGCCACGGCTTGGATACAATTACAGTAATCCTTCCATCATCCACAACATTGTATATATCATTCGATACTTCACTTCAATCAACGAAGAGAGAAGTATGAATATTTACTCATAACTGTATGTGTGTCCAAACGATATCTCCAAAACGTATCGAAGAATTTTTTTATGGACAGATTTTGTCCTGTGAGACCCCAATTTAGCCTATGCAGGTTATAATTCTAGTATGTTTTTTGTGTGGAGGAAAGACCTTGATACGTTAATCGTTCTAAAATCTTTATTGATTTTTGAATGTATAGATATTTTTTCCATTGCATCTCAGCTAAATTGAGTTTATACTTTGATTGTAAAAGCCGGTTTATATGCACGAATCGTCTCGGTGAATAATAGAGAGATTGTTTACTAAATTTACTTTTTCAGTGTGATACCTTTATAGCCGGATTTCAGACTGACCAACCTCGTTGACCCATGAGACCAGATGATTTTTCAGGAATTCGGAACATTATTTTTGATAACTGCGTAGACCAATATAGCGAAAGAATCTTACATCTGAGGAACTGGTCGTCCTGAGTCTACAAAAGCCATCCTATTTGTCAGAACCCCTCCGAGAACAAAGTAGGACACAAGGTCGGTTTGTTGTGGGCATATTACACACAAGAACGTGTGGGTAGGATAACTAAAAATTATCTTTAGTCCTCGCAGGTATTACATTGGTCTTGGGGTCACACGGCGAATCCTGAGCCCTTTGAACTTGACAACACAAAGCAGTACCAGGCTCCATGAGGCAAAGCCTAAATCGACCATGACACCACGTCTGCGACCGTTCTTTGCAGAAGGGATTTTATCACACTTAAAGGGACTATGTTATCCTTGATTCATAATTTCATAATTCGTTTTTACTTGTATTATATGTACTCGCATTCATTATGTTCCTTTGCATTTGTACAACGATAGATTTTTCGCGCACAGGAAGTAAGAAAGAAAGAACAAACGATTATTTTCCCTTCTCTATTTTTCGATGTCGCTGACCTTGTGTAGCGAATTTATTTCTTTAATAACAACATTTGCCTGTGGTTTGTAAATCACCACTTTTTTTTTTTATCAGCGAAAGATTCCTAAAAATATCAATGTCTTCAGATATTGCCAACATTTTTTTATCGTATTGTAGTACGTCTGGAACTTTTCCTAAAAGTCTTCAATTTAGAACTGAGTTTTGTGAATTTTTTTGTGCATCTTATTTGTGTACGTTTTTTTTTTCGTCACTTATGCTATTTGGGCGTTTATATTATTCTTTTACTATGGTATTGAACAAGTATCGTATTTCTGTAATGTTTTTCTGTCTGAAATGGTAGGTATAGGGTTATACAGGATTTTGTAATATGTTGATAACTGTAAAAAACAGCGGGCTATAACTCAGAGGATTAGCTGGAAAAAGAAATGGCGGTGTTGCTGGTTCCTTGCAGACGATAATATCAAAAAGTGTGATACGAATTTAATTTTATTCAGGCTTAGTATCAAATTGCTCAAGGCGTGAAGAAAATACAAGTGTACATTTCCTGAATAGATGTACAAGACATCAGTAAGCAAGAATAGTCTTCAATATTTGAAGAATATTTCTTTCAGATAGTATTTATTTAGAATTTTTTTTGAGGAAACAATGTTAGGAAGTTAAGCACAATGCCAGTAATTTTGGAGATTCTTTTGTATATCGAAAGATTGAGCAACAATTCAATGTATTTATATGTGTTTCTGTTTTTCTGTTTTCTCAAGATGAGGAAATAGGTCATTGCATTTGGCCCACACAGGTCGAGTAGGTTGACCTTTCCCTAGCTACAATTTCAGGAAATTACTTCGAAGGGGTCATCAGACAATAATCCTGGCCATCAAGATTTGAGTATCTTTCAATAAAATATGACAGGTGGAGATAAGGGTCAACCAACAGGTGTAAGCATGTGTGTGTTATAAGTGACACACTGATAGATATATGTATAAGCTTGAGTGTGTGTAAGGGGGACACGTATTTAAGGGGGGAGAGATTGAGAGGGGAAGAAGAGATAGAGTTGCCTGTAAGATATTGATATTAGTAAAGAGTCAGTTGTCAATTAACCTCTCCTAGAGAACGCTGCGTCTCTCAAAGAAGATAACAAACGATTGAGTTTCACATATCGTTTGTGTAAAATGCAAAATGGGAAATGCTACATCTAGCAGCAAGAATCAGCAGCACCGTACGATCTGTTCGAGGGAATAACCCGTGCACATTGAGAAAAAAGAGAAACAACAAAATGAAAACATGGATTACTATTTTTTTTAATTTTCTATTAATGGACTCAAGTCTTCAACGTGAAAAAAGTTGCGTCTCTCCACATGGGTTTTTTCTTTTGCAAATTCGTCACCATGTTTCCAGCGACTAGGTCTGAAATCAGAACGGACTTTCCGTACTGGAGAATTGTATCAATGGAGCATAGGTGCAGGAAAAATGACGACATTGGAACATAACATTGTCGACATAGAAGTGGTGAGCGCTGCTTCAAGAAGGAACGATTGATTATTATCATTATTATCATTATTATAATTATCATTATTGATCATTCTTTTGAAATAATAATTATTGATTATCATTATAAGTTTTCTATTGTAAGCAAAAATCTTGAGATCAGCGACATACAGGTGATGATTCGACTTTCCTTTCGGATTAGTGAATGTAGATCAACTGTAACGTCTTAGCAGTATGTAGTTCAGTGGTATCATTTCTATGAGGGAGTAGTGGAGGAGGTGAATCATCTTGAAAGATACTTCTTATTTCTACCTCGGCGGTTATTCCCACCTGCCAGTTTCCATTGCCCCAAGAATGAATTTTTCTACCCGTCTTGATATTTATTGCAACCTCTAGCATTATATCAACTAGGGTGGTGGAATCATGCTACAAGCCTTCATGTAGCAGACCACTCGGTCCTCCAGTTCTGGTATCCTTTTTGTACCTTGAGTAAGAGCCCCTCAGCTTTCTTGTAAGTAGGATAGTTCATCAAACAGATGTTCGGTTGAAATTCCCACATCATTGAGAAAAGTTGAAAAATGATATTCTTTAAAAAACTTCGGACATCCTATTGAGATAATATAAGTTTGGTAGATTTCCATTTATTTCTGTTCATTATTATTCTTGTTCGAATACCTGAGTAACCTCAAAGATGTAATCAATGCATCCTTCCAATAGTCACATATGGAACCTTAACAGGAGACTGACCCTCAAACTGGAATAGTGCACATGAGAGAATTATACTCAACATCATTTGGAGAGACCACAAGACAACACAGTGTATAAAAAAATATACAGTAGTTCGAGACATCATACAAACCGTTAGGGAAACTCAAATGGCAATGGGCTGGTCATGTTGCCAGAATAGCAGACAACTGATGGATATAACAACTCACAACAGAAATCATACGTGGAATCGATGGTGAGACGAACTGGACAGGTTCAAAAAATATTTTTGCATCACGACGCCCATGCTAGGGAGGTGTGGCGAATCCTTGAGAAGGTATATTTCCAATGATGGACAATGAGAAACTGATGATGATGATGATGATGATGATGATAATTCTTGTTCAGTTTTCACAAAAAATTCAAGGGTGCCAATTATCATGAGTGGCGCAGTATATATATATATATATTTTTTTTTCCTTATATACTTATGTATCTATGTGAGTGTGTGTGCGTGCGTGCGTTTGCTTGTGTGTATTTGTGCGTGTGTGTGTTTGTGTATTTGTATGTAGGGGAGGGGGGCAGAGAGACAGGTGTGGAACGTAATGTTTCCGGTGCTTGCCCAAATTGCAAGCTGTTGGAAACAAATTAGGCTCTATTTTCCTTCAACCAGTAGTCGCATGAGGGTCAGCTAAGTTAGCAACATTCCTACAAAACTTTACACCACGAGACGAGAAATTTATTTCCGGAATAGAAATGTCAGCATGAGCACTCTTCTGGAAATCTAATTCTTCAGCCAGAATAGATGCTTTCGGGAGTAAAAATGCTGAATGTTTTCGTCGTTAACTAGACTCCAATGGCTGCGTTAATGAGACAAGGATAAGAAGAAAACTGACTTTAATTGAAGAAAAAAAGATACAAACTTTTTATAACGATAATACTAGCAAATCGCCATCACAGACAATAATTGAACGACCGTAGCGCAAAAATTTGAAGTCAAGAAGAAAAAATTGCATCGAAGAATAAATATGATCAGAAAAAATTACAATTACATCATTATTGGCGTTTTCATCGAGAATAGAGTAAAAATATTTAGAAACCTCAATATTCTCGTGAATCCAGATGTTATTATTAAGTCTATTAGAATAAGATCCAAAAATGGTTAAAAATGGTCCATAGGTATTTCATGATACACATCTATCAAAATCTTTTGAGATCTATATATCTATCTATATGTGCATATGTATATACCTGCTTGGTAGCTGAGACAGTAATAAGATTTCAACTACTGATTTTCACAAACTGGGAGAAGAGAAAGTAATGGAGAAACAAAGGACTCAGTTTCTATCCTAGTAGTGTCCGGTTGGTGATTGTCGACGATTGTCCTTGGTGCTAAGCCATCGATCTGACCTTCACTTACTCAGGCCCAGCCGTATCGATTAAACTAGGAAACAACAATTTCACCTCTTGAACATCATACAATTATCTTTTCTTAGCAGACACCCCTACCTTTCTCAATTTGCGATCCTTCCAATCGCATCCAATCTTCCCTCGGCAGAAATTGAGATAAGAGAATTACTTAATCGTCCCTCAATAAATCCTCAACCGAGACAGAAAAATATACCAGAGTTAATGCTTGAGGGCAAGCACAAAAGACCGTCTAATTGAAATAACTAATAAGTGTCGGTGAATACCTTGAGGATTACTGTAGCAGACTTGAGATCACGAGTTATCGAGTTTTACTTCGGATCCCAAAGTTAGTTTGTAGAATAAAGAGAAGCAGAAGCCATAGAAATGATAAAAAAAGTGGATATTAGGTGGGTCTTCAATGAATTTTCTCAGTATGGCACAGCGACTCTTCTTTGAGATAAAAGAAGGATATTCACATTAGAGAGTTTCTCACCAGGTAAATTACAAAATAGTTTAAGTATTCCTCGCAATTCTGGAGATGTTATTGAATGTAGATGATTGGTTACACTACGTTAATAACGAAGATAACGCTAGCCATTTTTATATGCATGAATAGAAGCTCTTTAGTGGTCGTCAGTGAGACACCAATGAGTGAGCTGGTGTGCTGTGAGACCATTGCATTTATAATGACCGACCGAGCTAGTCACATGCAAGTCACAGTTTTTTTCGGCAAGAAACAGCGTCATCTAGGTCAGTCTGGTGTTCTCTCAAGTGATTTTTACATAAACTCTGCCTTGAAAAGTAAAAAAAAGAAATTGATAAGTGTGGGGAAGTACTTTGAAACAGATTAAGGCACCAATACACCCAGCAGACTATTTCGATATTAAATGGTTGAATATTTTCCAGACATTTTATCTATCTATCTATCTATCTATCTATCTATCTATCTATCTATCTAGACTGTTCTCCAATGCTACACGCACTTTGCATTTTAACATTTACTATGCATCGGTTCGTAAAATATCAAGGTTGACAGTGAGATGAACATTTTTTTAATAGCAGTAGAGTATATTGGTTATTAGAGAGTGGTTTGCCGAACTTCTCACTCAATCTTCATAGCAAGATGGCGACAAGATATCTGTTGACGGAAAAAGCATAGATGTTGATTCATGCTCTTCACATGGGCAATACAGAACATAAGAAGCTTCAACCGAAGTTCGCTGATTCTGCATTCCATGCAGATAACCATTACGCTAATTCATAACTTCACCGCTATTATATACATTTTGAATGTTAACTATAACTTCTATCGGTTGTTAAATATAACTGCTTTTACGCTTCGTTTACATTTTCAGATTTCCTCCGTACTTTGTTCTGGTGAAACTATCTCATTAATTAAAAGTCTGACGTCAATATTCACAAAAGAAGGTATCATACCGTATGTGCACTTTTATCTTGTTCGCTTTAACAATGTGATTTTCCCTAACATCGGCTTATAAGAGTCTGAAAACGTGGATTCGACTGATCCGAGCCGCATAATTTTAAGGAAAGATTTCCGGACAATACACACCGTTTTGGTAGTGTTCCAGAATTATTAATGGATCGACTTGTGTAGAAGCCAGGTTTCGACTCTTCGCCTGGAGACAGAAATCATTAGCACCGGAAGTTTTCGTGATTGAAATCATACGCCAGGTGCCATTTCCAGTTCCAAACACAAAGCAACAAGAATAACCAAAAGAACATGTCACCTTCCCCGTTACAACTGATAATACAATCAATACATAAAGGTATTACAAGTAACAATGGGATCAACAGACTTTTGCTGCTACAGCCCTGACACGTAAGGTAGTTATGGGAAAGTATTTTGTTCAAGCGCTCACTCACCCAGTTTCTTCTTTGTCAACCATTGTGACATGCTAATGATGAAACAGGGGACGTGGGTGGCCTAATAGTTAAGAGAATGGAGAATGGGATCTGCAAACTACGGCCAAGACAGTTTGCATTTACTTCGCATTAATGCCTCGAAATAACTTTTCAAATCAGCAGGGCGTTGCAGCACTTTAACCCTATAAAGCAGTCCATCTCGTGTATCGGACTAGCACGTCAGTCCAGTAAAAGTCCACACAAGTCTACAAACAATGAGCTGGTTGGAAAATGAAGAGAAAAATTATCGTCACATGCATCGTGCGACTCATAACCGATGCGCTGAGTTACCGATAAAGGCAATGTTTAACGCAACACGTATTTACAAACCCTCCTTTCTTGCCAACGCACTTAACCCAACGCTTCCCCTTTAATACCATGATTTAAACATTGGAACATATTCCAGCAAATAACCTTCTTTAAGGCAATGAACTTATTTATCAACCCTCATACCTGCACCAATAGAGCTGAAACATGGAACCCAACTACAAGATTGGCCCTCGAACTGAGAACCACACAACGTGCGCATGGAGAGACCATGAAACAGCTTATTATATTAGAGGGGAACGGGGGTCCAAGATGTCAGAATCCATTAGAAGACACAATATCTATGGGATGGCTATGTTATGAGAATAGCGGACAACTGTTGGACATCACGACTTACAACGAGAATTACCAGAGATTTCATGCGAAACCGTGCCCGATAAAATATATGATGGCGTGACGAATTAGACAAATTCGGGAAGAATTGGCTCATTCTAATTCTGTTCCTATAAGATGAGACGTATGTAGGACCATCGTCTGCATGCAATATTTGTGCTTAGGTCGCACGAATAAAAAAAAAGTGAAGAATTAAAGCTTTCATGAAGTCATTGTGATTTCTGTTTATTCCGCGGATGATCGTAAAGTCGACAACATCTCAATACGTCACCTCGTCTTTTTAATGTAGAGTAAAAGTCAGTACGGAGAGAGAGAGAGAGAGAGAGAGAGAGAGAGAGAGAGGGGTTTGAGAATATAACGCCACAAAAAGTAGACAGAAAGGCTGAGATTCGTGTTAAGTTCATTTGTCACGATCGCTTTACTTGAAAATTGACACGTGAAGGAAAAAATGCCTTCATGGCGGGAGAGAAGAAGGGAAAGGTAACATCTCAATTTGTCCAGGTGTTCACGCGAGAAAATTCTTACATCATCAGGTCCTTGAAAACCTGAAAACGTTAAATCCAAAAAAAAACAAAGCAAAAAACAGTTGATCCCAATAATCCTAAAAAGAAGAGTATACCACCAATGCATTCTCCCGATAATCACCTATGGAGCTGAAATATGGAACCTAACCAAGAGACAGACCTACAAACTGAGAAGTTTGCAAAGTGCGTATGAGAGAATCATGCTCAACCTTACATGGAGAGATCACAAGACAGCTCAGTATATAAGGAAGAAAACGGGTGTCCGTGACATCATAGAAACTATTAAAAAACTAAAATGGCAATGGGCAGGCCATGTTGCAAGAATGAAAGATAACTGATAGACATCACGTCTAACAACATGGATCCCCAGAGATCACATAAGAAACCGAGACCGACAGAACACAAGATGGAGAGATGAACAAGACTGATTCAGGAAATAATGGCTCTGTGATGCTCATGATAGAGAATTGTGCCGAATGCTGGGTAAGCTCTATGTCCAACGACGGACATTAAAGACTGATGATGATGATGATGATGATAACGACACTAGATTTCTCCGGAGAGGTCGGCAGGGGTCAACATTCTTGCCTCTTCGGGTCTAGGCCGAGAGATTCTGAAATATCTCCACAATCGTCAGCATACGACAAAGTTATGATCAAAGGAGACGAAAATGTTAATGGATCCTATTCAATGGATTGTAATCACTGGTGCTGCACCCGCTTCTCCGTCATCCTGTCATGTCCCAGTGGTACATTTTTGCGTAACATTTAGGTAAAAAAGGTCGGATAACGAAGATCAGAGAGATGTACGGGGAAATGAGAGGATATAGGTAATGGTAGAGAGGTGCACAGAGGCATGGAAAATGTGAAATCTTAGCTGTCAACACATGTAAAAAATAATAATAACAACAAGACCAGTACTACTATAGCCAATGGCAATAACAACAACGACAGTAGCAACCATAACAACAACTCTGGGACTTCGACATCCAAACCGACCATCTCATCCAGACAAGAAGACCGAACTTGGTAATCGTACACAAGAAGAGGAAGACACGCCAAATAGTAGACGTGGCTGTAGCAGCAAACCATAGAGTAAAGAGGAAGGAGAGTGAAAAACGGGAAAAATACCAGGACCTAGAGAGAGAACTGAAGAAGATGTGGAAAATGAAAGTCTGGGTCGTGCCAGTCATAGTGGGCGCACTACGAACTGTCCCAAAGACACTGAGGGTGGGACTGGAGGAGATCAGGATAAAAGGGAGGATTGAGACTGTACAGACCACAGCACTGCTAGGAACTGCGCAGATACTGAGGAAAGTGCTACAAATATAAACACTGCAACAACAATTGTTAACAGTGACCCAACAGAGAAAGGGAAATGAAAGCGGAAACGTGAACCACAGCACTGGCATGATAGGCAAGGGAGAGAAAAGATGTTGGCTGAAGACCTGAGGAGACTTATTGTCACTCAACCTTCAGCAGTGACCACTGGGTAACCGGTGTGAAACTGTAAACTGCAGTATTACTGTGGCTTATGAGAACTAAGAGAGAAGGGCTGGAGACTTGAAGAGACTTGCTGCTGGTGAGAGATTGTTAATAATAATAATAATAATAATAATAATAATAATAATGATTGCAAAGCAGATGAACCAATAGAAAGTTTAATAGATTGATTTTATGGAGACAGACTTATTAAACCTCAAGTCGATAAGTAAATGGTGATAGATAAATTGGAAATTGGAATTTTGATAAATCTCCAGAAATAGGAGGAGAAATCGAAAGTAGAAGTGACAAGGAAAATAAGATCGAGAGAGAGAGAGAGAGAGAGAGAGAGAGAGAGAGAGAGAGAGAGAGAGAGAGAGAGAAAAGAGAGAGAGAGAGAGGTACAGAGGGAGAAAGAGTGAGTTAGAAGGAGGGAAATGTGTAGCAAAAGAGCGATCAATAACCAACGGAGAGAGAACGACGGAGAACCACACACAAAAAAAAATCAAGGTTTGTTCTCGGCAATTATCGAGGAAGTGCAGCGATGAATTAAAATTTCTTCCTTCTTTTATTCGATTCGATGACCGAACGTTTCTGTCTGCCGAGCCAGACCCATTGAATCATATCTTCTGGCTCACCATGGCTATTTCCGGCATGTTACCTACTAAGTACAAGCTGATACACAGTACAAGTCTTTCTTATTCTAATTTCGTGATTTGGAGGAAAAGAAAATTGTCCTGAATGGCAAGCAAGTGTCAATGGCTCAGTAGAGAGATAATAAGTGTCGATCATGAGATAAATGTCGATCACGTGTGAGTGTTATTTCCTGAATGTCTATTTCATAGCGGTTGAGGTCCTTATCAAGAATACTATTCAACATCATAACGACTTATCATTATCTTTGGTATCCATTGTCGATTTTCTCAACTATAGGTATAAATTGTTCGGCAAATTTTATGTACGTTTTCACGATGAGATGTATGTGAAATAAAGTTGCCATCGTTTTATGCCCCAACAGCTGATAGCAAATACATGCATGTGCTTTTAAAATCTGCTATACCCAGAAAGCATTCACAAATTAATACAAGTCCATCCCATGAGGGCAAGAATGGCAGTTTAATCCAATTGCTTTTGACAAGACAATAAGGAAAAAATTTATATATTTGACGCGAATAAGGGCAACAGCAGCAGCAGCAGCAATCAAGGAAGTCAGAGAGAGAGAGAGAGAGAGAGAGAGAGAAGACCGGGGGAATTTAAGAGTTGGGAGTTTGCATCGGTGAAGTTAATCAGTCGTAGAATATAATCTAAAGAGTTGGCAACACACGTAGGCCAATAGTCTAATAAAAACAGAAGATGGTGGCAGAGGGATTTGATAATAGATGAACCAAGTTAAAACATGCACGCATTTTTGCATCTGTTACAACCGCATCGCGTCTTAGAGATCAACAGGGTCTCCATCGTTAGTCATTAAAATAATAAATGTGAGTTGTTTATTTATCTACACAGCAAGTTCTGTTTTTCTGTATCGAACCACATGAGGCTTGACAATCTCATGCAATCTTCTCTTCACTTATTCATTCGTAGAACGAATACATTGTGCACAACCCAATTCACATCAGAAAAACAAATAAAAATGATCTTGACTGTGACTCGCACACGCTGCACATTCTTGGCCCTTTGTGAATACTGTGTTGTTCATCGACTTGATGCTTGTTTTGTTTCTGGGTCCTAACCATAACACAACTAATCCTTGTCACGTCTTTGAAAAGGATCTTGTTAGGATGGTGACGGTCAAGAAGCAAAATAAGCATCAAGCCAGTACAACATACCAAATGGAAAGTAACTGGAAGTTATTTCAAACTTTTCCCTCCAAATCGTGTCTTATATTTAAACAATTGATCTTATCACTATGAGCAATGGAAACATGAATTTTGCTGAAACACATTTCATTTTCGAATCTGTTTAAATTCGCTGGAATGATCATCAAATCAGTGCCTTTATGTAACTCATCAATGGTCCAATGATGATTTTCATCGATTGAGTGACGAAAGTAGGCCAGGATGTGATTGGTCTTTAAGTGACCATTCACCACGTTTGAAACGCAGATGCCTCTCACACTCTTGTACTTTACCAAAACCTTTTCCTTAAAAGCTGCTCGAAAAAAACTAAGGTTTCCGTTACAGACCCTACTCTTCACAAAAATATTCACACTCATTCTTTCTCTCATCAACCATCACAAGAATTGCTGGAATGCTTGCCAAACCAAACTAAACCACTAGAAAAAAAAGTCACAGAAAACGAATCAGTCAATCCAGAACAACGCCATGTTTCTAAATAGGCCCAGAATAGTGTCAACTCTTGGCACCTAGAAGCACAATGTATAATTACATCATGCGCTCTCTTGGGCATACACACACGAGAGTGGATCAATGAGATTCCAGCCAGAGAGTTATCAGTGGAATTCTAATCTAATGGAGTTGTGTTGGATTAAGTACATCAAAAAGAAATAAGATTATATTGAAAAATATTTATATTATATGAAATAAATGATTTTCCCATCATCATGCTGTGAATTTATTTATATACCTATGCTTCTTTCAAGAGTATCCAGTTTTTTCCCACAAAACCTTTCATTCCGATGAATTTAATCGCATCATTTTCGGTGACCCAAGTATATCCATGGGCTTCCTATGACCTTATGTCACGTCCCAGCTAAACCGCGCATTCCATCATAAAAAAGAGATTCTGGTTTTAATGCAATGAATAATTCGAGGGATTTTCTGATGTTGTGAAATTGCTGGTACCGTTGACTCGCCAACGAATGTTGCACAGAGCAAGACAAGTCAAAGCCTGAGGATGTTAGATCTGGAGAAAATGTCACATGTACACAACTTCCCATCCCATCTCGATTTGCTGCGTTGCATTTTCAATATGACACGACGATGGGAGTTGTAAGGTATCAAATTCACCACTCAACTTCCTTGCCAAGAAAAAAAACTTTTTTTTCTAATCCATTCAAATGACTTACTCACCTCTAATTTGTATGCAAGTTCACACCTTTTTTTATTTTGTACCATTCTTCCAAAGTTCTTCGACGTCATCTGCTTTTGACTTCTGAGGTATTACAGCGTCCAGGCCATCGTAATCACCTCTATCTAACTATTCCCAACATACGGTTCAAGCTCCACATCAGTGTAACAAGCTTCAATGGTAAATTGCCTTGCTTAAACATGAAGAGTGAACAGAGTTGAATGTGAATTTTATATTCAGCCATGAGCCAAATTAAACAAAAAAATTCTTTTACGACGAACAATTCTCAGAGATCACTCATGTACAAACAGCAAAGAGTTGAGTGGATTTCAGAAGCATTCCTTAAATTTGACTAACATTGTACGAAGTTGGTGCTGTGAACTTTCGCATCAACCTTAAAGACTCGCACACTCACACACACACACACGCATAGAGTGTTCGGATGAATTTAAGTGTGGAATTTGAACAGCCTGAGCGATGTTTTCCATAGTTGTACATTCCCGAAACGATGTTCGAATCTAGGTAAGAGAAAGAATTTTGAAAGCTGATTTTCAAGGCTAGCAAACCTACTCTTGAAAAATCGACACAGATCAATCCTTATCTTCAATTCTTTAGTTCCGAGCTATACGAACCGAAACTAAATATATTGATATAGATACATATATATGGTATTTAAAATTCACGTTCGGGTGTATTGAATTTGTTGAATGAAATGTAGACATCCCTGCCATCCAAAAGTAGACCATTTAAAAAAAAATCCGTTCTTAAATCGAAATGGCG
This sequence comes from Thysanoteuthis rhombus, assembly GCA_963457665.1. NCBI lineage: Eukaryota > Metazoa > Mollusca > Cephalopoda > Oegopsida > Thysanoteuthidae > Thysanoteuthis > Thysanoteuthis major. The sequence goes on from OY735200.1 coordinate 33,141,386, forward strand.
TAGACCGAAAGAGCAATTATCATGAATTCATGTTGAAAAATGTTGCTGTTCCCATATTCTCCAGAGAGTGATGAAAAAAAAATACCAAAGGCTTTTTGTTTTTCGCCTGTTTTTTCGTAAAGGCAAAAAAGTGGTGTGAAGCGAAATTCCTGAACTTTTCTAGCATATTTCTGTCGTTGTCTCGAAGTTTGTCGTTTTCATTTGTTGCCGTGTTGTTGATGTTCTTGTCTCATTCTATTTCCTCTGAAACGTTCTTGTTGGAGGGAGCCAACCAAAACTGCAAAGAAAACAGTCAATATAAGCTTCATCAGTTTTCAAGTTGGTCAATCGAGATGGCTATGTATGGATGCTTTTTGGGGGATCACGCGTTCAGGCCGAACCAATGGAGCTAGAGGGCTGGAGATTTGAACTTTTACTCATCATTTTGTCTAGCAAATGGCAATGGGCAGGCCATGTTGCAAGAATGAAAGACAAACCATGGACATCACGTCTCACAACATGAATACCCAGAGATCACATGCGAAACCGAGGCCGACAGAACACAAGATGGAGAGACGAACTAGACTGATTCAGGAAATTCTGGCTCCACTACACCCATGACAGAGAATTGTGGCAAATCCAAGGGAAGGTCTATGTACAACGACGGACATTAAAGACTGATAATGATGGTGATGATGATGTCTAGAAAAAACAACAACGTTTTTTTTTTTTTTTTCATACCTGCTCCACCTCTAAGATAGCTTTTTAGGGGTAGGTTCAATTTAATTTAAGTTTATGCCAAGCTGGTAGCTTAAATAGCATCTAACAGCATTGACACTTGTTATTGAAAATTCGGACATTCCTACAGACCACTACCTATCGCTAGAAAAGTAACTAATTAACTGATCACCATTTCTTCAATTGATCACCCCCCACACAGCATGCTGCGAAAAGACGCCGGTCACATGACGGTTTCTATTGAGTGTTCGTTTGTCCTTTCGTATACACCTGGCCATTGCATTAATGATTCTCTTAAACTAATTTCATGCATCCAAGGTAACTGTACGATTGACATTTAATAAAACGTTTTCATTTTGACATTATAAAGGTCGCTTATGAAATTACCTAAAAAAAAAACAAAACTAATGAACTGCGTATTCGTAGCGTAAGGTAACTAATGATTACAAATCGGACAACCTCTCTTAATTGGCCATGTTTCATCATCACCAACGACACTAAAATTCATCCAACTTTTATTCCCACTTTTCCCACCATCAAAAAAAAAAGCGACAAATTGATATATCAATATGCTAACGAGATGTCAGTAAAAAAAAATCCACGTAATGATCAACATATGCCGTATTTCATAATATACAATTGTTACCAACATATCATCCCTGAGTTATTACTGAAACGTTCAGGGAATTCGAAAAGCACGCTTGGTCTGGATGTAGTACGGACCTTTGCAGCCTATTCTGCTAGCAGCATCCCGTGTGAACCAGTTTGTAAATAACAGATGCCAAGCTACCACCGAGAAGATGGTGAAAATTAAAGAATTTTCAAATGGTCGGATTCCCCAAACCTTTGAGAAGCACCTAGCATATATATATATATATATATATATATATATATATATATATATATATATATATATATATATATAATATGAACTGTAAAGAGTGAGACGGACTCGGAAGTAAAGTGTTTTGAGGTAAGTTTTATTTATCCGTAGATATTTTTTGTTATTAATGGTCCAGACATGTTTCGGGATGTGTTCCAATCTTCAGTGGTGTATGCTGAGTAAGTATGTGTTTTTAGGGTTAAAAGTTTCAGTCCATTATCAGAAGTTTTGCCTTGTGGGTAAATTCTTTTTTTTTGTAAAGGCTGCTGGAGGCATCCTGCGGCGTGAGAGAAAGTCCGGCCAGTGATAAGGTCTATGGTTAAGCAGCAGCAGTTGGTCTTGGAGAGGGCAAAATGTGTCAAGTTAGGAGGGAAGTGATGTGGAGTTAGGTTTTTGGGGTATGTTACGGATAGAGTAAATAGAGGGTGACAAGGTTCCAACCTTACAAGTCATCAAAAGGTGACAAGGTTCCAACCTTACAAGTCATCAAAAATATGTTGGCTCTGATTTGAACAAGTGGTATGGCCAGCTAAAGTGGGTTTTACTATGGGTCTGAGTGACTTAGAAGTTCCCAGTATTGAATGTATCGGAGGGGGGATTGATGTGGGTGTGAAGTCACTGTTGATAGGAGTTTTGGGCATCAGCGATCTGTGTGATTAGGTATATTAAGTTTAGTGTTTAATACATTAGGATACAGAGTTTTGAGTTTGTTGATCCACATATCCTCATGTTTTTCGAGAACTTTAGTTATGTCCATGGGAGTATTTTTTCTATTTTTTTCTATGATAGTAAAACTTAAGTCCGTAGCAAAAATATATATATTATTATGTCATCCACAGACAGCTATTTCGTTGAATAACAACAACGAAGTGTGGCTATAGACTATCCATTTTCCCATCCAGTACCACGAGGTAGGATTGAAACCTTCGCTTTAGACCTGGAGGTCGGTATCCTACCTCTGCTTCACGGAACTGGACGGTCAGTAAGGTTTAAGGGATATAATTATTCAGCTTATATTCCCCATCCACCAGAGTTCTCTATTCCTATGGAAGAGCATTGCATAAGCTTACAATGAACGAGTAACTTCACTTAAAGAGTGTTCAACCCTGAATAGGATATATATATATATATATATATATATATATATATATATATATACAAACTATAGAATGGGGCACTCAGGTGGATGAAGAATTGTGAGTAAGTAAATATATCGCTGAAATTCGGTTTTACTGACCGTCCAGTTCTGCGTAGGGCAGGGGCAAAATGCCAACCTCTGGATCTGAAACAAAGGTTTCGATCCTACCTAGTAGGTGCCGCATGGGATATTGGATCATCCTCAGCCACACTGAAGAGATGTAATGCAATGGAACAGCTGACTGTCGATGACTTAATCATTATATATATATATATATATATATATATATATATATATATATATATATATATATATATATATATATATAAAAAGTTCATGACAATCATTTTTGTTCCACTGTGTAGTACATCCGCATCCAAATTTCGTATTGACAGTTCTTCTGATATTTTTCCAGGTTTGTGATGTTGGAAGCATCAACATTATCAAGCGATAGGCAACTAAGATTTGACCGCCAATGAATAATCGAAGTATATTTCCAGGTATTCAGTGGCCTTTTTCATGGCGTGTATAAAGAACATTCTGATTGAATCTTGAGCATATTATGGAAGTATTTGCAACTTGAAACAACTGAGTCCCCTTCCTTAAATTGTCCAAATACTTAACAACTTTTTCAGTGCATAGTCAAATGGTGGAATACATGCCTAGAAAACATCAAGTCTTTCTGTAGACTATTATAGAGAATATATCTGACTTGTTGGGGAAGGCTGTGTACACGAAGCCATTCAAAGTACACAAAACTGGAAAAGTCGATTTACTGAATGAAGATGTGAGAGTCGTCTTGTATTCATATGCCACAATAAATCTTTCAAAAGTGTTTCAGTCCCATCACCCAAGATTTCTAAAGCGTTGTCACTGACAGAAGATACTGCAAAATATGCATTTGACTTAGTTGAACGTCCTCAATGAACTTTGAAACTGTGTTTTGATTTATGTGCGCGTGGGAATTCCCCTTTTGTATGCTATCCTGTTACTTTTTCAAGTTTACGAATGCTGAGTTGTTGATACGAAAATTGGTACTGCAATTATCAACACTAAATCCACTGCTGTTTTTTTTTAGCCGTATCATCTTCATCCAGTGATTTCAAAACACAATTACGAATTCTACTAGCTGATTCATCTGCGTTTTTGTATTCTGGCTATTGGTCTTCAAGCAAAAAACTGACTTGGAAAGGAAAATATCTTTCGATTTTAGGCATCTCTGTGCACAGCAGATGGAACAACATTCCCTTTAACAAAATACATCCATTCATTGCAGAGCTTTTGGTCATAATAAATCAATTTTACAGCCTCCGCTTTTGTTCTCCCACAATGCATAGCGCAGTTCCTAAATATTTTTTCATCAACTTTGTCGTGCAATCCAGGTTTTTGAAGGAATGGTCCTCTACGATTGTATGGAAACGAATGCAAGCTCACATTTCGGTTCTTCACTTGCGTCCTTTTTTCACCAAAAATATTTTCAGTGGAACATTCTGACTGCAGACGATAACGTTTTCTTGTGTGTTTTTGTACTTCCATGTCGGTACACTTGGCATGCATCAAATTTTGCAATGAATATTATTGTTCTGCAGACATTGCACTCATCGCATTTCCTGTCCCTGGATCAATCCAAGCCTTCACATTTCATCATTTTTACTTGAATCTTGACAGCCTATTTTCTCGTTTCTCTGGATCCAGAGAAAACATACTCACCAAGCAAAATGTATAAAAGATAATAAGATTTGCAGATTAGTAAAAATAAATCATGCATATCATAATATAGTGCATAAGCCAGTATAGGACACGTTTTCGGAATATGGGACATTTACAAATTATTATAGGATAAATGACAATGCATTGAACTATAGGGGTGTCCTAAGGAAGGTTGACAAAACTCTCACTTATTCAGACGTAAAGTAAAATGAATTGAACTGCACAGAACTCCACTTACTAAAAGAGAGACAGGACATTACATTCACCAATCTGATATGCTTTCTGAATTCTTTAACTATTTTAACTGATTCTCCATGAGAGTCTTACAACTAATTGGAACCACAATCTCAACGTGGTTCAAATCCTGGTCACGGCACCATTTACTGACGTACTGTAACTGGTTGTACATGTCAATGTACGTACAAGAACGCGAGGAATATGTCTCTAAAGATGCATTAGTTGATTTCTTCTCCGTGACGTCTCGTTATAGCTGGGATGATAGACTGGAGCTTAAAATAAAAATTACAGGAAAGGAAACTTTGTGAAAGGAAGGAAACATTCGGTCCATTCAGGAAAAGGGTTCTCTACTATGGCTCGAGCGAAAGATGACAGATTCCAGTCTTCCCTAACCGAAAACTAGCAAATGGATTCTCGATTTGAATAGGGGCAACACCTAAAAACTAATCGAAGAATCATTCAATAGATTAATTAGGCTTCGCTCTTTACGTATTTCAATTATCCAAAATCTTCAGTGGCGAAACCTGATATAATTGATCCTATCTCCTCAACAGATATTGTGCATAAAAAGATTTCACTACATAGACCATTTTGTACCAATATAACTGTTGGATTAGTTATTATACTTATTTAAACCCATCTTCTGGTCATTCAATAACTTGGTTTTAAATGCCAGGCGACTAAATAAGAATTGCTTCCCGACGCACCATACGAATTTACTCATCATCGTATGATTTATCATTGTATTTTTTTAATGACTTCGACAACATTTGCTATTTTGTTTTAATATTAGTTGTAGTGAGAATCCCTTCCTCCGCGTATCCATCATTAGAATTATTTCTACGAAAATTACGTCCACTATCATAATTCTCCTTAATTTCACCAATGCTCTGTTCGCATCTTCTATTCCATTCACGTGCTTATTATCCAACGCTCTGCGTCGGACTGATTTCCTCCCATCGTCAGAGACAATTTGCCACCGCCCTCTGAATGTGCTTCTGGAATGCATTTACAAATCTTATTTTTGAGATCCCCCCCTCTGCACTTAAAAAATAGTCGACATGCAAAACACGATCATTTTCGCGCAGTCAATCAACTATGTGTCTTAGTTAAGTTCGTAATTGCCGTGACTTTACAGACATAATGAAGCAGATCAGGTAACTCGTGATGCGCTTTCTTGATTTGTCTCAGCCGGAGGTTGAAAAAAAATGAAAGAAAGAAAGAAAGAAAGAAAGATATTGCAAAAATGGTGGTTCTTGAATACCGGGAAGATTTAATGGGATAGGAGGTGGTGAATGAGCGCTGTCTGGATGAAAGTAAGGGATTCTTTTTTGATTAGTTCTGAAATCATACGCTGCGCGGCGCCATCATGCATCTTCTTCGCACCTAGTTTTGAATTCATGCCAACAACATCCCATTACGATCATTAAGACCGTGTGATTTTTATGCGCTTGTCATGTGTTCTTTTCGCGCAACCGACATGAAAAAGAAGAGATATTTCGATTCGATTGAAGTAAAAGAAGGAATATTAACGATTTCAACAGGAACAAATGAAAAAATGAATGAAATGTTAAAAAAAAACTGAGACAAAACAAAACAAAAACCTCATCTTGGATATCGTGAATATCCTTTCTCATTTTAGGGACTTTGGTGTTTTCATCAGTTGTTATTTCCGATAAAGTAGTCATAATTACGGGCGATCCAACAGAGATCCACTCTTGACATTTGATAGCTTATGGACCAGATTCCTTCCATTTCTTTCTTTTTCGCAAATTTTATTTGATTGTGTTATTTAGCAGTTATTTTCATGAGCTTAAATTCTAACAACATACTTACGTCTTCTTTCAGCGGATGTGGATTCTTGAAATGTTGAGGACAGAAATAATTTTGCTTAACCTCGGCGATCAATAATTGTAGATTGACGGCAACACACAATGACATGGATACTTCTTCTTCGGACAAGCGATATGCAAAGGGGTCATTATCATCTTGGAAAACCAAGCCACTAGAAGGTCTTGCGGTATATCTCGGTATTTACCTTCATTCATCTTCCACTCGATTATATGAAAGTGTCCTGTACTCTTGGATGAAAAGCTACCTCATATCATGATATTACTAGCACCATGTTCAACTATTGGGAAAGTGATCAATAGCTTGCAGGTTTGACTTGGCGTTCTACAAACATTATGTGCACCAAATAACTTGACTTTCGTCTCGCGTGACCAAAGTATATTGCTGAATTATTCATCGTCCTCAGTCAAATGTTCCTCAACAAAGTTCACTCGAGTCATAACATGCTTTTTCGTAAACCATGGGACCTTCCCAGATCTGAAGAACCTCAATCCATGTTTTTGAAGTGTGTTGCTGACTGACTGTCTGGCGAGTGGATGCATTTTCCCATATTTTTGACGATACTCCAGGCAGCTTACTGAGATATTTCATAAAGGGACTCTATTCTCTCTATGTTTACTACGGCGCAAATATTTGTGCGATAAAGAGCGAAATTCAGCTAAATGAATATTCAATAGTTCCGTGTGTACTTTATAACATATTTCTGACGAATATTTTTGAACCATCTCCCTCGGGTCAACTGAGTGTTCTTTTTTACTTTTAGCAGGGTAGCAGCGCTGTTCCTACGATGAACAAAGGGGATGGATACAATTTTTCGTTAATGCGCTTGAGCATGAATTGCCTTCGTCATTCTGGGGGCGTTCATAAATGTTTAGAAATACTGTTATAACGTAAAGTAGTCCATATGATTTTTAGAAAAATTGAATATCAGTAGAAATCTCGGAGGGTTAGAATGTTTTTACTGCACAATGAGCTATTCGATCAAATATACCTTCTTACAGGTCGAAATCCTTCAATTCCCACTCATAGTATTTTTAGTGATATTGAAAGTTAATAGGATACAGCATTTCTGGCAGATCTAAGAATGAAAAAATCACCAATTAGAAACAAACTAGATTAATACACATTTGAGTGCGTGCACACACACACACACACACACACACACACACACACACACATATATATATATATATATATATATATATATATATATATATATATATATTCGTATACGTCGTAATATGAACACAGATTGTTTAGTGAAAATAACGAAAGGCGATTCTTATGTATTCCAAGTTATTGCTTATTTCTAAAGAGTCGAAACCGGAGTTAGAATGTAGAATTCTGAACTGTTACAGTCTTATTTCTGACGTTTGAGCAGAATCCTCATCTATTTGAAATGCATTTATGTATGGACATGGACATAATTGTATTGTTCTGAATACGTTATTTTGCCTTTGTAGTGATAAAATTTTGGCAGAGCTGTAAAAGCAGCTCGAAGAGATTGCATAGAAATCCGTCAATGCAAATCAGTGAATCTGTTCCTCCAAACAATCATAACATTTGATTAAATTGTTATTGTTCAAGGCGACTCGATAAAATTCGTTGTTTACAATGAACACATTGTAGTACAGGTTTTCCTCGATGACCGAAAGTAGAGTGTTCGAAAATATTTCGTAAGCTGAAATGACGCTTAGCAAAGGAGCAATTATCATCAATTTGTATGACAATTTTTGAGCATTCTAAGACCCACCAAGAGAAAAAAGTGGTATATTACTATATTATTAGTCATTGCAGGATTTGTGGAGATGGCTGGGAAGTACAGGAGAGAGAGAGAGAGAGAGAGAGAGAGAGAGAGAGAAGGAATTATATACAGCTTCTCTAACGACTTGCTGCAAAACAAAAGCTGGATACTATTTTTAGTTTTTCGTCTGTTTTTATAAAATCAAAAAATGGCGGGAAATTTGGTCAACATCGACACGATAGCTTGATTGGAATCAGCTCAAATACTGAGGAGTGTCCTGAAGTATTGAGGAGACTTCATTTTATTTGATCCCCAGTGAAGGCTACCAGTTACTACTGGTGTGAAGGCTCGACGAGTACAAATCGCTATTACTATTATGATAATGATGGAGATGATGATGATGATGATGATTTTGCAGTTACCCATGAATTGATGTTTGGTGATATTGAATAAATGTGCTCTCAATCCTTCTTAGCATTTCTTTTTATTCTTACTATTGAAAAAAAGCTTCGTTTTTCTTCCAGCAAAGAAAACTTTGCGGTTAGGAATTCACGCAAGTGAATCGATTGGCACGTCAAGATTTTTGTTGTAATCGCCTTTTGTTCACATGTCTGAGTCTATAGTTTGTTGACGTGATTCATTCGCTCCACTGAACCATACGAACGCGTACGACCCTGTATCATGCACATGCAAACAAAGGCTTACAAACGCATGCAAATACACAAACATACGCGCAATATATATATATATATATATATATATATGTATATATATATATGTATATATATATATTCTTATACATTTAAATGCGCACGTTCACAAGCATATGACGAGAAATACGTATGCTCATGTAAACAAGCGCACATCATCATTATCATCATCATCATCATCAGTCTTTTATAGTCTGTCGTTGGACATAGATCGTTGCAGGATTCGCCGGACCTCTCCATCCTAGGCGTCGCGGAGCCAACATTATCTGAACCTGCCTATTTCGTCCCACCATCTCATATTCTGTTGGCCTCAGTTCCACATGTGATCTCTTGGGATCCAGGTGAGTTGTGATATCCATTGGTTATCTACCATTCTCGCAACATGACCAACCCATTGCCATTTCATACTCCTAATGGTTTCTATGATGTCTCGGACCGCTGTTTTCCCCTAATATACTGTGCTGTCATGAGGTCTCTTCGTGTGATGTTAATACATGAGGTGCTGCTTAAAAGCTCAGGAAATTTAAGCAGCACGCTTGAACCAAATGTAGTTCGGACTTTTGTTTTCCATCAATGCATGGGATATTGTTAAGAATGCTGGGATCCCTATATACGAAAGAAATAGTTGGAAGTAAGTGCTAGGGTACTTCATTTTTCCTTTATTTTTTTCATGATAAAATTCTTTTACGTAACGCCTTGTACATTCTTAATCAGGTACGTGATTAACGAGTCTAATCGGCGAGTTTTGGATAAAAGTAACTCCGAAAAATATACTTGCAGAGTAATCAATATAATTTCTTTCTATGTTTGATTGTTTCTTTTCGCTGAGCATACGAATTGACCCTTGCACGTGAACAAATTAAAGGTGCAACATGACACTCACTCTCATTTCTCTACGTTTCGGGGGAGATTGTAAATGGGGAGACTGTGATCTAATCGTGAGGAACATTTGAATAGAATAAGCTGTCACATTGAAGACTGCGAAAGCATTGGATGGCTTTGAGAGACGACGGTGTCGTGAAGTGAATTGAATCACATGACATGCGTCAATTAATTTTAGACTCAAAGGAATGAAAGCGATTGCAACAAAAATGACGAATCGATCGATTTACTTGACGAGACAGTTGGTAGTTATCACTTGAAAAATATGTCTCTTTCGAGATTTCATTTTGATTTCTTTCATCCAGATGATTAAGAAAAGGGTATTAACAAGAAGTGTAGGCACTTGCTTTTAATGCATCAAACCTGATTTACAATTTGGGATATTTTGAGTCGTTTACTGTGTCTAGTTTGTCACTCATATGGAAAATACCACAAAACACAAATCGTTTCATGGCCACTTCAATATATTTTAACACATTCTAAAACCCTCAGAAGAAACTTGCGTAAACATAATGGTAAAGGAATATTTTGTTTTCATCTATATATAAATATACATGCCTTTTTGTATTTAGACGGTATTGTTACTATCATCACATCTAGGCAACTCAATACTTTATAGGTATTAACTCTTATAAACATATAAGTAATACTTTTCAACAAGGGTTACAAACTTAGTACCAACAAGTTTCAAAGAAAACTTAGACCTGTAATATTTTTCATTAGATGATTCATTGTCAATCATTATTGGTTTTTGACTAGTCATTTCTTTCATCTCAAATGTTGTTGCTTTCTATTGCAATTTGCACGAATAGTTGGTCTAGGGCAGTATGTAAACAGTGGTGATCATAAATGAAAAATAAAGTATAATCACATGTCGAAACTTGAGCTCACATCCCTTTTATCTATATATGAATCGTTAAGAATTATTAATCATTGACAGTGCTTCGTCAAATAAAAATGAATCATGATGCGACTACTACTCGTGTACGTAGAAAAAACAAAAACAAATATGGTACCCGCCGGTCGGAGAAGTATAAGGTGAGATTTGATATTCTTCAAGCCATAAAAACTAGTTGTTCGTCGACAGAGCAGTGCCGTACATAGGCCGCTCCCCGAGGTCAGACTGAGGCAAGCTCAAGGATATATCGGATCTTATTCAATATTTCAGATTTGGACCTTTAACTGATGATCTGAGTAAATTGCGATTGTAACTTAGATCTGGTTCTGTATTTTACCTAAAAGCAATCAGTTTTATTGATGCTTTTTGAATTTGAAAAAAAAAGAAGCTGTAGTTGGAAAGATAATACAAAGGAATTGGGTGGAGTTAAGTACGGGAATCTTGACGAATGATCATTGGTAGACAGCTGGATCGTGGCGAGGGTGTGGGTTAGTGAGGCCATTTGACCCGTGCCTACGATTTCAAGTGGGTCTACTTCAGACACCTTGTTCATGTTATTTCGAATGGTATATTCAAAGGGACGAGGGAGTGGTAGACATTTACAGGATTTTTAGATTATAAACCAATATGCCACATCTACCTAAGAATGAATCACCGTCATCGCTGCTTCATTTTTATTACAACAGCCCCAGTGTATCTTACCTCTCTATGATCCACCAACCTAACCCAAGTCCCCAGATAGTGATCAAAGAGGTCGACACGCTGCTGATTAGAGTTGTCAATTTCATAAGGGGACGAGTATGAGAAAAAAGATGTACTTTTTTTTAGATGAAAAATTAAATCATACACTTACTCTCATTCACTATTTCTCTTTCTCTCTCACTCTCTCCTTCAATCTCATTCCAAATAAACTCATTGTGAATAATAATAGTTTACAAGCATTATATTTTTGTAATGAAGTTTATGGAAATTAAAAAAAAGAAGTACATCTATTGTTAATGTCAAGAAAGACAAGAGAGGGTAGAAAAAAATGAAGGATTTTCGCAAACAATAAATGCGTAAAGGTCTGCCTTGTAAAAAACAAACGGAAGTATCAACGATATTGAATCAGATGGACAATTTTCGTTGGCTTGAACTTTGTCCTTGATCCGTCGGTAACCTACAACAATATTCCACTGTGTGTTTTGTTTGCTACCTCGAACGTCACACACATAGAATAGTCATAAACACAGAAATACTAGAGACTGTTTTTTAGCCACGAATAGACAGATTTTTACAAACACCTTTCATGTGTCATACTTTTTACCAATGAATGCAATGTCACTTTTTTCCTTTTTTTTGTGAATAAACTTTTTTGCATATTACCGATTATGCTATTTTTCACAAACATATTGTGCAACTTTTCAAACTTTGCATCCATCTTCAATTTCTATTAAACCCCAATTTTTCAGATACCAGAAATTCGTCTGGTGAGGGAAGTATATATTATAGCCTGACAGTAACAGCTAAAAATAGCTTGCAAACAATTTTTTATCGTGTCCAGATTGATCAAAATTAAGATTTTATATAATTTCCACTAACTTTTGAGGTATGAAACCTTCAGTGTATATAGAAAAATGAAGATACGCTTTCTCACAAAGTTATAACTAGCCTCTAAATTATCAAAATGAGAATCGAAAGGAATAGAATCAAATACATTTTAGTCGAAATCATTTGAACGTCTTTGCTGGGTTCCACGTCCGCATATTTCATATAAATTTGAGAACGTAGACAATCTCAGCATGCACCATTTTGTGTCTGTCTTTTCTGAGCATAACATAGATGTAAAATAACCTTGTTTCGAAGCATAGTTCTTTATCTGCTCATTTTAGCATTCATCTCTACTTTCAGTATGATTTTTTACACTAGCTTTATCAGTTATAACATTGTTTCAGATATGTTACATCATTTTTGTTCTGCAACTAACATGCATGTATCTTCTTATTGAGATATTTTTTTTTGTATATCATCAAATACGTATATTTATTCTTTATAATTTCTGCCCTGCTTCTATTTCCCTTTCATGTATCTTATTGTTCTATTTTCGAAAAGCATTATCAAAAAAGTAACCAAACATTCACGTTTACTTTTTGAAAGACACGACAGACATTACATAATTTTTACTGTGCGATGATACTTAATTTCTCTCCAAGCAACTTTTTAACACAGCGGTGATCTCAGTGTATCAAATTATCAGCAAAAAAAAAAAACATCATTTCTCTGAAGAATTCATTTTCAACACATAAAAACAACTCACATTCTCAACATGGCAGACCCAACGTTCAAAGAAGCACCTATGGCATCATAATTTACTCGTAAGCACATTACATCTTATATATATAATGTATAAGTATATATCCAACCCATAAATCATATGTATTTAAGCACTGATCATAAACATACTTAATGAGCAGTTTGAACAGGGAGAGGGTCTTAGTTTTCCCATCTGGTCCTGCCTACTTCCGGCACTGTACGCCCCCGTTGGACAGGCTTCCTCCTCAACATACTTATCTTTTACATGGTGAGCAGAAAAATTACAATGAAGCTGCTAAGAGAGTGGCATTTCTGTAAACATAGTTATTTAGATTTATCTCTGGTTTTTGTTTGCAAACATTTCACAATCAAAAAAGCTCGGCTTAACCGCAGGTATATCCATCTTCTCGATGAGAAAGGGAACCCTTTTTCATTTATTAGAAAGTAGAACATGTAAGGGGTACACGAAAAAGAAATACAAGAAGTAAAACAATACTAAAAAATCTCCACAGCAGTCACCAATCAGGAGATTAAATAATTCAGTAGATGAATGAAATAACACCAAAGCTTTGTTCAGAATAAGAGAAATCCCTCGTCCAAAGCTGATTGTTTTTACACTAATAAAGAGCTGAATAAACTTGGATTTCTGTTATATTCTGCAACTTGTTTGCAAATATCGTCACAGAAACTATGTCGAATATATAGGTCCTGGCGAGGGACTTATTGATGCACTCTCGTCCACATTATAATTATTTTTACAACGTCCCAAATCAATTATCACCATGGAATTTTTCTTCATTTTAATGAGTGAGTGGTAACTGGTGTCTTAAGACTGTATGGCATCATCCTCAGACTTTTACCATCCTTCGTTTGACAAAGACCTTTCCCAAGATTTGCCTTACGCCTCTATCGTGAGCGTCGCGGGGCCATTATATTCTGAACTTGTTTAGTACGTCACATTATCGTATATTTTGTCAGCCATCGTTTTGCATATGATTTTGGGGAATCCATGTAGTGATTTGTAATGTCCGTCGGTTGTCTAAAATTCTGACTATGTGATCAGCCCATTGCCATTTGAGCTTTTTAATGATTTCTATTATATCTCTTACTTCTGTTTTTCTCTAATACAGAGTACAGTTTTATGGTGTCTTCATGTGATGTTGAGCATGGTTCTCTCCTCTAGACGTTACATAGTTCTCAGTTGGATGACAATCTTTTGGTAAGGTTCCATGTTTCAGCTTCAAAGGTGACAATGCATTGGTTGTAAGCTCTTCTTTCTAAGACTGATGGGATATTCATGTTCTTGAAGGGCGAACTACCTCTACTGAAAGCTTGCCAACGTAGATTGATTCTTCGTTTGATATCTTTTTTTGAAGATGGAGATTCGTTGATCTAGGTTGATGTAGAGGTTTGTTCTCTTCAACTTAACGTTTTCAATTTTTATTGTTGTGTCCTTGTCATCAATGTGTTTGTTGGACATGACATTTGATTCACTGAAATCTATGTGAAGACCAATGTTTTTGCTTTCTCCATCCAGTTCATCAAGTATTATTTGGAGATCGTGAAGGTTTTTAGCAAAGAGGATGATGTCGTCGACAAAACTTTGGTTATTTAGGCATTTGCTGTTTACTCTGGCTCCTCTATCTTCTCAGTCCAGGTTTTGGAAGATCATCTCTAGGAGGGCTTTGAAGAGACGAGGTGAGCTGGTATCACACTGTCTCACCCGTTTTCGAGCTTGACAGGTCTGGAGTTTCTTTATAGCTTTATAAAGGATCGTTTGTGTCAGTAGGAATGTTGCATGGCTCTGACATCTACAGGGTCCATGCTTGTTGTATGATAGCACTTAGTTTCCACTGGGACGAAAGTTTTCCGGTGGATTATTAACATGAAGATATATAGTCAAATGAAATAAAATCAGCTAAGATTAGTTTAGTATATCGTTGGAATACCATGCCTTATACTTCATGACATTTCAAGGGGCAGTGGATATTATTTAGTGGTATCTATCTCCTCTCCAAGCAACATCTGACAGATTAGATGGTACGATCAGCCTGGACTAATCTGTGATCATATCTATTTGGAGAGACAAATGAACACAAATTATCTCAGCTGGAATTTGAACTTGATTAGCCAATTCTATTTTCTGTGCTATTAATCCTGAGACCATTACCCGGCGGTCATTGCTGAAGGCTGAGTGGCAATAAGTCTCCTCAGGTCTTCAGCTAACATTTCCTCCATCTCCCGCCCATCATGACGGTGCTGCGGCTCACATTTCCGCTTTCATTTCCCTTCCTCTGTTGGGTCACTATTAACATTTCACGTTGCAGTCTTTATATTTCTAACACTTCCCTCAGTATCTGCGCAGTTCCTAGCAGTGCTATGGTCTGTACAGTCCGAATCCTTCCCTTTATCCCGATCTCCTCCAGTCTCGCCCCAGCATCTCTGTTGGGACAGTTCCTAGTGAGCCTATTATGACTGGCACTTCCTGGCTTTCAGTTTCTTCAGTTCTCTCGCCAGATCCTGGCATTTTCCCAGTTTTTCACTCTACTTCCTCTTTACTCTATGGTCTGCAGGTACAGCCACGTCTACTATTTGACAGGTTTTCCTCTTCTAGTCGACGATTACCATGTACAGTATTCTTGCCTGGATTATTATCGGTAGTAGTAGTAGTTGTAGTCGTAGTCAACTCTGGAATTAACCTAATTTTACGCATATGTCTATTCATAATCCATATTTACGACCAAAAGTACTTTCCACCTCAATAAGATAAGAGAACGAGATAAACAACCGTATTACTCAACAATGTGATAAGTAATTTTATCCAATCATTCCACCAAACCTGAAATCCAATCAGCATGGCTGCGGGCCTCAAACCTTCCCCTAACCACCAACCCCTATTTGCAGGAAACAGGGATATACAAAAGGAAAACTAAATAGAAAAATACTGAACATAAAAGCAAAACTCAAGTGGTGTATAAAGAAAAGCGAAAACCAAAGAAAAACAGTTGCCTGTTGATCATAATGATTCGTGACAAAAACTGTAAAACTTTATACCTCTGTCTTCCTTCTCTCTCTCTCTCTCTCTCTCTCTTTCTTTTTTTTCTTTCTCTCTATATATGTCAGCAGGGATAAACAGAACAGCAAAATAGAGGACATACTGAAAAATATATCATTTATTTCTCCTCAACCAACTCCATTTTTTAAATGATTTTTATAATATCCTCACTCTAGTATTCCTTCTTCTGTATGTTGATCTTTTTATATCTATTAGATTTATCCCCAGTATTGGTCTTTCCATGGCTCTCTATACGGTTCTAAGTTGCATTTCAATTCGTGTTGTTGATTTCCATTCGTAAATCAATGACTTGAAGTATTTCAGATTCATTTTATACTTTATACCTCAAACTCATTGGCTAGGTGCTTGTAGGTCTATCTCTATTCACACCAAATGATTTCCAAGCGATCATTATGCATCCCTATATTTTGCTTTTATGGTCTTTCTTTAATCTTATTGCCTGTCTTAGGTAAACGTATTTGACTACCTCCTCCAGGGCCCTGCATTTTATTCTTATGGTCTTTTAATTTAGCATGATAGTTTCGGCTCACTCATTATGTACCAGATGTAAAAGAAACAGGGTTAGTAGAGAAAGAACCCTATGAAAATAAACAGATTTTCCTAAAGCTTCCAATTCCTGTATGAGGGTCTGTCCATCAACACAATAACTGAATCACGAGGAAAATGTGTAAAGTAAGTCAGAGCTCCACGAATCAATAAATGTTAATAAAATAAAATTAATAACGTCTAATTCTTTTGAATTTTTCTTCTCTACTTGCAGTCTCTTCTTTTATTCAGGAATTTCTGAATCATAAAAGCAGAGAATAAATCAAGAGGAAATTTTCATACAGTAGGAAAGGGCTTCAAAATGATGTCAACAATTCTTTTGTCAGTATCCGTTGCCCTGGAAAAGACGGTGCCGATGTAGGGGAAACTACTGCATGGGAATCATTTCATTTTGAATCCAATAACTATCAGTAATTGTTCGGTTCTTCTTCATCCGACCACAGCTTAATTATTCATTCATTCTTCTCATTCTTCTCAATCATTCAAACTATTTGAAACCGTCAACGAAAACTGTCACAAAAACTGTCAACTGTTCCTTCAGTTATATATATATATATATATATATATATATATATATATATATATATATATATATAACGCGTACAAGCTACACCGATACCAATGAAAGTAGAGGGCTGAAATTAAAATTTTAACATTTATCGCATGACATATATACGTATATAGGCGCATGTGTGTGTGAATGGGATGAAAGAAAAAAACATGTACACCCCCATAAATTTTTTTTAGTGCAGACGGTGTTCAATTTGCTATGTAAATTTATGCTGAATTGATCCCTGTAAGTCCAGCAGCAACTATGCTTGATTTTTGAAAACTTTTTTTTGGATCACAGTGCATCAAAAGGAGAGATGTGTAGCTTATTCATTGATCAACCCTTCCTCGAATTTTTTGATCACCCCCAACAAAGCATGTCACCAAAAGACATTGGTCACCTGACGGTCTCTATTGAGTGATTAAGTCCACGTTCTCGCTTTAAAGAATATCTCTCATTTCCCTCTCCTCTTACTATGAAATGACTTTCTCCGAAATCTTTTTTCTCTCTTTCTCTTTCTCTCTTTCTCTTTCTCTCTTTCTTTCTTTTTCTCTTTCCCTTTCTTTCTTTCTTTCTTTCTTTCTTTCTTTCTCTTCTTCCCTACTTAGATATTGTTCGTTTGTTTTCTCGTTTCGGAAACATTGCCCTCTGTGTGTCTCTTCTCTTTTGGCAGGAAACGTGATTGGCCACATGGTTTTCATTTTGCCTGAATCAGGAGTTCCATTTTCCATTTCCGATTATCGATTAAGTATCCGGGTACTTTCCCCTCAAAGGGATTAAATTATATTGATTGATTTTCCTACCACCACTTTCAGAATATATATCTCTCTCTTTCATTTTACTTTCACTCTCCCACTTCGACCTGTTTAGGAACAAGGAACAAGTTTACCATCAGCGTTAGAAATATTTCACTTGATCTCAGATAAATTCCCCATTTAGAATTCTGATAACCAAAAAGTAGTCAGTAAAGCCCCCCTTTTTTTTACTGACAAGCTGATGTAACACAATCTTTCTCGACCTTGACAGTCCATATATTTAAGTAATTTCAAAATATGCATCGCTTTATCGACATTGATGTCCAGAAAGTACGGTTATATTTCAGTATCTCTGAATATCTGAGCGAATATCAGAATATTTGCAGAATTAGGTAGGCTTTATCTATCAAAGATTGAGTCCTTAAATGCATGTTTTCCCTTCAATCTCGTTCACACATACACAGGCGTGCGCGCACATGCACATATATGCTAATCTGTTTGTATGTATGTATGGTTGTTTTTCTCATGGCCCAGTAGTGTGTAAATATTTACGTATGTATTCTTATCGATAATCCATTCAGCCTAATTTAATGTATACATGCGTATATCAATGCACTTAGGCGTGTTTCTTCAAGTCAATGTTCGTGCGCGTATATTTACATTTATATGTATAAATATGTTTACTTGCGTACAAACACAGACACAGATACAGACCCAGACACAAGTATACGTATAGACACAGAAGCAGACACACACACACACACACACACACACACAGACACACACACACACACACATATATATATATATATATATATATATATATATATATATATATATATATATATATATATATGCATTTGCATGTTTGTTTGTATAGAGCATGTCTCTCCAAATGATCTAATTTCATTTATGTATAATATTTATCACTTTTTCATTTCCTTTCTCCAAATGTTTACTTCTGCACATTCATTTCTTCCTTCATTTACCAAGGAGACTCCCTCTGCTTTGCTTTGTCTCCTATATACATCCCAGTCTTGTCTCTCAAAAATCTATTCCTTCACTTCTCTCTCTATTTTCTCCTTTCTGTTTTCTTACCACAAACCTCAGCCAACGTCTCCCCACACTGTTTTCTTCCCGATCCAATGATTCGACATCTCTCTTTCTTCTTCTTCGTCTTAACTGTACACTTCTCCCACATTCATAGCATTTCTTTTTCTCTTTTTTCGCTTCTTTCCCGGTCTCCTTTGTTCTTCTCTCATCTATTTCATATCTTTTTTAAACCTTTCTCCGCTCCCTCTTTCTAGTTCACCCTTTTCCTTCTTTTCTTCTCTCAATCAGTTTTTATATCATCTTTATACTGTCTGTTTTTCTTCTTTTTCATCGCTTCTCCTGTTATTTTCTCTCCGTTTTCTTCTTTTCAATTCAGAGGTACTTCTGCCCTTGACTGCTATCGATACATATGTGATATTTCATTTCTCATCTCTTCCTCAGATCTTTCATTCTTAGCTTTTTTTATTTACTTTTATCTCCTGCACGATATTTTTTTCGTTTTGTATTCCACTCTTCTTCTTTGTTTCAAGACTTTGTTTCCAGCTCTTTCTTATTCTTCTCTTCGACAGAGTTTTTCCTTCATGTACCTCTTCTTCCTTATGCATACATGATTGAACTGAATAACTTTCATATTCTTTCATCTTCCCCATCGAAAGGCGCTCTCTCTAGAATATTTTGGCATATACCATCATCTTCTCTTTTATGTCGCGTTTCTTTCTTTTTTATCTTTATATTGATTGATATCTTTCTTCCTCTCACTTTCTTTGAGCCTCTAATTTTTCTTTCTTATTTTCCCTCTTTTTTTCTCTCCTTTTTCATAGCTATAATCTTTCCACTTCCTTTTCTACTTTCTTCTTTTTTTCATCATACATTCTTTCCATTTTTGTGTTTTCGCCTTTATTTCAATCAACTATTTTTTTCGTCTTCTTTCCTTCCTTTCTTTCAGTCAACTTTTATTATGAATTGAACTTTTTATCCATTTCTCCAATTCTCTTTCTTTTTTTCTCGCGATAACAGCCTTTACAGCTCGTAAACTAATTTTAAATAATCGCACCAAACATTCCTTCTCCCTTCCTTCGATTTCTTTGTCTCTCTCAGCACTTTTATTTCTCACTCTTTTTATCTTTTACTTCTTTTTTCTGGTAAAACGCATTGCTCCTTCACTTCCTCTCTCTATATCCTCTATACACATCTCCTTTTCTCCCCCCTATCTCTCTCAGACATAGTCATCACTCTCTCCATTGTATCTTCTCTTCGTCCCCAAATATCATTTTTCCTTTCTTCTATCTATATTTTCACTACAATTGGACAGCAAAAAAATTGGATTTCATTAGGACTTGTTTTTCTTTCAGCGTTAATTGAAGCGTTCAAATAAGCTTTTGTTTGATTATTTCAGAAGGGAATTCGATACATCTAAACTTGAAAATAGCAGATATCATAGATACATGACATGAAACTATGAATATGCCTGTAATCTAAGAAGAAAGAAACGTCTCAAAGATATCTATCTGAGATGGGGTAATATCTTTGGTTTGGGTATATTTTTTTAGTCTAACAAGGTTTATTTCGGGTTTATTTCAAAACTTTCACAAATAAATCTGTCAACAGCCAGCTATCATAAATAGCATTTCTAGCTAATTTTCCAACTCACTGAATCTATCTATCTATCTATCTATCTATCTATCTATCTATCTATCTACGTTGATTAATGCCTACCTCTATTATCCAAGGTAATAATTTCATATATTCACCGACAATCGATTATTCCTGGTTCCCAAGATGCGGATGTTTGCGATGATGTAGCAAAATTAATTTGATCTTGCCAGCTGTTAATATGAACACCACTCCTGCGACACGATGGTGTCTATGTGGAAACCACAAATTTCTGCAAGCATCGTTTGCCCCATAGGTCTATGGCTTGGAAGCGAAGTAGAGATAATTCATCATTTCGGATATAGCATCGGTGGTCTGATACAGCTAAGGAAAGACAATATATTTCACACATTATCGAGACCATTAAACCAGAGCTGTTTTAGTGATTCAGAAGGTTTGAACTAGGAGAAATACACTTATTCAATATGCGACCAATAGAGATATCCTCACTAAAAGTGGGGATATGGTGCTTTCTCGTTTCAGGGTTGCCAGAAACAAATTCCACACAGTAGCACAAAGGTTTAAAGAATAGTCTAATTAGCTTGAAATTAGCCCCAAATGAAATATATAATAACTGGCCATCATTGTCAATAATTGAACGACTATAGTGTCAAAGTATGAAGTCATGTAAGAAAATTCCATCGAAGGATAAATATGGCCAGAATAAATTCTATCGTCATTTTCCACTGAAAAACATCTGAAATTGAGTAAAAAATATTTAGAGGCATCTAAATATTATCAATAAACCCATCAAAATAAGTTTTTTTCGCAGAGGGGGTCTAGTGGAGTACTGATGACAGTTTTCAAGTAGACAAAACGATACAGCCAGGAGAACGCAAACAAAAACATGCAAATATAAACAGGGATAGACCTTTCACCCAAATTGTTTAATAGGTTTCTACGCTTATTAATCTTCTACTTCCTTACGAATTATATTCAATTTAATCTTACTAATTTTTTTGTCCTATAATTTCTTTACTGTGATATTATTGATCTAGGATATGGAGTTTATTTGAATCCATATACCCTGTTCTGTTTATTGACACTACGCGCACGCAATGCACAGGTATGTCGCTGAACGAGGATGGTAGAGATGATTTCAAAACATGCCACGGGCCCCCAGTTGATCGGGGCCCAGAGAAAACTTCATGAATAGTAGCTCCCCTATTGTATTTCTACTAACATTATACAATAACAAATCTCACTAAATGTTGGCCCTTAAATCTCTTGCTAGGACTTTGAAAGCCCCGTCGACTGAACTAATTTTCTAGGCTTTTGAAAAGTCTACTTACGAAACTTTTTAGACCCTCAGGAGTCTGCCACCTCTAAATGTGGGGCGACCTCAAAAGGAGCCAAGTCCTGTGAACCCTTCGAATGCCAATTTATCAGTGTTTCGGTTCAACGTTCATTCATTCAGCATAAATGTATATCATTATTCTATTCAACATTTCAATTTCTCATTCTCTGTAGAAATCTTTCTCCTAGAGGATTTTTCCTGTCTATTGTTGATGCTTTCAACCTATTAAACCGTCGAACCAGTTGGAAATTTTTCAGTTTTTAGAAAAGGTTTTACAAGAAGGTGGGGTTCTATTTATCATCTGTCTACAATAATGCTAAACTGGGGATTCAATTTTCCTGATTCTTACGAGCGTATAGACGAATGTACAGCTTATATCAGTTATCATCCCTTTGATCCCATTTCAATCTATTTCAATTCTCTTATTACTTTTTACTTTTTATCACATGGCTTGCGTCATTTTTAGCACCGGGTTTATTAGCCGTATTTCCATCCATAAAAATGGAGGAAAATAAATGTTCAACCTAATAATATAGTTCTATTGTGAATAGACCGACCTCGAAAAATCTTGTTTTTTTTCCTCCAAAACTGACAGATTCTTGGACGCTACAAAACCATAAAAGCACCAATAATTGAAAGGAAAAATATTTTTCCAAGGAAAGAATTTCATGTATATAGAATATGATATTATCTAATTTTATGCTGCACTTCGATTACTAAATGTAAATAACCTCAAAATACTCGCTTATAAATGCTGGATATCGTTTTCTAGTGTGGATAAAGATTTAGGTATTCTGAATAGGATCCAACTTTAGATGCCTCTCGAGGATCATGAAAATCTCTGGTTTTTCCTTTTTTTTCTTTCCTATTTTGAAGACAATAAAGAAACCTCAACATAATCCTCTGTCACATAAACATAAATGCAGCACTTGTTTTCAGGCATTTAACCAAGTTGTATCTTTAAAATCCAAAGAGTAACCCTCTATAATTTTCTTTTTTTTTTAGATTAACTCTTACATATTCTCAAGTAAAATAATGGCGAAAAATGATTTTAATCGTAGGTTTTCATTCCCTCCCCAACAAGATGATGTGTGACATTTTGAAGTGACAGAAAACATATATAAGTATATCGGCGATTTTGCTAGGGTAGCAGAAAAATAGCAGGTTGCTCAGATAATGAAATAAGTACTCATTTTTCGAATTTGCCACTTGTAGCGCAATATACCATCTTTTACTCGAGAATGCAGCGTTAATATATTCAGAAAATCTCCATATGCCCCTTAGATACACTGAAAATGCACATACAGATGTAAAAAAAAGTTGTATCCAGCTATTTTACATCCGTATCTTTTTTTGTAACCTCAGTGGCGTGTGAGCAAGGAAATGACATGCTCCTGAAGAAACACCTCAAATCCCAAACTGCTTTTGATGGACACACTTGTTACTTTTATGATAAATATTAAATAATGTGCCATTGATTTACCTTCAGTACTTTCTGCTACTAAGCTCCAAAAAGCGTGAAAACGGATTGTTTTTTTTTTCAAATCTGAATGAATATTTAAAACACGTATCATCGATAATATGATGAAAACTGTATTCTTCTATATTCGATAGCATTTCTGTAACTAATACTTTTGATAAGAGTACAAGTATAGATTCCAATTGTTTTATGAAAAGATCATTAAGTTCAAATGCTCAGCGATTTATATTCGTTTAGTATCGTGGAAAATATCTTATCCTGGCTAGTTCATAAAATGGAATTCTAAGACCCAGCCAATTTTTTCCCAAAGAGCAGGCATATATATATATATATATATATATATATATATATATATATATATATATATATATATATATATATATATATGCTGACCTCTTCCTGTCAAAATCCGTTCCTTGAAGCCACAGTGGCGTATTTTCTGAAATTGCCAGTAGGCGATATTCCATTCAAGGTTAAACCAGAATTTGGAAAGCTGATTCCCAAAGCATGCCAATTCTTCTCATTCCGAGAGGCGTAACACAATAATCCTAGCACCCTCATGTGGCTATTTGCTGGAATGGTTGAAGCTCAATATATATATATATATATATATATATATATATATATATATATATATATATATATATATATATATATATATATGTATATATATATATATATATATATATATATATATATATATATATATGTATATATATATATTTATATATATATATATGTATATATATATATTTATATATATATATACATATATATGTTTCGTGAATTACGTCTCACTATCTAGATATATTTATGGTTGTCATCCGACATGACCAAAAGCGTTATGTGTTTTAATGTATGCAGATCAAAACAGCAAACGAAAATTAATATCAAGAAACAATGGTCACCTTGTACAATTCAACGAACAGGAATTCAAATATTCAATTAACATGAGTAGTGTAGCATTTTCCAAGAAGTCCGTTTCGGAAAGAGTTTTTAAACAGAATAAATTCCACTTATCACCTTGTTGGAAATAGCCAGGACCGACAAATTTCATCTTTAGTGCAAAACTGCCCTTTATAAATTGCCAGAATTCTCACCGACGCACACAAGCCTCTGCTCCTTGCACTCCATATCTTGTTCTTCTATTAGTCAAACATTTTGTGATTAGGTACCACTGTGACCAATCAAAGCATAACACCCTCCCTTTATCCCCAAAGGGATTTCAAATTAGCTGACATCGAAGTGAAATATTTTGCCCCCTACACACACAATGTAGCAAACGCATAAACATGAGAGAACACAATACATCAATATGCTGACATCAAAATCAGGAGTGTCTTTTTGAATACTATACAGCTGGTACATCTGATTGTCCAGTGATTAGTGTTGCATATTTCCCATAAAACATTGCTTCTTATATAGTTAAACTTACGTTATTACACAGGCGTAAAACATGGATAATTGTATATAACAGTCGCATAAATATACTCATACATATGGATGCACAGTGAGCGACGAAAGTACACACTCCAATAAATGCAATTATATATATATATATATATATATATATATATATATATATATATATATATATATATATATATATATATCAATCAGTGTATAAGAAATTACTTTTGATTATGCATACATATAACGGAAGTTGAACGCAATCACATATATCAATCATCCAGGTATATGAAAATGACTACGATATTACATACAGATATAATTATATCAGCACATAGGAAAAATGAATATAAACACAAAGTTAAATATGCATGTAAACACGCTGTGAAATATCTGCACAGTGATCAGCTAAAAATATTGTTATGTGGCAATAATGACGGTCACTGTCTCGTAACAACTGTACATGAGAGTCAAAGTATCTTATTTTGTCGTGTTGAAAGCCTCAATATGGTCAATGTGATTTTGATGAAGACCAAATTTGAGTTCTAGAAGACCAGATCAAGACATTTCCGAAACGGTAAAGCTTGTCGGGTGCTCATAGCTGTGGGGAGTGCCCACTGGCATTAATCCGAGGAGAAGAAACTGAAGGATCTGCTGTGAAAATCCCCGTGCCAGATCTCAGAGAAAAACCTTCAGATGTCTTGAAGATCAGGTGAGAGAGGTTTTTTTTGGTACATGAAGGACAATAACTTTATTAGACACATCTTCATAATCTACACGTATGCATTTGCACGTGTGTAGTGATGCGTTTATGTGGGTATTTGAATAAATAACCAAATATTGTTGATTCTAATTATCAATATTTTTTCAACTAGGATCTATTCAATCTTAATTTCCATTGCTTTCTAACGTAACACTCAGACCGTCATTCTTCGATCACCGGTAAGGAATGTAGATCAGGAACAAAGAATAAGCTTTGAGAGTTGCAATAAAAAGCAACTGAAATAAGATGAAAGAAATTATAGTAAACAAATTATTAATTGATAATACTTATAACGATTGATAATACAACTAAGAAAATAAAAATGATATTGACAATACTACCTCAACGGTTGAGCAGGCTTTTCTTAACTTAAGCTTAGCCTAGTCTTGAACAAGTGGGAACACCCAATGTTGATCGAACTTGCTACGGTAGCAATGGTCTACAAAACTTGGTTGGTAACATTTGTTCAACAGCAAGTACTCAATATGTATGATTTTGATAACTGCAGTACCTCAGTGGTATTATCTCCAGTGTAGGCCTAGACAGGAGGTGTATTTTGAATCATTATAATGCTAGAATATCCATGACTGTCTGATGTGTTTTGTTGCATATGATAGCATAATCTTATTCAATATTTTTTAGATAAGACTTGTTATCCGCTATTCCATCAATTCTATACAACAGGAAACAACGTTTTCAGACTTACAACCCAACACAATGACATTTCCTCTTATCACTAGAGATCAGAGAGTATAAGAATTGGGGGTTTGGAGCCCAAATTCTCACACCCTTTGGTAAATTGGACACGTGTTAGCCTATTCTTAAAAAAAATGTCTCATGAATCCAGATCACTTTGGGATATTTTTTTGTTAGTTACATTATATATGAACCATTCTTTGTATTACAGCATTTTTTGATATCAACATTTTCGTATTATTCTTGAAAAGTAAATGCTGGTGTCTACTCTTTTGTACGATGGCTTTTCTCGGTTAACCTTATTTATACTCATACAAATAGCAACCGGCTGAGTGGTAGATATGGGTTTGTAAGCAGCACTTTAGGGACATTTTCTATGATATCTCTTATTAATGTTTTTTCTCTAAACAGAACACCCAACTTCAGAGGTAATGTACAACAAACACCTTGAGGACAAAGACAAAACAATAAAAATCGAAAACGCTGTACTGAAGAAAGTAGAATTCTACCTTGGATAACGAATCTCCATGAAACCCTCAAAATAAGACAAAATCAAGCGAAGAATCGCTGTAGGTTGGCAAGCTTTCGGTAGAGCAAACCCAACCTTAAAAAAAAACAAGAAAGTCCCATTAGTCCTAAAAAGAAGACTACACAATTAATGCACCCTCCCTATAGTCACCTATGGTGCTAGGACATGGAAGCTTACCAAAAGATTGACCCATCAATCGAGAACCATACAACGTGCACAGAACAGAATCATGCTCAACACAACATAGAGAGATTATAAAAGAGCTCAGTATATTAGAGAAAGAACAGGATTATGAAATATCATCAAATCCTTTGTAGAAAACTCAAATGGCAATCGGTTTAGACATGGAACAGGAATGTTAGACAACGGATGTACATCACAATTCACAACATGGATATCCAGAAATCGTGTGAAACTGTTACCGACAAGATATAAGATGGTATGACGAACTAAACAAGTTCAAGAAGTTCTGGCTCCACGATGCCCGCGACCGGGAGGTTTGGCGAATCTAGGGGAAGGTTTAAGTCCAACAAAGAACGCTAAAAAGGATGATGATGATGATGATGATGATGATGATGATGACTACCACTACTCAAATAGCACAAACTTCGCCTCAGTAGTGGCACAAACTTCATCCCATTTTCTGGTGATAAACTGCGTTTTATTTGCCGATCGTTGCCAACTTGACCCTCAAAGAGAAATGTCATAAATAAATTGCTCCTACTTATCATCACTAAATAAAGAGTATAAGTTCATTTTGAATAGTGTTCTTAAACAAAGTTACATGTTATTCATGGCTAAATATCACTTTCAGGAATTTATTACTATATCTAAGTTGTTGTCGTTAAAACATACCTCGTTTGACCGACAATAAAATGTTCTTTGAGTTTACCAATAATATCTTGGTGGAAAACTTACATGAAAGAAAATAATAATTATTCTATAGTTAGTGTAAATTGAGTGACTCTAATATATATATATATATATATATATATATATATATATATATAGGAGGGTTGCGACAGTAAGTATCTGTGTATGTAAGAATGTGCACAGCTGTGCATCAGGGTGGGGGTAATTGTTTGGCCCAGCATTGCAAGTATCTGTTTTGGATGTCGCCAACTTCCTTGCTTAAAGAGACCATTAGTGCCTTATTCATTTCCAAACAAACCGAGCGGTAGATGTTGTTTGATAAAAGGATACACAACTTACATAACTGCTTGCTAGGTGTTGCCACTTGCCTCATTAGTCCGCGTATATTGCAAACCGACTCCTATTAATTTTCCCCGAAAGCTAAACGATCCTTTTCTTCTTGTTCAACCGAATCCTGTCATTACATTCTGGTCTTTTGTGTATGAATTACTGCGCAAGTGAAATGCTAAGTTTGTTGACCTCAAGATAAAATGTAATCGCGTAGGACTCAAGTAATCAATCAATGGGCTCTTGGTTACGAATATCCAGTAGTGAAAATAGCGGTCAACTTTATTAACAAGACAGTTGAAGCTCTTCAGCCTTGTAAAGGCAACCATTTTAGATGTTGAGCTAGCATCCTGGTTCAAGAAATGATTAGGGGCTCCACGGGTCTTTTGGTAAATGATGACAAAAACCATTATCATGCGATACGTGGATTTTTACCTCATCATGATGTTATACGAAGGTTTTAAAGAATAATTCAGTTTGTCCCTAGTTAGAAAAAATCGGACGAAAAAACAGATTTAGTATAGTATTTATCATTATGCTTCCAGGAAGGTTCAGTTTTCTCACAGACATTGCTTTTAGAAAGACCCAAGCAATTGTTTTCGTAATACAAAGCGTTTTGTCAAAAATAAGAGGAAAGTTTTTGCACTTCGATGCCATCATATTTGAAGAAAGAAGTCGTTTTCTTTTTTATGGGATGGCCTTTCATATTGAGCGTTTACAAGGATGTAGCTAACTTCAAATGGTTTACGGAGGTAGAAGCCAAACTTTTGAATGACTACAAATACTTACAAAGATCAAATCAAATTACCCTATGGAGGAGTGAATCATCGGGGTACCATGCTGGGCCGTTCATGGTATTTCTTTGAGCAACGTAAGGGTACCAAGTAATATGAAATAGGTTGTTTTATGACACGGTACCAGAGCTGGAATTAATTCCTGACTTGACCTATACAGTTGTTAAGAGTCGGGCATAAGATACATTTTTCGGCACAACTCTCATATGCTAACAGAATGACTTAAAATTAATCATTACCAAGTATTTACTTGGTACCTATGTGGCATTGTGAATTAAAAGATTGATTTTTTTCCAGAACTGTCAATCTATTCCTAGCTGTAATTCTGCCAGTGTGACCTGCAATAAAGTATCTAGAATACGGAATGGTCCCTATTGGACTTGCTTGATTTTCCATCGATTTCTGTTTATTGGCGCTCCCATCACAGACATAAGTTGAACTTTCTTGGCATTTACTGAACATTTTCCAGGCCAATTGATGGTAGAAATAAATATAAGGAGATTGCGCAGATTTAATCTTCCAGGGAGAAAGTTTGAAAATCAACATTAAAAATTCTGGCTTTCATGTAGGAACAAACATCGACCTGGGCTATACGCATCTATCTTAGCCTTCACGATGACCCGGAATTTTTTAAGGGTTATCTGGATTTGGTGAAGTGATTGGGTACTTGGTGAAGTGTCTAGCTTGTTAATCTTGAAGACCATTCCCCGTGTGTATGTCCTTCCTTGTGAATATGATTTTATGACAAAATTGGAATTAACTAAGAAATATTAAATGTTACAAGCAGAGTCAATCTGGTCTTATAGATCCTTAGCCCACTCGATGTTTAATCCTCTGTACTGCCACTGAAGCTAAAAGTAACCTAAACTGAAGCTAAGTTGATGATGATACGTTAGAGGAACTAAAGAACACATTATCCCATCCCCGTGGTGAATAGGGACGAGCAAAGCAATTTACGGATTGGGAATCAGAGATGAAGATTTCATTTACAAGGCTCCTGGGACATGAACAAGTTCAATGAAATCCCTACACCCGAAATTACCTTATCTTTCGCTCTCTCACTCCCTCTCTCTTGCTGTGGTACTTACAATTTCTTCCGACTTTCACCCTCGTGCATTTTCACTGGTCTATTTATATTTAATTGGCTTCAGTTATAATATCTCTGTAATTAGTTGAATTCTTGGCTCAAATATCTTGGGAATAAAGTAGAGTTCAGTTTGATTAATAACCCATTTATTTGCTGCTCGTCGGAAAGCGTTGTAAGATAGATATTGAGCTTTGTAGGTTGAGCTAATGCATTCCTTTGCTGGAGATAGCAGACATGTAAGTCACTCACAGACCAACGGATTCAATCATATATATATATATGAAAGGAATGGGTCAGAGAACATTTGTACATTTTAATTGAAATGTATCTGTCTCTATGGCTTTATGATTAGATATTAAAATGAATCAAAACCCAAACAAAAAACAAAAAAACAAAAACAAAAAAACAAAAACAAACAAAACAGTTCGTTTGAAACGTCAAAGATAAAACGGAGGAAAAAAGACTCTTAGAACTGATAAATGAAATTTATGTTGATTTTTATTGAAAGACTAGAAAAAAAAAAGTTACATTGCCATTTCTCATTAAGGAATTTAACGGATGTTTGAACAAATTGCTTTCAGATGCATAAAAAAAATTACTTGGTATGTTGATAAGGCATAAATGTCATCATGTGAATCAAAAACCAAAAGATTTCTGAAAAATACATATTCATGTAGGTGGCAGTGTGAAGTAGGCCTAATGGTTAACAGCAGGGGAAATGGAATCAATTCTCTGTTTTTCGAATATGTGTAGAGGTCATTTTGTATGAATGCCCAGGAAAAAGGCACAAATACACCTCTCCCAATAGGTCAGGGCAAGAATCGCTCTTCACTGCTGGTGCCATGTAATCCAACACTTCGTTTTTTGAGAGGAGATGTGTCCAGTCAAGTTACTCCCTACATTTCCCTGGGAAATGCCATGAAGGGCCGAAATGGATACCTCGACAACAGCCGCCATAGCCTTGAAAAATAGCTCCAAGGACACAGCATGGTACTCCGACTTATGTTACAGGATAATTTGATTTAATTGCTATTTCGCCATAATTATGATGTCTCTGATAGGAATCAGGCAGGGTGAGTTCAAAGTTCCTTCTGGGTCCTTTTCCCTCACCTTACCGAAAAAGACGAAGCACTTTTGAATGGATGTGTCGCGATGTTGCTGATATTCTGTAATGATTTTTTACTTGAAACTTGCAAGTAATTCATTTCCATTTAATGCATTTATAGGCAGTATTTCATAAAAAAAACAACAAACAAATAAAAGCGTAACGTAGTACATTGTAGTTTGATATAATTTGCACATATAAGTATCATATCCCATTAAAGGTCATACCAATTCTTTGCAGTTATTCCAAACAAAGTTGAACAGCAGCCCCCACACAAACTGGCTCCATAGATTCTCCATCAAATCATACTGATACGGAGATGTTATGATGAAAGCATATATCATAATTAATCATCCTCGATATTATAATTTCTACGAACAATGAATATAAAAAACTATATAGGCTCACACAAAATGGGAATGCTAATCCTCAATATATGCAAATATTTCCTCATTCACGGGCCCACTGGGGTTTCGGGTTCCCTTTCGACCCCCCGGTCTTTTCACAAGTTTTGATTTTGCAACGAATACAAATGCGTCTAAGAATTTTACCAAGAACGCGACTCCTCAAAACACGGGCAGCAAAACAACAACCAGAATACCTAAGACGCTGACAATCAATTCGAGGATTTCCCAGAAGTTATATCGTGGGAGGTAAAGCAAACCATCAAACAAATGAAAAAAAGGAGAAGCCCCTGAACCAGATAACATCACCATCGATCTACTCAAAAAGTTCGTAAGATCGTCAGCAAAAAGCTAGCTATTCTATTCAACTTGCAATCATAACGCTTCTACATAAAAAAAGGGAACCCCAAAGACCTCAACAACTACAGACCTATAAGCTTACTCAAGTGCACATACAAACTTCACACAAAATCATCACTAACTGGATCACTAAATCACAAGATGAAAACCAAGCATATACTTGCCGTCTAGAGGAATCAAAATAGACAGCGAATATTTGACCAACTTCAGATTTGCAGACGACATCGTCCTTTTTACAGAGAACCTCCATGACCTACTTATGCTAGATGAACTAAACGAAGAAAGCAAAAAAGTTGGCCTACACATGAACTTTAGTAAAACAAAAGTCATATGCAGCAATCACATCGAGAATAAGAACATAACTGTCAAAATCGATGATGCGAAACTGGGGAGACCATTAGTAGACCATTGCATCTACCTATAACAACGAATCTCCATGAGATCCTCAAAAGGAGAGGAAAAAAAACGAAAAATCACTCTATGATAGCAATTCTTCAGCAGAGCAAGCTCAACTTTCAAAAACCAGATCATCTCAAAATCCTAAAAAGAAGATTATACACCAATGCATCCCCCGACAGAATTCAAGATGGAGAGATGAACTAGACAAATTTAGAAAATACTGGCTCTGCAACGCCCGTGGTACAGTATTGCAGTGGATTCTGGGGGAAGGTCTATGTTCAACGACGGACGATATATGACTGATGATGACAAATGCTGTATCGCTAGTAAGTTTTATACCAGCAATAGCTTCCTTCGAGTTTAGGAAAGACCAGGTTTCAAGCATTGAATTTTCTAGTTAATACCATTGTTTCTTTTTCAGTGATTGGCTCAGGACAATCTTTTGAAAGAACATGGTCGTACAGCAAGTTTGACTCTGAAAAACTCTGTATCTGAGTCTGAGTGTCTCAGTTGTTTAGTAAAGACAATGTATCCATTGGTTTTATGAGCACAAGTTCTCCGAGAGAATGTGTTAAATGCAGGCCCTGCTAAAGTTACTCTTGCACGTCATGCTCTCTGTGATCAATCTGTTCCGTAAAAAGTTCAATAAATAAAGATGGTTAGAATTCTGACCTCGCAAGCTCTTGGGTAATATGCTATTAATCTTCTTCGGGGTTAGAGCTTGCTTGTGCATTGAATAGAAAAGAATGGAACTCACACTGTACCTTCTTCAATCCAGTGTGTAAAACCATCATATCATAATTCTGATAAATATACAAGATTGTACTGTTATATCTCAATGTCCGTTATAGTATCTGACTCTTTAATGGAATTTTCGAATGTCTGCTGACAATAAATGGAATTTCGCCTGTAAGGTAGAATCTCCAATGTTAAGGTCGGATGCCTTAATCTAAAATTAGTGGTCTTATCCAGCTCACAGGTATAGCGAGAGAATCTCATCTTCACTGAAGAAAGGAGAGAAAGACGAAATGAATAAACCAGAAACACATATATTACAGACAATATATACATTATTCTGTTACAACAAATTAGTAACAGAAATGTTAGTACGTCCACGGTCTAATGCCTGAATTTTGATTAAGTTTGATGAACTTATACACAAACAAAGGAAAGTTCCTAGAATAAAGTTGCCATGACTTGACGAAAGTTCCAATAATTATTTTGATGAGGGAAAGAATTACGTTGTCTTTTATCTGAACATTTGATAGTTTTCCCGATATTGGAAAGTGAATAACAATCCAGGAAAAGTGAAAAAACAATTTGTGCTGACAATATACGAAGAGTGAAGAGATGGACATTTAAGGATTTTAATTTTTTGCTTATCTGCCTGCTTTTGTTAGGTCTAGGTTCGACCTTTTCGATGAGAGATTTCATCTCATTGATTTTTGTGTCGAATATCACTTTGATTTTGAAGTCAGTCTCCGGATGAAATAGTTAATCATTCTTAATGCCGACTAGTTGAATTTTGGTAGGCAGTCTTGCTCTCCTATTTAACCAGAAGCAATTTCTTCAGACGACTTATGCAGATTGCTGCTAGCTGTCAAAATGACTTGGCATTTCGTGTTCGTGCTCAAAGTTGTCATACATGAATATTCCCAAATTTTAGAAGCCTAATTTGCATACATGCGTTTCTATTTCTCAAACACTCCCAACAGTATCTTTCTCAAGGACTTCAGCATGAAATAAAAACTAGCAGGCGCAAAATATGTTCTTGTTCTGAACCTATTCGGGATATTCCATATATTTTAGAATCGACACCTTCGAATGAGTGGATAAGATTACATAGATGCGAAAGATATGATGCATTCTATGAGTATAGGAAAGCCCTCTCGAGTAATAATAGATTGAGAAATAGTGAACCAAACGACATTCCTACGTTCAGTTGCCTCCATCCTGTCGTTTTGGGATTAGTGCGTCGAGGAGAGACGGAAAGTGGCCGCCAAGATCCTAATCAATTCGTTTTGAAAAAAAAAACAAAAACTATTTACAAGAATTCTCATTTCCAGAGCTTACGTTGGCGTGTCCAAAAGTGAAAAAAAATGCTCTTTTTAGTTTTGTTTCTGCTTCAAACAGCAATTGAAAATAAGCTGTATCAAAACATTAAAACATTAAAATACTTTCTCAGCCTATGCCTACACATATCCTGTTCAAACGCATCTACAACCGTACAACTGTAAAATTGAAACGAAGCAGTCAATCCATAAATGTGTCTCAGTTTGCATATATTTTCAGGTGGACTAACGGTTAACAACACGGACAGGTAAATTCTAGCTGCGATCAATGCCCCTGGGAAAGGCGTGAATCTAATGACTGAGGCCCTTAAAAAGACATGAATTGATTTCTCTCCCAGTTATAGGTAAATAGCAGGATAGTTGGAGCCCTTTTAGCCCAATAAGACAATATATTTTTGGTGTTGGCACCCCAAACCAGTAGAAATCTATAATTGCTTCTAACAATGATGAGGATCATTTGAGAAGTGGAAACGAAATCATTACATATTTGTCAAGTTGTACAAGAGAAACTGGGATTTACAACACAGGAAATAACATTGGTATATAAGCAGCGATAGGTTTTGTTCCATGGATAAGATTAGTTGTACTCGTTATTATAGACTATCATAGAAAACATAATTATAGATTATCATAGAAAGAAAACCTATTTAAAAGAAAGAAGAATTTCATTCTACTTACAGTACTCAATCTATCCCCCCCAGCCACCACAGTGTTTTCGTATCTCTCACTCCCACTAAGTTTATCATCTATCTCCGGTCTGTCTTGCCTTTGAGACCATTTCGATTTCAGGAATCGGTTTGCAGATTAAGGAAGAAGCCAGATTTCGGTGCTCAATTCAAAAGGAAGAAGGCCTGCATTTTTCATTTAGGGGCTACAATATTCTGCATTCACTCTTTTGTGAAATTCCCATAACACATTTGGCATAACGCCGTAATGTAATTTTCACCCTTATCATCATAAGATGAAGCATTGGCAACCATTCAATTTTTGACTACCATTTCTTGTCTCTTAAATTCAGTTGCTTTTTATTGCGCTTACTCAGATCGCCATTGTATGGCCATTAGTAAACAGCGAGGATCGAACACAAAGATTAGGCCCTCGACGAGATTTGTACGCACATCCTTTTTTCTCTTAGAAGCCTATTTTACCATGGTAGTTGCAGTACCATTTTATCTACGATGTAAGCTATATAAATTTATCCTTTATTTTCCCTGAAGCCCGGGACTTTTGTGTATGCTCTTATTAGAAGTAATTTTATCTTGAATCTTATTTTTAGCAGATGAAGCATTAGCGATCATTTGTAATTTTTATCAGGCATTTTTTAGAATGGCAATCTGAGAAATTACGACGAAAAGCAACTTGAATTAACAATACTAGTCAAATATTAACTTGGGTTAACTTCATTAGAATAATATTTGCGTATGTCTGACGCTATTTATCCCCAACTTTCTAGCATTGATTGTTTAGTTTATGTTCATAATTCTTAATTCCCTATTTTTTGATACCTTTTAAATCTCAATACGACGCTAAGACACACTCATAAATATTTATTGCGCTAATTTTCCAAGAAAAGTAGGTTAGCATTGCAGCTTTTACTAGAATTCACACACCGATCTCTGGTAACGGTGAAAAATACGACTTTTTCAGTTTGTTTGTTCTTTCCTCTATTATTTTGATCTATCCTTTTTTATCTCTATTTTTTCCTTGGCCTATATTGTTCTTTTTTCTTCTTCTTTTCTTCTTCCTTCACGTTTATGTTTTTTTGTTTTTTTCATTACGTTCGTTTCCTTTTAATACCTTCATTTGCTTCCTTCTTTGGTCTGTCATCTTTGAGGTCAGATGCTCCTCATCATCTGAGATATTGCTACACATTCGGGTGGTGTCTGTTATCTTCAATTCAGCAGTGGGGTTTCTCTTATCTCAGCGTTCATCCGTTTTTCAGATATAGACTCTTACCTAAAAGTTGAGAGTCTAACACGGAAGTTGAGCCATATCACAAGAGAGTATTTAGAGAGAGAGAGAGAGAGAGAGAGAGAGAGAGAGAGAGAGAGAGGGAGAGAGAGGAGGGGTGTATGTGTGTGTGCGTCTCTGTGTGTGTGAGAGAGAGAGAGAGAGAGGGAGAGAGAGGAGGGGTGTATGTGTGTGTGCGTCTCTGTGTGTGTGAGAGAGAGATTGAGAGGGAGAGAGGGGGTATATGTGTGCGTGTGTGTGAGAGAGAGAGTGAGAGAGAGTGTGTGTGTGTGTGAGAGAGAGAGAGAGAGAGAGAGAGAGAGAGAGAGAGAGAGAGAGAGAGAGAGAGAGAGAGAGAGAGAGAGAGAGAGAGAGAGAGAGGCAAAAATAATTGACCGTCGGTCCACAATGGGGGTACAGTAAGTGAGCCTAAATTAACCTCCCAATTGATATTTTTCCTTTGTGCGTGTGTGGCGGAGATATGAATAAAAAAAAAGGAGAGACAGAAAGAGGTAGATAGAGAAAAACATCGGGAAGGGAAGCCAAAAATTTTCCTCAGAAGACCGCTCATCTTCTATTGTAAATAGCGATATAGAAATACTTTCACTGGAAGCCGGACAGAGGATTTTTATCCGCGCTTTACAAAGACTAGTCGGCACACCTCATACCGACACATGTCTTATTCTCAAGACACAAGATAATTCTTAATGTTAATTTAAAAACCTCTTAACCGACTTCTGTTATCATCTTCAAATCATCTCAGTTAATTGTGCTAATGAAGAGAGGAGTAACACAAGAGAGGAACAAAAAAATAGTTGACGCGTCTGACGCCTCGAGCAATCTAATCTGGTTGATTAAGAAACTGTTAAAGATGAAAAAAAAAAGGAATAGAACATATCTTTAATATTGAGATAACTTCATTGGAATAATATTTGCGTATGTCACTAACAATATGCAAACGTCGGAAAAGCATGTTGCATGAGATATGAAGCAATTACCAATAAAATATCTTATTATAATTCACCAAATGTCTGACCGTATGTGACAGCCTATCGCAAAAGAAAACATTCAATAAAATCCTACGCAATGTTCCTTAGGTACGGATTTAAGAATACGTTATGTTTTCAGCATATTAGTTTTTGAAACAACCCCCAGCGAGGGGTTGTAAGCCGGTTAGATTTAGGGAGTGTTGGTGGGGTACGTCTATTTGCGATTCATCTTGCAAAAATTATCTCTTACTTTTAATGACGTAATAAAATAATTTTTTTGAATTCATGTTTTCCAAATCAATTCTCAAAATGTGACGGTGAGATACGTTCTTTAATACATTTTTTGACATTGTATCGCGATGCCTATTAGGTTTTCATACATACATTGAATAGTGTTGTTTCGATGTAGCACGGTTAAAGAGGTATTTCCAAAACACGAAATTTTAGAGATTGGAAGTTATGTGGATTACATGGAGGGAAATTCAAGTATTCAAAATTTAGTGGGAATTTCTTTCACCTCTGGGGGTCAAAATCTTAGGGAATCTACTTTACATTTTAGGGGTCTGAATTGAGGAGCGGAATTTTTACTCTTTAAGGGAACAAAATCAAGAGGGAATTTTTATTTTCAATTTTAGGGGTTAAAATCGAGTGAGGATTTTTTTCACTTTTAGGGGTTTAAATTGAAGAGAATTCCTTTTCCATTTTAACGGTCAACATTGAGAAGGAACGTTTATCTTGATTTTGAGGGGTTTAAATCTAGAGGATTCTTTCCAACTATTAAGAATCTAAATCTAAGATTTTCTTTCACTTTTCATGGGTCTCAATCTAGGGGGATCCTTTTTCATATTCATGGAGGTGAAATTTTTTTTTCTCTTTTTGAGGTCAAAATCGAACATCTAGATCGAAGGGAATTAATCTTCTATTCTCAGAGTTCAAAATCAAAAAGGGAGACTGCTGTTCTTTTTCAGGGGTCGAAATCGAAATAAATTTTTATTTTTGTTTTCGGCGGTCGAAATCAAGTAGAATTTCTATCACTTCAGGAGTTAAAATTCACTTTTCAATGTCAGAATCAAAGGAATTTTTTTACTTTTATGAGTCGAAATCGAAGACAAGATATGCCCTATGTACGGGTATCTCAACTGACTTCTTTCTTTTAGATACATTTTGTTTGTGAAAGATACTCCCCAAAGTCCAATAACTGTCAATGCATCAGTTCTTTAGAGCAAGAATTGTTCCAATCGATACTATTTTATTATCTAACTTAATTATGGTCCTTTTGGAAAATTTACACCATATTTCTTTCACGTAATCTGTATAGTTTATATCGTTCTTTTTTATAGAATCAACTACCATCAGTACATGATCACTCTATCCAAGCAGAGACGTAGAAACGCCACCATTAATGATATTTTCATGATAAGATAGAAGCACCTGATCCAATAATGATTCCTATCAGACCCTATCAATTACTCTTCACCTAGTTGCAGTACCATCATTAATCATCATCAGTCTTTTAACGTCCGTCGTTTGACATAGACCTTCCCCAGGATTCGCCAGTACTTTCTGAATTTGTCTAGCTCGTCTCTCCATCTAATATTCTGATGGCCTTTGTTGCGCATGTAATCTCGGGGGATCTAAGTCGTGAGTCACGATGTCCATCGATTGTCCGCCATTCTTGCAAAATGTCCAGCCCACTGCCATTTGAGCTTTTTAATGGATTCTATGATGTCCTGGACTCTGGTCTTCTCCTAGATGTACTGTGTTGTCTTGTGGTCTTTCCTTTCAATTTGACACCTGAAAATTTTAGAAATGTTTTCTTTGCATGGTTCTCAATTAGTAGATCTGTTTCTTGGTTAGGTTCCATGATTCACTTCCATAAGTAACTATTGGGATGATGCATTGGTTGTACACGCTTCTTTTTCGGATAAATGGGATCTTCTCAGGTTGCGCTTGTTCTGCCAAAGGCTTGCCATCCTAGTGTGATTCTTCGCTTGATTTCTTCTTCTTTTGAGGAGCCTGATGAACTTTTTCTTACAAACAGATTCGAGTATTTTTGTAGTATAAGTTAAAAATGTACGGTATTTTCTGGACATTTATTTGTGTTTGTTTCCCAAAGGAACCTCTGGTAGATCAAAATCCCTTAGTACGTGCAGATTTTATGAGCTTTTAAGTTTTCGATTTGATGTGTTACATCAATCTATTCTAGTTGAGAGATGTTTGGGGGGGGGCAATAAAAACAAATCATCTCTAGTCTATGATTTATAAATTTCAAAGAAACCATCACTGAATCAGGTGCACTGAATTACTAATCGTACTCTGCATTGAATGATTGTTTCAACGTAGGTACACGAAAAACTACAAGATTTTCCTATATATCTAAAGATTTTCCAATCAAACTCCAGAATCATTTATTTCCTTAGTTAAATGTGTTTCTGATACCCATATTAATTTTGGATTGTAAAGTTCTCTTACAACTTGCAGCTGGTGCATCCTTTTCCAGACCATCAGCATTTGTATATAGTATAGTATACTTGAAGAGTTTGGTGAAAAGGAATATCTACAGCATAAATCTGGCTACTTTGGGAAGGTAGAACTCAATTCAGCTCCAGAACCTTTATCGTCGGATCTGGTACAGCTGTATCACTTGATAAACTTTATCTCTCATGTGCAGGTGAA
Organism: Thysanoteuthis rhombus; assembly: GCA_963457665.1. NCBI lineage: Eukaryota > Metazoa > Mollusca > Cephalopoda > Oegopsida > Thysanoteuthidae > Thysanoteuthis > Thysanoteuthis major. Next base: position 33,181,292 of record OY735200.1, read on the forward strand.
CTAAGTAAACTTACCCGTCGCTGTGGACTATGTCCTGACCATTCGGTATAAAATTGGGTATTTACATGTCTGAGTTAATTAAATCCTTTTTGTTAATTCTATATTTGGTGTAGTTGGAGTCGTAGACTTCACTGGATGGAAACCTTTCACTGGGTGGAAACTTTCGTCTTCAGGGTTGCTTTATCGTTTCTCTTGTGCTATGCTAACACTCTGGCCATATAGTTAGAGATTCAATCTGCATGAATTAAAGATGGTTAGTCAAAAGGCATCAAAGCAAAAAGCATCTATCAAAAGGACAGCACAGTTATACAGACCATTGCACATTACAACTACGTTCGCTCAAAAGGACAACACACACTGATTATGAATTTTGAACTGACTTGTATCAATCGAGTAATTCAATTTAGTATTCCTCATGAAATCCAAATGAAAACAAGTCTAAACGTGTTTTTATTTTTAATTCTCAACCATATGTCATAGGAAAAATTAGTAATGATATTTTAAAAAGTGATACTTTTATATGAAATAAGTAATATTTTGGGACATTCTTTGACAACTATCACAGTAATATCTATTCATCTTTGTTTTGAAGTGGCTCTCAGAATCATACAAAACCTGTGAAAAGCCTAGTTTTTATTTAAAAGGTATAGTTAAGTCTTCATCAGATTTTGCCACCATGAAATCGTGTAATGAATAAAAGGTATTAATTTCACTTTTTAGATATGTTTTTTGATTATACCCCTATGATTAGAAATGATATCAATTTAGACTCTTCGCATGACACAAAAAATGAAGTGAGAATTTTTGTTGATATAATTTTTTTCTAATGGATAGAGATGTTGAATTTCACAATCGCGAAAAGTGAAACTGAATCATGAAGGAATGGTATGCTAAAAGGTTAAAAAAAGACAAACAATTCTAGATTCTAAAATAAAATTATTCACACCTGTTCCGAAGACTGCAAATTAAAAAAAAAAGGAAATCAACGTTCAAACGATTTATTAATTCATTCTTTGAATATTCAAGAATCTTATCAATTTAAACAACGAAAAATTGTTCAAACCCATTATACCCCGTTGCAGTCATATTTTGTCGATAAAAGGTGCTATAAAAATAGCAAAAGATGAATCGCTTCTGAACACCTTCTTATGGGTTGGGAAAAAGTGTTCATTAAATCAATATTTTTTGAGAAAAATGAATTATTAAAAGCCCAACAAAAAAAGAGAAATAATAAAAAAACAGCCTTGTCTACCAAGTTTTGAAGTAAAGAGAGAATCAACTTAAACGTTTAAAAGTTGATCGTAAAATGAAATTAAGAGCTTTGAATTCCTCCAAAATTCCAAAAGAAATTCTAGGATCGATTTCACGTGACAACGAAATCTGATGAAAATCTAGTGATGTTTATCTCAATCTTAACTGATTTGCTTATATCTCGCACAATGACATCGCATTGTCTTCCCTGTCGTTGTGTAGAATCACTATCCAGCAGCTCAGTGAGATGGGTCGTAGCTTCTTCTATCATTATTTTTTTAATCAATATAGCTGTTTCTGCCCTTTCTTTCGTGAATAATGTAACGTTCTCAAATCACTGAACGTTTCTCGGATAGTGTTCTTTTACTGCAGTTAAAACTTTAGATATGATTCCACTCATTGTTTTATCATTTCGTTTATTTTGTCCATCATATCCTGTATATAACCAGTTGCCTGATCTTTGTCTCTCTCTTTGATGATATCCAGCAGTTTTTATCATGGGAAAAAACCGAAATAACTTGTCCACTGTTTTATTTTTTTCATTTCCAGCACTTGTATGGCCTGGTACCATTCTGTGTGCCACAAAGCATCACACTGTGCAAATTTCAGATTGATTTGCTTGTTTTCAATCATGCTATCGTATCGTTATCAGCTAAGTTATTATTTCGGCAAAATTTTCATGAAATGAACACTTTTGTTTGAATCGCTTTTTTAGAAGGGATAAGGGCCAAACGACTGTTTCAAATGCACAAATCTCTGATGGGTTCAACTTTTAATGCAGACACAAGAAAAAAATGATTGGGAAAAAATTTCTAAAATTTTCAGGTGTCACATTGAAAGGGAATATTTTTTTTCACTCCCAGGAGTCTAGAAGATTATTTTTAAGGGTCAGAATTGAAGGGGAAGATTTCTTTTCGTTTTCGGGGAACCAAATCGAATGGCAGATTTTTTCAATATTAGGCGAAAAAATTGAAAGGGAACTCTCATTTTTTTTCATTTTCAAGGGTCAAATTCATGTTGAATTCTTTCGAAATTCAGAAGTATTAATAGAAAGGGAACTTCTTTTCGTCTTTTAGGCTTAAAATCAAGAACTAATTTTTTCATTTCAAGTCATAGGAAAATATTAAGAGGAATGTTTTTTGCACTCCTTAGCGGCCAAAATCAAAGGCTGGACTTTTTATTTTTATTTCAATGATCAAAATCGGGGGGGGGGATTTCTCATTATTTTAGATTCATCCACTCAACTCTGGTCAATAGCCGAACTCTTTTTTAATATCTGCCCCCCCCAGACATCTTGTTTATTTTACGATTGATCCCATTTTTTAAACATTAACCCCTCTTATGTACATAACTCACTTTTGAAATGAGTGCCCTTCTTTTCGACATTGCACCCCGACTTTTTAACATTTTATCTCTCCTTTGAATTTTGTTTACCTTTTCTCAACATCAGTTTTCCTTTTTACAGTAGTCCTCCTCCTTTTAGAGATTAGTCTTACTTTTTTCTAACATAATCGCACTTAAAAAAAAAACTATAGCACCCCTTCCATGATCCTTTATTCAGAAATATTAACCCCTTTTTTACAATGGCCACCACCCTCTTTATATCAGCCAAACACCATTTTTTGCATTTGGTCTGCCCCCTTTCTTCTTGAACAGAGTAAAAAGAAAGTGGTATTAAATCAATTGTAAAAACATGTTAAACGCTCTCTGATTTCGATCCGTCTATCCTTCTATTTCTGTTTTGGACAGCAATTAAATGCGCCCACTCGAGAAGATATTTAGTCTGGTAAGATTAATTCATAATGCGTATCTTTAAAAATTATGATACGTAACCGAAATTCAAGCAATCAATATCTATGTATCCATTCTGAAGATACACTGCTTTTATCCGTCATAAATGATAATAGATAAACCAGGTCTACCTCTGCTGTAATGTTTGAGTAAAAGACCTGACCAGTCTCACATTTTATCATTCGTCTGTGACAATATTAGGATTAGTTGAGTGCCAATGTACAAAAATTGGGCATACTTTCTAGATTTGGTGTTAGCCGAGTTTCTAACTCTCATCGTATGTATATACTGTCTGGTAGAGAGAATTAATTTTGAGCTGAATGTGCTTTTTTCTGTAGAATAACTTAATCAGTTTTAATATCATACCATTTGCTCCGAATGCTTGCATTATTACAGATGATCAAGAGGGAAAAAAACCTGTTATCGCCCAGTGAAAGATATCGACCATGAATTATGAATTATGGTGATCCGAAATAAATCCATGGGTTCCAATGATCTTGAAAATTCGTTAGGAATCTTGGCAGATACGACGTTCAGGAAGTAAGAAGATACAGTTATTTTAAGAAACCAGTAAGACTAGATATATATAGTAGATTAGTGGAGGCGAAAGTAGTCATTACATTTGCTGGTAGCATCGATAACCTATTGCCTTTCATCGCACACACACGCACATGCACATACAGAGACCCCTCTCGCGCATGCACCGAATGGTTTTAGTAGGGTTTAAAATGGAGAACTGCGTCTGCTTATATTAACTTCGCACTAATGCTCCGGAGAAAGGCATGATTTACACCACCCTGTGCTGAACAGATATCTTAACAAAATGTCTAGCATACCACTAGAATATCAATGGTATTCAACAATGGTTAAAGGAGAAGATAGTGAGTGGGTAAGCATCTGGACAAACCACTCCTCCATAATTACCTTGCATGCTTAGACATTAACATGAAAGTTTTTATTGTCCGTCGTCGGACATAGACCTTCCCCAGGATTCGCCACACCTCGCTATTGTGCAGTTCGCGGAAGCAATATTTTCTGAACCTGTCCAATTCGTCTTGCCATCTCATATTCTGTCAGCCTGATTCCGATTTAGATCTCTGGGGATCCACGTTATGGGTATTGATGTCCATCGATTGTCTTTCATTCTTGAAACATGACCAGCCCATTGACATTAAAGTTCCCTATTGATTTCTATCATCTCTCAGATTTCTTTTTTTTCCTAACATATTGTGAGGTCTTGTGATATATCCATGTGATGTTGAGCCTGATTTTCTCACGTGTAAGTTGCATGGTTCTAAGTTTGCAGGTCAGTCTCTTAGTTAGGTCCCATGTCTCAGCTCCATATATGAGTATCGGAAGGATGCATTGGTTGTATACTTTTTGTTTCAGAACTAATGAGATTTATTTACCGTTCAAAGATGAGCTTACTCTACCGTAGGCTTGCCATTCTAGAGTGATTCTTCACCTGATTTCCCCTTCTTTTGAGGATTCCGTGGGGATTGGTTGTCTTTGGTAGATTCAGTGGTCTACTTAGTCCAGTTTTGTGTTCACGATGACTGACGCAAATTGAGATTTGATTCTCCCTAAATGCTGCGCAAAATGACTTCTTCAAAGAAAGAAATCATCAATGAACGTGAACTGAAATGAGTATTTATCAATGTTTCTGTGTGATGAAGAGATATTTCTTATTTCTGACGTTGAGCCATTTGAGAATGGCCGTTCAACACAAGTATCAAGTGAAAAACTCAGATGATGCTCTGAAAACTCTTTAATGCATCGGATGAGGGCTGGTCCAGATACAAATTTCCGAGAGTCTGCCGAATAGCGTTTCGACTATCAGCCAAGAATGAGAGTCGGAATCAACATAAATGGCACCAATATGGGATCAAAGAGGCACTGGTTTTGTGTTATGGTAACGCTCACACAACTTCAAAACAAAATAGCTCTAAGAGCAATTAATACCTGACCATTTAATGAGAAATATTGTTGGCTTCAGTATTGCCTTCACCTTCCTATTGAATATTGTCTGCTTATATTCTAATGATGGAGATAATAGATATCAAAATATTAACAAAACAAAACACATCCCTTGATTGATAACAGAACATTGATTTTCGACGAGTAAATTTTGTAATTATTAACGTACCAAAGGAAGGTCAGAGAAAATGATAGCGAGTGAGAATGATATATATATATATATAAATATATATATATAGACAGAGAGAGAGAGAGAGAGAGAGAGAGAGAGAGAGAGAGAGGGGGAGTAATGAGAGAATGACGGAGTAAGGAAAGAGAGAGGAGAGAAAGAAAGACGGGGTTAAATTTATCAGTAATGATGATGGAAAGATGCAAACAAGAAAGAGGAAATGAATTGATGTTGAAAGTAGATCTGTTGCAACAACTGCTATTGACCAACACCTCCGTTTTGGCAAATATCTGTCACCAAATCAGGTTCCTCATCAATCATTCTCTGTTTGAGATACGTTAAATAGCTACGAAAAAAAAGGAGACGATGCCGTCGTTAGTAAACGTCGTATTTGTGTTAATTAACGTACAGATAAATGTATGGGTAAATCAACATGTGAACTTATCTATCTATCCTTGCTTATTTATTTTTATTCATCTCAGTCTATAAAATCAGTCTCAGTCCTATCAGTTTCTTTCCCTTCGTCCCAATGTATCTGCTCTATTTCTATCTCCATGTCTGTTTGTTTTAATTTTTTTAAGCCTCTAACAGTTTATCACGTGTATGCTTGGTGGCTGAGATAATTGCATGTCTGCCTTTGTACTTGGCGTAGGTATTAAACTTCATGTATACTCAAGATCATGAATTCTGATTTTCTAGGAACAGTAGATATCTAACACTTGGAAATTTGGTACAATACAATCCTTATACCTTTCCAGCAGTCAGCATATTAATATATTCGTAAAATCTGCAATATCAGAAAATCTTATTCTCTCTCCCTCTATGACACTACTACTACTACTACTACTACTACTGAAAATAATAACTATGATAATAAACTGGACTGCAGAGACCCACTCTCGCTTTATTTCCGGTGGTAGTAACCAGCCGCTTGTGTAAGAATTGAAACCATTCAGACGCCGGCATCATTGAAGTCGTCGAAAATACCGAGTAATGTGTCGGAGATTGGGGAAGACCTGTCACGTGAACACCAGGATGCCCATAGAAATCTCACACTACAACCATTACTGCTACTAAGCAGAAGACAAAGCTCATCCCGTCTGCTTCCACTGCTTCGCTTATGCTATTTTGATTGATACTGATTGGGATATCATCATCATCATCATCAACATCATCATCAGCAGCAGCCTTTCAACATCCGTCATTGGAGATTGACCTATCCCAAGATCTGTCAGACCTCTCGATCATAAGCTTAGCGACGGTAATAATATCTCATTAACCTGTCTCAATAGTCATGACATCTTAATTTTGACCTGCCACAATTTCGCATATGATCTATGGGCATTCACGTTGTCATTCTTGTGACATGACTTGCCCACTGCCATTTAAGTTGTTGTGATATCTGATTTTTGTTGTTGTTTCATATCTGATTTTTTTCTCTTATATACTGCGCTATCTTCTGATCTCTCCATGTAGACTAGAGACTGATCTTTTATTGCGCACATCGTATGGTTCTTAGTTTTAGGGCCATTCTTTTGGTTAAAGTTCGGTTCTTTGTGTAATTTTGTTCAAATTTTCTTTTTTTGGGTGGTGGTGGCGGTGGTCAGGTAAACTTTTGAAAATCTTAGAGGATAACAAATCGAAAAAAAAATCTTTGATTCCATTTTCTCAGAAGCCACTAGGGTGACCACATTGGGTTTTCTAATGGCGACCTTTCGAATACCAGCTTCTTCATATCTCTAATCCTAGATAACCCAAGATCAAGCTACCAGTGGCAAAATCTACATTTTGGGGGACAAGGAATCTAATGGTAGAATAAACAAAGCAGCCTGGCTGAACTTCTGCCTCAAAACGACGATCTGGACCTAAAGGTGCTGCAGCCCCCCCCTTCAAACTAGCACAGGGATAGAAGATCTACTATTTACATTAGTCTCATGCACTCTATACTTACCAAAGGGGATCAACAAAATCCCTCAACTGAGATGGCACTATTTTCTTAAACCACATGGCTGAAAGTGAAAAGCTTCGATCAACACTTTGGTGCTCTCAAAAAACATGTCCTATGAGTCAATATCCAGACCAGTCGCTGGGGTCAGGCAGACATCGCACAGCAGAAGTTTCTTGATCCACTACAGAACGGATACTACTTGAACAAAGATGACCACTTAAAATCAATAACAATTAAGTCCTTTCTAGCACCAGAGTCCATCATTTAAATGGTCAAATGTCAATGTAAAACGGACTGCACCTCGCAGAAATGTTCGTGCGAGTCTGAGGACCTACCTTACAAGGAAGTACGTCAGTATAACACTGACTACCTGATTAATGAGTACTGAAGAATATTACATAGGTTAGTGACACTGATAATGATATTGAGGGTAATGGATATGTGTAGGCAGGTCTACAGAACCGCAGATATGACTGCTCGATTGTATTTTGAGTGTAGAAATCTTAAATATAATTTTTCCACTAAATCCTAAATGGTTACTGTTTTTTACCATCAATACCTGCTTGTAATTAGCACAGGTGAAATCCTTGCTGCTGAAATATTGGTTCAAATCATAGCCATAGGTAATATAGGAGTCAGCATGATGACAATCACATGAAAAATCAGTTACCTGTATAGGAAATCCAAATGTCAATTCACATATGTCATTGACAATCTATATGTATTTGCAGTTAGCGCTATAAGATTCTTAGCTATTGTAGATAATATATCCCCTCTCAATTGCGTTATTTTGTGAAATTATCAGCAGAGACGCCACAATCGTCTGCTTCGGAGTTAAGATTCTGCTCAGTTGCTTTGTCTATTTAACCATTGGATATCTCGCCCTTTCCCCAAAATGTAAATTTGTTCAGTGGAATATTGAACCCAGTTCATCTACAATTTGTGATATTCAAAATATAGTGATAGGAAGTTGTTATTCTAAAAAAATCTAAGATGGCTGCCGTACTAGCTTCTGAGAGAGCAGAATCAAATTTTTCTGATTTGCAATCCTATAAGGTTTCCAAAAAAAAAACAAAAAAACGTATAGTTTACCTAATCCCTATAAAAGGTTTGAACATAATTATTTTTGGACATTGTAGACTAAACTATGTGGTTCCAAGGGTGATTATCGAGAGAATGTATGGGTTGTAAGTCAGTCTTATAACGGGATCGTCTTATCCTTTTAGATCTTTACCAAAAGCTTGTCAACCTAGACTGATTCTTCGTTTGATTTCTTCTTTCGATTATTTCATGAAGACTCTTCATCCTAGGTAGATGTTCTGTTCTACTTTGTCAGCTTCTGTTTATTCGATTCTGACTTTTGTGTATTTGTCCCCAGCATGTTTGTTGCAAATGACATTTGTTTCACTGAAGTTCATAAGAAGGATTAATTTCTCCGCTTAGCTCGTCTAACATTATCCAGAGTTGATGGAGGTTCTTGGCAACTAAGACAATATCGTCAGAAAACTTAAGGTTGCTCAAGTATTCGACATCAATTCTGATTTCTTTTTTTTGTCCAGTCTAAGTTTCGTAAGATCGTTTCCATTTAATTATCCACAAACTCTTGGATACTGCAAATTTAGAAGTACAATAAAGTAATGGGCTTAGAGCTGTTGTGCCACAATGCAATTCTTCCATCCTTGCATGCGTTTACAAGCAGGTATGTTTTTGTATATGCATAAATGAGAATACTATGATAAGCTCAGGTAACCACAGGGATCCAATAGTGAGAGCGCAATGATCTAAGTTACAACACTAAGGTAGACTTTGCAAAGGTAAATTGCTGAACATAATTTCTCGTGCAGCGCTTTATATAAGTATATATATATGTATGCTTATTTGCTAAGTTAAACTTAGTAAGGCTCAGTAATAGGACACAATGAGAATCGAACTCACTAAACTAACGAACTGGTCTACTAGACGATTTTTTTAAACAATGTACAGCTATAAGGGCATTGTACGTGTGCATGAATACGTATGAGCGTTTATGCATGTGTACGTGATTGCCTCTTTGTACATACAAACACGTACATGTGTATACGTGTAAGTGTGTACATATACATATGTGTGTGTGTGTGTGTTTGTATACAGAAAGAAAGAATTGGTTATAGGAAAGACAGTTATATAGGAAAGAGATGGAAAAATGTCAAAACCTCATTTTATAATACAAAGAGGAATATACAAAAGCTGAACCTACAGAAAAAAGGCCAAGAAAAAAAATGATTAAAGAAATCAAAGCAAGAAATAAGCTAAAATATTGGACCTTTCCCTCGTTCTCTGCAGACGAACATTACAACGTAATTGGCTTTTTCCTCGTATACGTTTTATGTCATTGTGCATTTGTACGTGGGCGAAAACAGGAGAAATATTCCACTAGACAACGAGCAAAAAGACGTCGGTCTGAAATGTTGAGGAGGTAAAGTTACAAAAGAATTAAGAGGGTGAATAAGAGTGAACATTGATACTCCTTATGATAAGAGAAGGGATGATGGTGAAACAGAAAGGTAAAATACAAAAAGAATTGAAAGACTCTTTGAGATAAACGAGAATGAAGATAAACAAGAGCTGAAGGAAAATGCTAGAGAGGAAGAAAGAAGTAAATTTGATAATAATAATAATAAAAGAAGAATAAGGCAAATTCGATTAAGGATCAAAAACAGGCACAGAATAATAAGTAGCAACGGAGAAGAAGAAAAGAAGAAAATGAAGAAGGAGGTAAAAGGAAAGAAGGACAAATAATGTTATGGTTAAAATAAGTCGAAGTAGTAACTCAATAAAAAGAAGAGAAAAAAAAGGAAAGAAAGAAGATGTATCATGATGAAAAAAACGTTGATTCTGAAAGAACATGGCAAGGGAAAATAAGTAAAATGGAAAGAGAAACTTTAAAAGAATTGTTATTATAAATAATAATGATAAAAGAAGAAGAAGAAGAAGAAGAAGAAGAAGAAGAAGAAGAAGAAGAAGAAGAAGAAGAAGAAGAAGAAGAAGAAGAAGAAGATGGAGAAGAATTACATGTAGGATGCAAAATACCATATTGGTTATATAATAAGTAAAGAACATGAAAAAAGACAAGAATAAGCACCCAAAGGAAATAGGCTGGAAAAGAAAACTGGAAAGAAAAAAGAATTAATCTCATACTGAGAGAAAGAACAAGTTAAACAAATATGAACGTGTCAAAATAGTAGTAGTAATAGTAGTTGTAAGTGTAGTCGTAGAAAGGTCGCAATCATGTCTGGTCGGCTGTGTAATCTGTCCGATTTATCTCTGCCGCCGCTGCCTCGCTTTCATGTCGGTCTTTCTTCAGTAGATATATCCATTGATTCAGAAAAATACAGTTTCTACGTCTTTCGGTATAACAACTTTATTCCCAGGTTTAATCCGAGGTGAAGATCACTGCAAAAGCTCTTTGCAAATATCACTTCTGTTAGTTAATGTCTGAAATTGAGAAGGGGTCACTATAAGTTGTATATGTAATCTTCTGTTCTTTTAGTCGCCAAATATTACATTGTGGGGAAGGTTGTAATGAACTGCTCTCGTCGAGACAGGATATTACTTGTTCTTCGGAACATATCTGTAAGGAGCTCGATTTGCCTTTTCAAATCGAACAAAACACAAGACTCAACTGCCGACCATTTATGCGCACTGGCCTTCAGCCGAACAGAAGTGGCAACAGGTGACGGCACAGTTGCAGTGAGAGTAGTCTTTATCAGACTAACCGTCACTAAAGATATATATCCGCACAAACTATTGTATCATGTTTGACAATCTTTGTAATATCACAAGTTATGGACTAAATCGTGTCATGTAAAAGAAAGTAATGATATAAAAAATATATATCAATGTTGTCCATAGTTGTAGGTACTTATATGGAAACAACCGTGGAACTCTGTTTAAAATACATGTAATTTTATTCTAGACATCAATATAATTACTCAAAACGTGTGAACTTTCATTCAATTTTATTGACACTTTTAAAAAAAACATAAGTTCTTTTAGTCAAAACAATTAAAGCGTTATCATCTGAGATTCGTTTTTCTTATGAATGTTGAAAACCACAAAAAATGACCCTGTACATTCATACCAAGCAACTTATTCATTGAAGCAAAAAATGAGGACACATCGATTGAAATTAAGCTTGTCTCATGACTGAGTTGTATATTTACTACCATTCATTCCATGATAGCAGCCCTGGTCTTGAAAACTTATTTTCAAGACAGGAAGCCATGTTTCCATTGCAGAGAATAGTGCAACACCATTTTCTCACCTCCGATTCCCGTCATTAGTCTTTGTGCCGTACATAAGAATGCTTACTGAATAAGGCAACATTATAATTCATAGGTAACCGTTACTTTTGAAAGGGATAGTTGCATCTGATAAATTTCTAGTACGGGACGTCTGAGAGTAGAGATAATCACGAGTTAAAGGCAATGAATGTGACCCGTCGACGTCGGTAGAAAACTCTACCCAAAACCTAAGAGTAATTCTACTATTAAAATTTTGAGACAGGAAATCTTTATCATTCCATGAATCTTTTCAGACAAGTATCTTTATCTGTATTAGAATTATTGAAATATAAGGAGATTTAATAAAGTGAACTTTTACTTGAACGTTACTAAAAACGTTAAAAATTTACTTGAACGTCACTAAAAAAACAATATCAGAACTGGCCTACCAACAGACCGATGGAGAGAAAGCTTCTAAAATTATTATTTTGTCTGGAGAAGGTCCAACAAAAAGTTTAGTTAATCCTTAAGGGTACTTTTTTTCATATCGAGTTACTTTCATTTCTGACGTATTGCTGTTATTCAATGAGATGTTTTTGACTAGTTTCCTCATCCTTGTATTTTTTATATCTCAAACATGGCACTAGCCAGAATTTCTAAAGCATCTGTTCAGTTTACTAACCTTTAAGGAGTTTTAAGTGGAATTCTTTATTCCAGAATTGAGTTATATTGTTATTGTATGTGATGAGACCACAAAGCAGATGAGGATACTAATCATTGGAATATAAGGGTAATACTTTTGGTTGGAAAAAGTTAGGAAAAAAGGTTTACAAAATAATTTACCACGTACCTTTTGACAAATCAAAATTTAAGTAATGTAAAATATCAGTGATATAAAATATCAATACTGAGTCATTACAGAGAGAGAGAGAGAGAGAGAGAGAGAGAGAAGAGAGAGAGAGAGAGAGAGAGAGAGAGAGAGAGAGAGAGAGAGAGAGAGAGAGAGAGACCCTGGAATCATTCCTTTATAACTGCGTTAATATTTTTTTTATTTACAGAATATTTGGAAAAACAATGATAATATATAACGGTCATGCGATTGCAAACAAGTCTTAGAATAAAATCACTTATCCAAGTTTCTGTTCTTGACCATTTTGTGTGGCTTTATGGTCCATGAATTCTTACGAGATAGCCTCTAATGCTCACGGTTAAATCATTCTGAAAGCATGAAATCCCCCCTACGATCACCGAAGTCAAATGGTGACAAGCCTATTCTAGTGCTTGAATTGGTTACTGCTTAGAAACACCAGGATATACGAGCAATTTTTTTCCTTTAATCAGACTTAACAAGACTTTTGAAAAATATTAAGGTAGATGATCTCAGTTTCCGATATTCAAGATTATGAGCGTAGCTTTATACTTTTTTAAATGTAAATTTTTTATCTCCTTTGATTGCGCATAAGGTGTTTGAATTATGAAATATAGCAAATTGATTTCAACATAATTGTAATTTGTTCAACGCTTTGACACACATTTGACAGTGTCTTGTTAGATTCTCTAGTAATAATAGTTTATGAGCCAGGCCACATACGGTGTTTTATGACTGGCTAGACATCTCCAGTTCACAGTTTGGCATGATAACCATTGCAGACTGGCAGCTTAGCGGTAGATACCATGACTTTTAATCCTTAACCTATAAGAGGCGTTCTGAAAAATGGAGATGGCTGTCCACACGATATATCCGAAAGTTACCTCGAAAGTTAACGGTGGGAAATGAAGTCAGGAAGAATTGATCAAATTTTGGATTGGATCAAGGAATCATTTTTTGATGGATAGATATCTTCCTGTTTTATTCACATAAATACATACATACACTCCTGGCTGTCCCCACGATATCTCAGAAAAACTAATGCAATTAGTTTTTGTAGAAGGGTATGCAGTAAGGTCAGGTTGTTTTTTTGTTGTTGTGTTTCGAATATGTATACATCCCTGAGTGTCCATGCAATATCTTCGAAGGTTTTCAACGGATTACGATTAGATTTTGTGGAAATGTGGATAATGTCGTCAGGTAACGTTGGTCGAAGCTTGGCGACAATAGAAGACAAAATCAATACTACAACATGGTAAATTACAAAAAGATAAAAAAACATCAAAGACAAAACCCAAGTATGCAGATATCCACGATATTTTCATTACCTAGAAAGGCATCTGATCGGAATTTGCATATCGATTGTTATGTCTAGGGGGGTTGCGAACGATGTATCACTGTTGAATGTGAGCGATCCATCTTTGAGATAAGTCCTCCACGTCAATCCTCCGTTTCAGAGTCAGTGAGATAGGTCTCCTTGAACATTGTGTCCGTGTCCTCTTTTGGGGGTTGATTGTAACGTTTGCAACTTGCACATGTTTAAAATATTTCAAACCGTTGCTCATGCACTGGTATTTAAGAAGCTTGCATATACATTTTCAGTAACGGGAGAGCAGCTGCAGCACTACCCCAAGAGCTGGGGAACCCCATATCCATTCCATAGAGAGCTAGCCATCATTATTTCGGGCCCAGCCATGCTCGACTGTGCTCAAGATTTGTGGATGTTGCTGAAAACCGCCTCTCCCGATGCCAGCCTGATAGTTGGTACGCATGTCATGCATGGCAATAACTGGTTAGACTGGCCATGCGCAGAGAAGCTGCAATATATTCCAAACCATATTTCTAGCAACACACACACACACACACACGTATACACAGACTTAGAGACTGACAGACAGACATGCACAATATACACATACATGTGCACACTCATACAGGATCTTACTCACAGTTTAGCCAAGTTAATACAATATACATCTATAACTCAAGGCGAAAGGCAACTAATCTCTGTCTCGTATTCTAGAGATCTCTGTTTTGAAAGAAATCGCAGTGTTTTCTTTCTTGTTTTATTTTATTAGTCATTGGATCAAAGGAAGCTAAGATGCATCGTGTCATTGCATTATAAAGAACTGCGTCCCGCTGGAAAATCAACATTCAGGAATTCTATTTAAACATTCATTTTGTTACAATACTGAATCTTGCGGTTAAAACCCATTTGTAAAAACACAATCCATCTATTCTTATCCGAGTCAATAAACTAAAAATACCTATCTATTCTTACATGCCATGTTCAATAAAACAGAATATATATATATATATATATATATATATATATATATATATATATATATGTATATATATATATGTGTGTGTGTGTGTATGTGTGTGTGTGTGTGTGTGCACGCGTAAAATGTGTACGCATGTGTGCATAAAGCAATTATATCTATCTTCTATTCTTATGCATTCACATCTGTAAACTAGAAATAGATGGAAGTTTTGAAGTGAACTTCAGCATAAAAAAAAGATGCCAACAAAACATACAAGAAGTAAAAACCACTGAAAGAAGCAAACAACGCCGTGTGTAGGAAATCATAGGGAGAACGAACATTTTTGTTGTATTTGAATTTTGACTGATGACTTTTATTTGGCCTAAGAGGAACGTTTACGCTTCAATTACTGATGTTGTATAAACGGCAAGAGAAAGACATTTTCGAGAATTCCAGCAACATTCCAATTTCCTTGCAATTTGAACCACAAAAAGGGTAAAGGTAAAAAGAAACTTTCAAAAGAAAAAAAAAAAAAGACTTCTACTGAAAGAAAAAGAAAAAATGATCATAAAAATTATCTGCCAAACTCCGACCTCAAAGTGCTTCAGAAAAAAACATATGACGCAATAGACCAGCTTTTTGAAAAAACAGTCGATGTGAAAAAGTAGCGAAGAAGAGGAGAGGTTTAAAAAAGGAGGAATGATGATCTCATAATGATTTCAAAATAATTTTTTAAAGTTCTTTTTGAATGAACCCGCTGAAGAAAATTATGTGCCGAACTATCAGCAATACCATATTGGGAACCTAACCATAGGAATAAGATTTTAGTTTTATACGTAAAAGTATTCGAAGATTTCTTCAATGACTGTTTAGACGTCTTTCAGTGTTTATTATTTTACTTTACTCTTATAAAGATACTGGAGCTATGGGATTCCAAATTTAGAAAAAACTACGAACAGTTGCAAGACATTACAGTGGTAGCTAGAGAAAACTTAATCTAATCTCCTCGTATACACCAGCATCACGTCATCCGGGAAAATAATAGCTGTGGATTTTCGAACATTTATATCTTTATTTAAGCTCAAAATAAAGAAGAATTGATAATGTACATTGATCTTATCTGCAGATAAACAAAGGCCATGCATGATAAACTTTGAATGTTATTACTGAATATGTATATGATCGAAAATGAAATTAACATGAATAACAATAAGGAATAATGTTCAAGGATTAAGTCTCCAAAAAGACCATGAAAGTAAAGGCTAGGATCTTGAAGGGTATGACAAATCCATTTATCCAAGACACATATGAAAGTTAGAGGAAGACCACGAAAGCCAAATAAAAAAAACATAACAATTGACTGGAAATAGTTTGGGATGAATAGATACATATTGAATAGCACCCTGCCAATGTGCTTGAAGCATAAATAAACATGGAAACAAAAAGAACGAACTGAGAAACAATTCAAAATAGCACAAAGAACCATGGTAAGAGCAATGCTAGAGATGACTAAGAGATTGACAAAGATCAACATGGATTAGTGGAAAGACTAGAATATATATATATATATATATATATATATAAATACATATATATATATATATATATATATATATATATATATATATATATATATATATATATATATATATATATATATATATATATATATATATATATATATATATATATATATATATATATATATATATATATATATATATATATATATATATATGCATTAATTCTGGAATGGAGCACTTTGAAGTATGCTTAAGTGAATATATCACTTAATTTGATATTACTGATCGTCCAGTTCTACTTAGGGCAGGACTTGACTGTTTGCCTTTGGTTCTGAAGTGAAGGTTTCGATCCCTCCTTTTGGTACTGGAACGGATGTTGTATAGTTTACAGCTACACTGAACCTATTTTATTAGGTAATTTATTCCTAATAATTCAAGTATTCTGAGTTTTAAAAAATCTCAACTCAACATTAACGATTTCTTTCCTTTACATACACACCCATTTTCTGTATTATTTTAGTTTCAAACCATTCTGTGTCGTATTATTCATAGGTGTGTCATATTAGCCGAACAGATAACTATTCAACCATACACTGATCCAATCAAACATACTAACTTACATATATGGCTTTTATATGAATAGATTACAATATACCTGTAGAATTATGGTGATATTTATGTATGTATTGGCAGGAGTAGTAGTTGATTTAATTATGAAATACAGGTTTAATTATAGCTTATGAAAACTAATTGTGTAACATAAATAAATATATGAACTTTTGCATCACATTATACCAGTTGCAAATTTCTTACAATGCTTTTTCTATTGCGATTTTGAGGATGATAGATTATGACATCCGGGGACTGAAAGATGATAATTTTACCGCCCGACTACTGGATGTACTAAATTCTAGCATCCAGTCAATGAAATTCCCTCAATTTCAACATTTTATTACATAAATATGTTTAACTAGCAGCGATTCCAGGTGTTACTACAGAAAAAAATAAATTCACGCCCCAAGGCGACACCTCGCCCCTTCCATAAAATTAAGCAATTTTTCTACGCTCATGTCAAATTTGAAGGTAATATATATATATATATATATATATATATATATATATATATATATATATATATATATAATCGATTTTTTACTTGCAAATTGTTATGAAAAAATCCGCCTGTTTTTGCTGAATCATTAACCCCAAACGGATGAAAAAAAAAAGAAAAAATAGAAAGTACTGTTTGTGAAACTTAATATAACATTTTCATAGTGTATTTGTAAGTCAGGTGTAGCATATGCTTTGAGTAAGAAAGAATGAAGATCCAGTAACTTCTCCATTCCAACAAACCCCCACGTTCAACTCACAAAGGCAGTGACTGATCAAATCCGCACATGTCAGTACATGACAATGCCCGTGAAGCCGAAGGAAAGCTGAATCAGCAAATGGTTATATTTCCCAAACAACAACAGGATTCTTAGGTCTGTCAGATAATCCCAAAATGCACTTCAATCTCTTAGTTGAAAATCGTTATGTAACGATCACTGCACAATTGGGATCTGACGCAATTTTTTCCTGTACGTAATCGCTTTCTAATTAATAGCTCTTCAGAAGCATTCTATTCTCTAACCAAATGACCATCAGACTTTGAAATTAGAATACTGATCATGGTTTCATGGTACATTAACGGCTATATAAAAAAAAAATATTGGTTTCTGTTTGTTAGAAATTTCGAATTGTTTTAAATCCTTTGGTAAACTTCGTCTTTCCAGAATTTTGCGCAGTGAGAGTGCTCGATTACTTTGAGTTTTCCAGAAACCTATCAATTTTGTCATTACCTTCTGAAGCAGAGATTTGAGTTTTTCAAGGATAAAAAACACAAAGGGGAAGAGAAAAAGAAATAGAAATAAAAAGAATAAAAAATGAGCAAGAGAGAGGAAAGGAGGAAGAAGGAAAGAAGACAGGAAATAAATAGATGGAGGGAGAGAAAGAGAAAACGAGAGAGAGAGAGAGAGAGAGAGAGAGGATTTTGACAAAGTAAACAATCATTAACCGATAGAATTCTTCCAATGACCTTTCTAATGACACTCACATCTCCTATTCACCGTCCGAATGGGCTCCAGGTGCAGGCATGCATTAGCGTGTGTTATTCAAGTGACTGTTCCTGAAGTATGCATTTGCCTATGCTCCTCTTCTTTGTCAATTCCAACACTGGCAATTCCATCAGGTGGTCACTGGGAAGAATAATAGTTGTTTTATTACAGCTGATGCAGTATTACACCTCAATATATAGATATTACTATTCTAACAATCGAAATTTGAAACGCAGAAATAGAGGAAGTTGACCACTACATCTACTTAGGACAACAAGTCTCCGTGAAATCATCAAAAGACGGACAAATCAAGCAAATAATTACTCCAGGGTGGCAATCTTTAGCAGGCCAAGCTTTATCTTCAAGGACAAGAAAATCTCACTAATTCTGAAAAGAAAAGTATGCAATCAGAGCATCCTCCCAATAGTCACCTATGGAGCTGAAACTAAGAACCTAATCATGAGAATGACCCTCAAACTAACAAGCATGCAACATGCACATGAAAGAATCATGCTCAATATCACATGAAGACAGCTCAAGAAAGCACAATGTATTTGCGGAAAATGGGAATCTGAAACATCATAAAATCTATAAGAAACTTTAAATGGCAATGGGCTAGTCATGTTGTAAGAATGGAAGACAACCAATGGACATCACGACTCATAACATAGATCTCTAGAGATCAAATGCGTAATCAAGGCTGGCAGGATACAAAATGGAGAAACGAACCAGACAAGTTCAGAAAGTTTTAGCTCTGCAACACTCATGATAAAAAGATGTGGCAAATCCTACGAAAGTTCTATGTCCAACGACGGACGATAAAAGAATGATGATGATGATGATGATGATGATGATGATAATGACGATGATGATTATTATTATCATTTTACAATCTTGCCCGACGACCTTATTCCCATATTTGAGTGTCACTTTCGCACACAGCCTGTTCATATTGAAGGCATTGATTCTAATTTCATTGGATCACACAAGCAATGTCTTTGATTATTTGAGTACATCTAGGCCCTTTACTATTAGGTTGTTAAACTTGAAACGTGGATTATGACATCATCCTTACTATAATTTGCAAAATATACGTACATGCGCGCGCGTGTGTATATGTATATACAGCAAGACAATTCGAATACCAGCCATTGTACGAAATTGATATTCACCAGAATTGTTGGTTCCTGCAACGAAAGTTTCAGTGTCAAGTATTGAGTCGTTTGGATCAATTATTCTCGATACAAGAGAGATGGGCTCGATACTCAATAAAAAAAAGATCTATACTCAATGAACAGATGACAATAATTTTTTTTTACTGTTTTACGACTAACGATATTTAAATGTTTTGATTGTTGTTATTAATGATACCTTGAGTTATCCTAAAATTGTAAGATATGCTTACGAAATTATATTTTTTTCAGAAATGATGTGAATAGCGGTATAATTCGTTATTATCGGCGGTGTCTGAGAAATTATTAGTGATACTGTCACCCTTCAAATAGATTTGGTCATAATGATAGGACATAGTGATAAACCATGAAGAAGAGCATCTTTCCAAACATCCTGAACATTACATACGAAATAAATAGGAAAGCCATAACTCGTTGTTGTATTTGTGACCACAAAATATAAAATATACATAGAAACGACACACTATCGTTTGGGGATTTTCGCGAATACATCATTGCATTAAATCGGTTAATTATTTGATTAGATATTTACCGTTTTTCTGTAGTTGTTTATATCATCCCCGTCTAACTTAAAAAAAAAAACAACGACATTTCATATGAAACAACTTGATACTATGTCGTATTTAGAGTCACTATTTTGAAACCTGGCCGTCAGCAGTTTGAATAATTTAGTGCGTTTGCTTGCTTTAAAGAAAAACATGTAACTAAAATAACATTGGAAACAAAAAAACAAAAAACAAACAAAAACAAGGCAATTATTCGTACGCATATGCACTCACAAGCAAGGTTGGAAGTATAATAGGAGAAAATGCTGATTAGCTAATCATCAGCCATCTTGAACTTGTCTTCTTTCTTCAGGTAATCTCCAAGACATAGGAGAGGGAAAGTAGCTGGAAACAGAGAGATACGTTTTCTCAAAAATTGATGAAGAGGTAATAATAACAATTTTTTTCTGCCTAGAATCTATCCAGTCACTTTGAATATCTCCAGAAAATGACGTATCTTAGCAAAAATCAGAGGGGACTTGCCTGCACATTTGTTGATGGATATTGCAGTATGTAGCTACTTAGTTGACAGTGAGATGCCTTCAAGTGAGAATTCATATAGTGTGACTGTTCACAATGACTGACCGAGTTATCATTCAAGTCAGTTTTTTTTCCGACAAAACAGCCGGTCTGTCTGTAGAGTTCAGACTTGTCTTCTTTCAGCTTCTGACTTTTCCAAAAGAGGTTTCAGACTGTAAATGAGATTAAGGGAGGGGGGTGCAATAAGGTAGTTGAAGGTGACTCCGAATATTGACTAGACAGACTGTTTTGAAAATTGAATTGGACGTTAGAGTAATTGTCAGGAGTTTCAGAGTGGAGTACTTTGAAAGGACTAAGACGCTATTCCGCTGGGTAAGTTATTTTTCATTAATGTTAATTAATTAATTGATTAATTAATACCTCTTAATATTATTAAAAAAATACCTGAAACACCTCTGATATCATCAATCAGGACTTTCATACCAGTTATATACGGTCATTTCTTTTTCTTCACATATTCATCGAGTAATTTATGGTGTAAACATTGCTACTTTTATCAAGCAATTCCATCAAATCGATGCACAATGATTGTAAGAGTTTTATAACGATTGTGAGTTACAAATGAATAGACGCTTGCTAACTTAAATTATTGAAAAATGATTTATTTCAGTGAATACGTCAGTTGTTGAGATATTACTTCGATATTTGGGCGTTTAGTGTATACCCAGCGATCAATAATTCGCTATTACCATTTTCATCAACTTCGGATGAAATATTGTCAGAAAATATCGATGATCGAGCGCTACAGCCCATAAGAATATTTTGAATATTTTCTCCGTTTGTGATTTTCTATTCAAGAAAATTACCATTTTGTTTTTAATAACATTTTTTTCAGATTTATTCTACTCGATATTTGGTAGCTAAGAGCCTGCAAGAGTCTTCAAACAGATACGAAGCCTTTTCATAATTGAAATGGCAGCTTCGCCCAACATGCAGCATCCGGGCTTCTCGTTTTGCTTACCTTATGAACGCATTGATACTAAAGTATATATTAAGCGATAGCACGTTTTGTAAACTTATTACGGAATGTTTGGAAGAAAGACACTTGAATAATAGCAGTATCATTTTCATTTATATGGTTGCACGTTTATCCAGATCCTCACACATTGTCTCTCTGGACTACCAAGTCTGCGCTTGTGTAACATTGATATCTTGTTTCAGAGATTAGTATCTCGTATCGTAAATTCATTTTTTTTTTACTTTGTGCCTTTTTCTAACGAACCAACCAACACTTGTTTCAAGCTACAGTTTTAATAGCAACTGCTGTATGGTAGATATTGTTAAGTACATTTACATAAGGAGGATAAAGTACGTGACTTATGCATGATGCAGCATCTTATGAACATATTATTGTTTTTTTTCACCGTTGCTGGCGAACGTCTACTCTTACAATGATTTGTTTCTACACATGTATTGAAAGTTTACTACCTGGAAAGATGAGCTGTTTCTTTCAAATGCACAAATGAAATTTATCAGCTTACGTGAATCACCAAAGAGGCAAGCTTTTTTCTGAGATATAAACTCAACTTTATTTACCCTACTACACCAAAAGCATTTGGTAGTAAAAACTTGCAAAATCCTTTGGATGATGATTCCCCTTAATCAAGGTTGGAATTTGCTAAAATACTCGTTGTTAATCCCTCAAAAGTATAATACGTTCGAGAAGTATTAGAGAAGATTACACACACACTGGGAAAATGGGTTCCACAATCCAATTGTCACATTGAAACATTGGACAGCATCTAACAACCTGCATTTCATTTCTTGCAAGAAATTTAAAAAAAATTGTGGACGATTGTCACCGAAGAGAACAATGGGTTCTCTAAAATAATCTGAAGCATAAAAAATCATGGTTTTCAGACTCTGTTAACCTCCTCGGAAGAATGTTGCACTTTCACGTTATGTCGAAACAGCAGTTCTGGTATCATCACGAAACTCAAATTGTGCCATTTTCAAATGCTCTTTGAGTTTGGGGAACGAAAAAAATCTGAAAGTCTGCGATCAGGACTGTAGTTTGGAATGGGTTCAGGTTACACAACAACATTGTCGCAATACAGCCCTCGCTACTCTCGAAAAATGAGCGGATGCATTGTAGGGATGTAGCAATATACTTGGTGCAACTACCCTGTCCGTACTCTCACTGATTCAGTTTTCAATTTTCTTAAAGCTCCCTCATAATAGGCCGGTATATCTTCCAGTGTTTTCCGAGAAAATCACTCTTTAAAATACAAAAATAGACACACTAAAATTCTGAGCCAACCTCTCTGCCTTGAATTCGACAAACCTAGCAGTTCTCCCCAGAAGTGACTGTTTTGGTTTGAATTTGCTATCTTGACTGTTTTGGCGGATCCAAGATTCGTTATGATTCATTCCATTGAATTGCCTTCACCTGCTTCAATCTTGTTCAAAAGACTGAGGGAAAATCGATTATTTGAGCTCTCTGATTTTTGTGCAACGCTTTTGGCATCAATCGTGCCCATAGCATGCTGAGTTCAAAATATTTGCTTAAAATTGAGAATGCCGAACCATGTGAAATTCTAACTTCAATAGCTATCACATCCATAGTAATTCGGCGATTGCTTTCAGAAAGTTTTCGATTCGAGCCACAATCTTCTTCATTCGTTGAGATAGACATCTTTTCCTTCTTGGTTCATCTTTGAGGTCTTCCCGACCTTTTCTAAAAAGTAATGTCAATCTAAAAAGGCTGTTTTATGTAGGACAGAACCCCCATAAAACTGTTGCAAAGTTTCAATGCTTTGAAGAGATTTCCATTCGAGTCTTGTTTAACATTTGATACTTTCATGACACAAATGTCTCCTTTTTTTGAACACACGCCAACAATACAAAAACATATGATTAACTGACTGAACATGTCTTCAGCCATCTAATGATCCCAGATAATGCTTGAACTCGTTTTGTTTGGGATAAAGACGTCCCTGAAAAAAACTGGTACATTAGTATCACTACTATTGACTTACCTACTTGAGCCAATACACATGACTCATCTGCATTACTCGACCTAAGGTTTGAACTCGAAGGCTCCGAGCAATTTAGTGGAAACGCTTACCCCTTCGGCGATGCGTCCCGTGTAAAAATGGACTAATGGATCTGATGCAACTTGGTGTCGCTTATCTACCTCTCCAACTGAAATAAAATGCGTCATGCATTTTATTAAACAAAAGGCTGATTGTTTTGGAAAATCGCTCAGATTTAAAATCAATCATCATGTGTTGATTTTGCATGTACGTTTCACTTCACAGAAATGTTTGCTTCGAAAGTAAGATCACACTTTAGGAGATTTGATAAAAACCTATTCAATCGTAAGAAAAAGCAAAATTTTATTGAATTGAATTAGGTGGAAGTTGAATAACTTGAAAAATATTTCATGATCTTTCTCCAAAAACACCCTTATCTTAAAAAGACTAATTCAAGAATGCATGAACAACGAACATTTCAATTGATTTTTTGCAAGATTTCAAGATTTGGGTGTTCTCGCCTGATTTTCTATAATACTAATTATAATCTTCAAATGTTTGCCAAGACGTAATAAAAACTTATTCAATTGTAAGAGAAATATTTGAATTTATCCGTCAAAAAATCATCGTTATTAGATTCGAGAAATGCGCAGGGGAACATATCATTTTGATCCTTATTGAAATAAACTTGGATTTAAGACAGAGAGAATTCTGACAGTGCAGAATTGATCTCCTTTTTACTTTTACTGTTACCGCCATTTACTAAGTGCTGTAGTGATCTGATTGAATTGAATCTGAAGGTGCTAAATCCAGTGAAAAGAAATACTGTAAATACATCTATTTGCATTTGAAAAAAAAAGGAAGATTTTTAAAAACATATTGCAATAATCAGATAATTTATTTGTAGGTGTATCTTGGTTCTATTTGGCAAAAAAAGTAGCAAGAGGTTATTCATAAAGAACATTTTTTGCATGTTTAAAGCAAGTAACGCAAGTCTTGAACAGTTTTTAAGTCTTGTTTACACCTCAGTTGATAAATTAATTTGAATATGTCATGTTTTATGAATGGATCATCATAAAAATCTAAACTCAATTTAATTGATTCTTTGAAATTTGGTTCGAAGAAAATTAGTTAATTTTATGATTAATTTTGTAGATTCGGGGAAGAATGTTGCTTACTTTTTATAGAAAATATGGTGAATCTTTTGTCTGTTTACCTCTCAACACGGTGTAAAAGTTTAGTAATACACCTATTCATTCAATTCCGCAAAACTACCTACGTTCAATGTAAGTTTGATGTGCCTCTCATGTCACAGGAATAGATGATTAAAACAATTTTAAATAACTTTCTCAGTATATACTTACTTATACATGAATGTATCCATAAAAAGGATATCTTGAATAAGAAGAGAGAAAATATCATTTTAAAAGTTATACACACCACCCTTTTAATGTATAATTTCATGAAACATCTGTGATGACAAGAAGCAGCAGGTTTTGAACATTGTTTTCATTCAATTTTAAAGCAATCCTAGGCCTTTTTAAACTTTGTGAAAATCAACAACTTCGCCCTGATATACTGAGTGTCTAAGTAGCATAACAATGAATAAAGATTTATAGAACATTAGAAAGTATTACCAATTTAATCTGAAAAATTTAGAATAAATCAGTGGATATTTTTGCACAACCTAAATTCTACATTATATTTTGATAGGAAATAATGACGAAAAACTTTTCAAAGAAAACAAAATATTGATTTATGCAGTTTCAATTTTCCGATTCAGGGCATTATTTCTACTCGTCTTGTTGAATTGTCAGAAAAATGTCGACTGATTTAATTCTCTTGGGTCTCATCCTTATAGAAATGTAAATACTCTTGGCGTTAGAAGGATATCATCTTGGGATTTTATAAAATTGAATTAGGTGGAAGTCGAATAACTTGAGAAATATTTCATGATCTTTCTCCCAAAACTCAATTATCTTAAAAAACTCTAATTCATGAATTAATTAATACCGAAAATTTTAATGAAACCCAATTATTGATTGTTTTTTGTAAGATTTCAAGATTTGGGTGTGTTTTTGCTTAATTTTTTATGATACAAATCATTATGTTACACTGTGCAAAACAATGTAAACAACTTTTCAAGTACAAATATATCCGGGTTTACATTTTATACCTAGAATTTAGTTACAATTCTTTTTACAACTAATTATTCAAAGATTACTACATTCGAAATTAACATGTTATATGGTTCAGACGTTTTTATTGACGCATCTCGCCTTGTCAAAAGGGCAGAGAAGTACACAGAATATTAAAATATTTCCTTCAGATCTGACGAATTGGTTCTCTGCTGAGTTTCGTTTACTGAATATAAGCTTGAATTGTCTTTTGAAGACTGATACTCCAAATCATAACCTTTTACCGTAAACCTCCACGATTTAATCATTCGTGATAATATTTGTCAGCTTTTATTCTCTAGCCACCTTCTAAAAGCTTGTAATAGACAAAAACCTACCACATTTCATCAACGGTTCACTTATATTCTACAGCATTAGAGCTTTAGTTCAGTTGACGGGATTTATGATTTATGACGTAAAACCCTTTGTCATAAATCATAAATTCCGTCAACAAGCAACAGATTAGTTTAATAGACGGCCTCCTCCGTTGCTAATAGGGACATGTTCCTAACAGATAGATTTAAAGTTCGTTACTTTAAAACGTATTTTTATGAGGTTTCTGAAGATGTGACACCACTTTCCGAACATCCTAGTGCATCATATATCGGTGTTTGAAAA
Source organism: Thysanoteuthis rhombus (assembly GCA_963457665.1). Classification (NCBI taxonomy): domain Eukaryota; kingdom Metazoa; phylum Mollusca; class Cephalopoda; order Oegopsida; family Thysanoteuthidae; genus Thysanoteuthis; species Thysanoteuthis major. The sequence continues at coordinate 33,207,492 of OY735200.1, forward strand.
CTATATTCTCACTTCTGTAACTTAGAACAAACTGAAGAAACGGAAAGAAAACCATTTCTGTTGCATTTCTTGTTAAGGTTTCTATCAAAATGTCGAAACTCAGAATTCCCAGCCTTCAGCCATTTCTTCTGCCACTTCCTAACGTGACGCGAATATACACTCAACAGTAAAGGGAATATTGTGCAAACTGTAGACGGATCAATAACGGTAAAAGTTTTCTTCCTAAGTTTAAAACTAAGTTTTAATGTTTTTTCTATTCTCAGAGGATCTCAAGACCACCAGTGTCGCAGACTTGAGTCTTAAGAAGCAAGCCTAAACCTGAGATGAGCCTGTAAACGTTGATAGTATACAAATGAAAGAATATCAGCTTTCAGCGTTCCAAGGCAAGAAAAGCGATGCAATTGTATCCGAAGAAGACATCGCATTTTCTGATATCGCTAATAGCGGCGAAAAAGTTTTTGAAGATGATATTTGACAGTTACGCTTGCAGGCGAGACGTGCCTTGACATTCGGATGGGGTAACCAGGGTGGGCAGATATGAACTGACTTCCCTTCTGCATGTGCAAAAAATTGATTAGAGAGCAAGAGTTAAAGAATAAGAAACAAAACAAAACAAAGTAACTTGAAGAAAAGGTCAGCAAACAGAAGCTGTTTGTAGCCATGATGTGATGTGTGTTAACCGAATTTTCGAAGGCCAGAAAGTCTCGCTACTTGCAGCTGTCGGGTTAAAGAGAAATAAGTAACTCACCTCGAAGTGAGAAATAAGAAAAATGCAAATCAGACTTGCCACCTGTACCCCCAAAAACCACACAATCGAATATATTGTACAAATATAAATTGACTAAAAGAATCTAATTTCGATGTATCTTAAAAGATATGCTAAACTACGCTGGGCACCTAAAGTTAAACAAATTATTACAATCATAACAAATTTTTTCCTGCTTGTGTGTTCAACTATTTTGAATATGCTTCGCTTGGTAAACATTGATAATACGCCTATCGTACCCCCTACACATATATAGACTGACATGCACGCACGCACTCATTAGATGTGTATTGTGTGTTCTAAAATACATTCATACTTCTTATTTTGATGTTTACATTTCTAATTCAGTACGAATTCTGATTGTTCAAATGTAAACTCTATTAGTGTCCATTCTTAAGGTGAAGAAGATCAACAAGAGAAGGCGTTATAGAATTATGGGCAGATAAAATATTCATATATCTTAGGACATCATGTATACACTTACACACACACACACACACACACACACACACACACACACACACACACACACATACATTGGTTGGAATCCTGCCAATGGTTTTGGCTGTAACTGCTTGGAGAGATAAGGTTGATAAGGGAAAGTAGTTTGGTTAAGTCCTCACTCACCCAGGGCTCTTCTTTTCTTTTCCAGCTATTGTGACATATTCGTGACGAGATATTTGTTCTAGATATCTAGAAACGGAACAGAGTGTGGGGAGAAGTAGATTCATATCTTTCACAGGGTCCATATTGAGAAGTGAACTTTAGTTCGAAACTCGAATTCAGGTTGGCGATTTCGCTACATACGTACATACATATATACTACAATCCGCTAAATGTCCGTCTGTCTGTGATAGTGTAGTTTTTAGGTTACACAACATATCCTCGTGAACTTTTCTGCGTGCACTGTATAGAACAGTAGGCATGTTCGTACCAAGTAAGTTTTTTAAAATTCAAAAAAGATGGTAGTGTCAAGTACGCATTCGTGATCACCCCTTGAATCTATGTGAAACTAAAAGTCTGATTCTGTTTAGTTGTATTGAATACTAGGCAGCTGGGACCGTAGCATGTACCAAAAAGTATTGAATCAAGTTTCTAAAAAAAGTTTTGATCACTTTTTGAGGCCAAAGGTCCAATGTAGGCTTTCTGTAGGAACTAGCTGAAATTCCGCCCGTAGGGTCTGTTTTCGGCTAATATGATGAATTCGATAATAACAAAGAATGAAAATACATACATAGAGCTTAGATCATCATGTGTTTTCACTGAATTTGACTATTTTTTAAAAATTTTCATCATAATTTCAGTTGTTTTTATATAAATTGCAATTGTTACTATGACAAGGAATAAGAGCAGGATCGGAAATAAAGAGTAAGCCTTCGGTGAGATCCAAATTATTACCTCTCATCACAAGAGAGATTCGAGTTTACGCCTTGCTACCTTTAGTGAATAGCTACAGAGCCTTTCATTGGATAACAAGGGCTGATTCACACTTGAAACTCACTCCTGACAACCGAATCTCTGTGCCATGTTTTTGTTGTTTACCTTAGTTCTAGTAGCCTTAATAAATCAATCTTCTTCTATTATTATTATCATGATTATGATGATGATGATGATGATTATCATCATTATTATTACTATCATCATCATCATTATTATTATTATTATTATTATTGGATAAGGTATTGTAATACATGATTTTTTAAAATACAATTGACCAGTTTTTACCATCATTTTAATTCTAGGTATTTTATACATACCTGTTGCCATAGAAATGATAATCCGATTTGAAAGTTGTATGAAAACAAATGAACTGAAAGTAAAAATTGGTCAGAATTAATGAAAATCATGTTTCAATACTAAATCCACTAATGATATTAAAGATTGAATTATGTAGATTACGATTGCAAAATTGACAAAATGAAACGTCTAAACTGTATTTTTCCAGAGAATTCCAAATGAACGTGATATTTTACTCCATACCGAAACTGCCTTCGAAGTCTTTCACTATCTTTAGGCCACTCCCCTCAGACGTTTATGTTCCCGACGAAGTATGTACAGTCGGTCACGTTATAACTATTAATACCCGTGAAAACACTCTCATACGGCAGGTCGATTTAGCACCAGCCTTAGGGTGGGGGTCAGCAGAGTAGAGTTCGATTCTCGCTAGGTGTTCCACTACCAAAGACTTGTATCAGACAGAACAAGCTTAGTAAATATCTGCAATGAACTGACAGCTGCAAAAACCTTGCCTATCAGGCGGTTTTCAAGATATAAAGCTTACTCGAGAAAACATTGGTATAGGCAATCAATACTCGGTTGATGAACACGAGTAGCAGATAACATTCTGTTGTTCATTCACATCACCCTCAGAACATCATGATCCAATGGAAATGACATTTTCTGTCTAAACGAAAATACATGTAAGCCAAATATATAACCAGATAAATAGAATCAAATGAAATGAATCGAAAAAAGATATAAAAAGTAGAATCAACGTGGATATAGTAAAGTGTAAAGCAATAAGTCGTTGGAAATAAAGCGTAGACAAAAGACGCCTGAAAATCTGGGAATCAAATAGCTCAAAACGAGGATTGAATTTCACAATGAATGCCTCGTCATCAGTATATGAGGAATTTGTCAGGTATAACTCTGGCTTAATGAATATGTATACTGGTATAAATAGTATGATAAAATATTTGATTCCAGCTCGCGATTTCCTCTCTTTTGTTCGGTAGGATTTACAACATACAACTGAATTATCTTTGCTTATAGTTGTGGGATCTTGATTTATTTGAACCTATGCAGCAATATAAAGAGGAAGAGACGTCAAGCAGGTGATGAATTATTTTTTAAATTCTGTAACCCTCCGAGTCAAAACAAGAAACCAGCCATTGTTATCTCATTTCGTCTGATTATTTCCGACTTATATTTTGGTAACTATACCCGACTAATGATATTCACCAACTTTAGCTGAGTATAAGGCTAAATGAGGCTGGGAAAATTATTACCTCGTTTTTTTTAAATGTGAAAGTCCTGTTTGCTTTGATAATTAGCATTATTAATTACTCGTAACAAAGACTAGTGTTATTTTCATGGTACTACCCTGATGCATATGAGAAAAAAAGCAGTTTTATTTTGAAAAGCCAACGATTTTCCATTAAGTAAAACTAAACTCATTGAATGACGTATTGCACAAGTATGAAAATAGATTCATACTGACCCGCAGAGAATGGGAGAAAATTCTTTTTTTATACCCACTCCAAGAGAAATCGAACCATCCATGTGTATGTAAATTTGGCAAGTTAAAATAGAGCAGAAGTGTGAGGTGTGCCACAAGAATGTTCTCGAATTTCTAGAATTATCTTAAATTGTAAACGTATTCTTCGCGACAAACAGTTTTTGATTTATGGAGCCTAAATATGAAACAAATAAGTCGGAAAACCAATTCTCGATGTTTTTAAAAAAAATGTTTCCCTGTTAAATTCTTCACTTTTATCATTGTCGCGTTAATTCCCCACTTCCTCATCTTTGAATAATAATGATTCCTCAAACGTAGCTTATTGTGGGCTCACCCTGAGAGCAGCAGACATTAAGCAAACCTGAAACTCATGAGTACAATGATGAGTCACTATTCAGAAAACCAGTCAATATAAGGAAATTTTGGCCTTGTAACAGATAAGACAAAGCTGGCTCATGGTTTCTCGTTTGATTTTTGCAGTTTTATCCCTTACTATCTTCATTATCGCCTTCCATGACATTTCACTCATGGCAAAATTAAGCAAAGCTATTGAATATCGAGATATAAAGATGTGTTATTCGTAAATCTGTCTCCGTTAGTAAATATCGGATTAAAGATCTATCATTTGGTCTTTAATTAGCCAATTAAGCCAATTCGTAAATGATTAAAAGATGTGTTAATTGGCTTTTGCCAGATTGAGCTAAGCTTAGCAAATATCATGATTGAAGAAGTATCATAATGGATGAGCAAATTGGTCTTTTGTCGGATGAAGCTAAACTTATCAAATGCAGAGATTAAAATATATGCCATTTTGCCAGTTGTACGATTGTGGTAAACTCAGCAAATATCAAGAAAAAAAAAGATGCTCTATTCGACCTTTTGGGGGGTCAAGTCATAAATAGTATTACTACAGATTTCTGTCTCCGCACGGTTAAAAGAAAAAACGCACTTCTTCGTTATTTCACATAGTTTTGTTTTCTACTGGCGTCTTCTTGCTCTTACGGTTTATCCTGTCACTTTTTGTACAATATATATTTGAATATTTTCTCTCAAATTCTCCATTTTCTTCCTCTGCCCTTCAATGATACACCTTCATCTTTCGCCTTTCTTTTTCTTCTTGAAATATCCATCGTACTTCATGCACCTTACTGCACACATCATCCCATTAACCCATACCGTCTTCTGGAAAACTCTTTTACTTCCCAAGGTATATGCATATTGGCCACCAAATTCTTTGCCGATGTTTAGTCAACATATTTGTGGCAGGAACGCCATTGACATTATCATTTGACTTCCCCCAAAATGTCAAGTGTGCGGGAATCTAATTGTAATGGCGACCGAACAAGTTCAAACGTGTTCTAGACATATCCATTACTTTCTGGAAAGTAGTCATCATTAAATGTCAACGTTTTTGGACAGACACATGACTGATCTTGCCCAATTCAATTGGAACTATGTTTAAGGGCTGAAGTATAGACCATTGCAAATGCCGACAGACCGCTACATCTACTTTGGGTCATGGAATACTATCCTGTGCGACAGAAATAATTGAAACGTAGTGTTCTCCTGTTTCTCTTTCTAATTTTTACCATCAACACACACACACACACACACACACACACACACACACACACACACACACATACACACACACAAATATATATATATATATATATATATATATATATATATATATATATATATATATATATATATATATATATATATATAACTGACTCTTCTACGTTTAATAAGTACCGCTTTGAGCAATATTTCTTACTTTTCATTAACTTTCGAAATTGTATTTTTTTGTGCAAATATTATAGCTGGTGGTATTATTATTATTATTATTATTATTATTATTATTATTATTATTATTATTATTATTATTATTATAATATCACCAAGCTTATTGTGTTTCACAAGTAAATTGTATTTTCTATGTTTGAAACTATGGAAAGAAAATTAAAGGCTTCTATTCCTTCAGACATAGAGAAGGCTTATCGTAACTGTTCGAAAAAGACAGACAAAAACAAAAATACATCAAATCAAAGCCAGATACCCCGTGAACAAGTGTCCTGTAAAGGACTTAATTGATAAGTAGGAGGGGTCTGTGGGGTGGGAAAAACGAAGTGTTAGCTGCAACATCTTAATAACCAACAACAACCGAAGCGACACGTCAACATGCGTCCGATAAGTATAGCTTTGGAAAATAATTTTCACTCACTTTGGCAATCGTATTTTACGCAAATGATAATACTGGTATCATTACTGATTTCCCAAGATCATTGTTTCACAGGCTAAATTGTACTTTTCATGTTTGGAACCATAAAAGATAACAAAAGCAGAAAATGGTGTTTTCAAGGAGAGGGAGACAGGATTTGTACTTGTCACTCAAGAAACATTACCCACCCCCTTTAAAAAAAAGATGTGACTTGGGCGAGGGCCACAGACTGCTATATTGTCGGGTCAGTGCCCTGTGGAGAAGCAGACCTCTATAGTCAGTGCACATCTGCTACCTTAAAAACCCATTACTCAGCCTAGAAGGGTATTCTGCCTACCAACCCTGCAGTATATTGTCCTACTGCTGTACATATCACCCCGGAATGATCTTCGTTCGTGAGGCCCAAACATTCGTCCATTGATTCATATATATATATATATATATATATATATATATATATATATACCAAAGTGAAAATCACTAATTCAATATCCGATGTTTGGTAGGTTTATTTCATAAAGTGTTTTATACGTTCAACATTGAGTATATATATATATGCACGTTTCCATCAAATATGGACTTATGAAACATTTTTGGAAAAGAAATGTTATTCTTGGTATAGCTCACAAGAGGACCATATACAAGTAATTTAGAGCTATTTACTATCAAACGTCATGGAGCCTTTATTAAAATGAAAAATTGATGTGATATTGCGAAAGGGGTATTTGTTTATGGATCCTCTCCGAAGATAAATAATTTCTCCCAAAGCATGTTTCTCACTCTTCAAATTTTCATAGGATTTAATTGGGAACATTTGGAAATATTTTGTGGACAGACATTAGTCAGAGTGTATTTTGGTTGGTCAGTCAAGGATTAATTGTGCATGGATCCACTCAAAAATTTAACCACCCCTTCCTTGATCTATGGCCCACTCTTCTACAGAAAAAGACATTGAGAACTGTCTACAACACACGAAATCTTCAAATACTTTTATCTCTCTCCAACACTTAGCTTTTATAGCTAGAAAAGTGATAGATGTAATTATTTTTTGTTGATTTATATAATTAAAAATGAGGAATTTTCCGATTAGAAATGCCTGATACCCGACTGAAAAATTTGAAAGGAATTGTATCCTCTCCTTTACATTTTTGGACAAGATCAATTTTCAATTATCACTGTTTACTCTGGAGCAAAAAATATTTTGCATAGTGTAATAAATAAAACTATTTTCCTTACGGAGTGCAATAGTTAATATATATATTTAACAAATGAAGGTGTCTTAGTATCTAAACTTTTGAATATTTTGGCTTTTATTAATAATTTACGGGTATAAATGAATGAAGAACTATCGTCGCTGCAGATCTTTGGAGATCAAGCTTCTCTTTCACAGCAAGGGAAATCGATCACTACCCTAGGTTCATATCCCTCAATCCCCTGGACCTTGCTATCGAATCACCATAGCCCCACAAATGGCATGACCAACTAGCCAAGTGGGTGACAGATTCTTCTCTCTCTGAGTGTTTATGTGTGTGTACATGTATGTGTTTGTGTGTATGTTTGTGTGTGTCCAAGCGCCCTTGATCATATTTTTCGGAGTTACAACTTGCATGAGCAGTACGTAGGCATTTTTTTGGTTATTTTCAAAAAAGGTTGTTTTTTTTTTGTCTGAACGGTTATTTTGAACCAACTCTGCCCGTATATTGTGCTGGTATTTTGTAATGATAGTTTTAGATAAAAGATCCATTATTTCAAAGAAAATGTTAGATCAAATTTTTTTTCTAGATAATTTTAGAAAATTCAAAATTTTGTGCTGATTACTCCCAGCACATGGGCAAGCAACGGTGATTCAATTATGCGAGATACAGATATCAGCATTATTTTCAGCTTGTCCTATTACCTGGTAAGTTACCATCACCAGTCTGTCTTCCTAAGATCGTGAATGATTTTATCTCTCATGGGAACATCGATATTTTTTTCTGGATTTAGATATTCTCTGATGTATGTTGAAAGGTGACATCTACCGTCAAAGCAGATTTCTATCTTGCAGAGCCCTACCCCCTTTACCATCAAGTTTCTTTAGTGACTTGGGTTAGAGTCCATAGCTTCACCGACATCCAGTTATGTTATCACCTTCAATACTTCACAAAAGCATTCCTTTCATGATCTTCGTCCTAAAATTTGAAAGTGATATGGATATCAAAGCAAAATCATGTAAGCGCATGAATTCAGCATAGTGACTCTAGGAAAAAATAGCAATAGAAATGAAAAACGTAATTTCTTGGTTTGTAGTCCGTAACACTTGACTTTTCCACTCAGGAATAAAATGTTTGCAGAAAAAATCACCTCCCACCAGCTATTCACTATTTTCCGTAAACAAATTCAGTAAAATCAAAAGAAAACATATCTCTCGAATTAACCCCCTTTTTTTACAAGGACCAACGAATAAATCATGAAAAGAAAAATACATTCTGGTACAAATTCATTGTCTGAGACCAATTCATGCTAAATTAATTTATTATATTAACGGTGGAACCTTTGTTTTGTTTTTCTGTTTATCACACTGAATTCTCTCAATCAGGGAGGATATTTCACTGATAAGAATATCCTCACCCACGATTTCAAGTGTGGACTTTTACAGATATAAATTCACTATTTCTTTTTTATTATAAAACCCTTAATAGGAATTCAAATGTATCCCTGATTTTTTTTTCACGGACATTAACTAGTATTGTATGAAGAACTAGCTGCTTATATGTCTTATGACATCAAGGCTAGATTTATATCAAACAAATCCTTCAAAACCTCAATTTACTCAAGAGATTATACATGTAGTGACTCAAATTAGGGAAAACATACGTATGGAGTAAGCAATATATATTTGTATCAACTCTCTAGTTACATTGATGGGTATGTTCATTCAAATAAACATGCTAAAAAATTTCATTAACTCCGATGATTACAGACGTAGTGGATACTATCTATATTGGATAACCAGAAAGTTCGATTGCTTTTTTTTTGTTACATGGTATTTAAAGAAAATCAAAAACTAGGTATTTTTGTTTATTGATTCAAGCATCAACGACTTAAGAACAATAAATGTATTATTCTTTATTGCAAAGAAGCTCAAGATGCAACACAAAACACTGTTCTTGTAATACGAGACGTTACGAGTGGGATTTTTTAAAGAAAAAAACTTCGAAACTCCCATTTAGCATGTTGACTGATATAGCAAATATAATATCATTGATTGGAAAATTAGAGGTTTTACTCACTGGATCTATTTGGCAAGGGGGTCTGTTCCTTTCACAATTTGCTCCAACGAAGTTTCTTCATAGATTGTCTGACTGAGCTTGAATTTCGTACTGGAGACTTTCAGACCAATGCATAACATTCATATTCATCAATGTATAAAAAGCACCCTCACGCTGGCTACGGTTCTATCCTTTCCGTTTAGAAAACTGATTCCCCATCCTCTGTAATTCATGAAAAGATGATTAGTACCCAAAGTTGCGTCATTCAATTCATTTGCTATTCTACTGATAGTTTGTGGGTAAAAAGGACCCGAGTCTTTCCCTGGCTTCGGCTCCATCATGTTGTGATAGTTTAGCAACTGGCGTAATCAGTAAGCAAGCCATAACCTTCAAAGAAATGAAAGTCAGTGAGCAGCAACTTTTTGCTAAACAGGGGTTTTAACTAACTCGCAGTTGCTGAATCAGGGCTCGATTGTAATTGAGAATGAGAATTACAATCATGAAATGAATGACATAGAATTACCTCTTTGAAGCCAGTCGTCAACATTCAATTTTTGCCATTTTTGTCCGCAAGGAAACAAGCCAGGAGCCTCTAATCTTGGCCTCTTAGAAGAGTGAGAGATCAAAGCCGATCATTTCGCTTCCACCTTGTTTTGATCTGAAGCTCACGTAATCATAGCATACCAGCTTTGTGCCTTTCCTGTTTCCACACCGGTAATTGTTACGTCACATGAATTCCTTTTTTCTTTTTATTGTAATTATTGGCAGTGTGAGATGGCCGTTGCGGTGACAGCCGTAACAATGGTCTCAGCTGTAATGAGTTCAAATTCCAACCGGGACAATTTTTGTTCACTTCACATTAAATGCCCTTGGAAAGGCATGAGTCCAATTCTCTTAAAACCTATCGGTAAAATAGCCTGATGAAACGAGTGACACTACATGTACTTTTAAGAAAAAATGTTTAAAATGTCCATTTCACATATCGCAAACAAAAACTGAGTGGTAAGCTATGTGATGCGTGGAGCCTGAAGTTGTAGTCAGCGTAAGGGTACTCTTTATCGTTCGACGAATACTAAAAGTGTAGTTTGGTCCAAAAGTCTCCAGTGCCAAATTTCAGTTCAATTCGGTAATCTATAATGTAACTTCATTGGCCCCCCCCCAAGAACAAAAACAAAAACAAACAAAAAAACAAAACAAAAAGAGCAATCGTGTAAATATCCACGTCAAAATGGGGTCTGAAAGTATATCTTTGCTTCCCCACCTACTCTTTCTCCAACAGGTTTTAATCACAACGTAATTAACCAAATTAATCAAACACTTTTCAGTAAGCAAGCTCAAACTAGCAATCTATAAGGCAACTTGGTTGGTGCAGACCCCATCGTCAAATTTGGTCTATGAGTTGATTTTTGTTTCGTTCCGATAATGAAGTTCCATTTAAGTCAAAAAGGAGGATTCAACTGATTTGCATCCATTCAATTTTATATGGAATCTTTCCTAATTATCTATATAGATTGAAATACTTTAGCGGTGTACATTGTTTTTAAGTCTCTACACTTGAAATGGTTGGGGTAAGTTTTCTGAGAGGGAACGACTGACCCCATAGCCAGTGTGAGGGCTTTTTTACTAGTTGTATACACAATCTCCAGTGATAAAATTCAGTTGAATCTGACAATATATGAGGCAACTTATTGGTAAGAATGGTGCAGAACCCCCCACCGAATTTATTCTGTGTGTATATTTTCGCTTCGATCCGATATAGAAATAATACGAACAAATATCAAATTTTATATATCATATATTGATATTACAAATTTAGTAAATGTCTCATTGCACTGTACTGCAGCGTAAAGTGGGCTTTACAAATTGTTACAGATGAATCTCACTGGTTATGTTCTTCTAAGGAGGAAAAGAAAGATACTGGCATCATAATGAGTAAGATAAAACTGTCAATGTGATAACAAAAATTTGAACGTAACAAAAACATTGTATTTCATCTTGATAACTTCCATGGCTTGTTATTTCGAAGTCTGCAAAAGATATTGAATTATAACAACCCATTATGAATAACAAACAAGAGTAGAATTACAATGATGCAAGGGATAAGGTGACACTGAAAGGAAAACCGTGGATAAAGGGGACCTCTGGAAGGTAAATGGCAGATAAAGGAGGACAACAGAAAATGAACTCGTGGATAGGGAGTACAAACGGGGGAAAGGGGGAACCACAGAAAAGGGGAAACGCTTGAAGGGAAAACTTCAAATGATATAAATCACATCTGGGAAATAATTTTAATCAATAACCCCACGCTTGTTAACGCTGATAACGTAATTTTAAACTATTATGAGAATTGATTCGAAACAAGAAAAAGGTAAATATTTTTTTGATGACAAAAAAAAAAAAAAAGAAAAACGTACCACTGAATAAGAAACCGTGGACATTTCTTTTTTCTCCCTCGAGGATTGTTTAAAAAATAGATAATGTCAGTTAATTGGGGACAAAGTGGGTTATAGAGATGTTGGCACGCATCTAAAAACTAACCGGTGATTCGTTCACTCTGACGTTCTCATCAGTTGACAAATATATCATTACATATATTTCACGTTCGATAACAATAACGTAAGTATCATTTAACGCTTTTGGAAGGCACAGACCATTCGATATTGGTGCCACTCGGAGATGTATTGTAATTTCTATCCTGTAACACGACAACAGACATTTAACAAAACATTCACAAGAACTCTAAATTCACTGTGTGAGAAGCGACACTACGATAACATCAGATGGCAACATGTCCTTAGTAACATGATTCCATGAGTCACTTGATTCCTTGGCGTGTACCTAGTTGGTCATTTGTTGAGTCATGTTTCAATTCTAATATCCTTCGATCACTCCAGCCATCGCCCTTTCTGGTCAAATAATGTTTCTGAATAGACTGACCAGGCAAAAAAATCTATAATATTTCTCTGATTATGCGCTGTCATGTTTTAAAACTATGCTGAATAGAAAAAAGGATGCATTAGCGTTACATAGATCAATGGAGAAAATTTTTGTTGATTTTTCTGTACAAGTGAGGTTGTGATCGCAAGTATCGAGATGGCTTTAAAAGGAAAGACTTCATGTTCATCTTGTATTAACCAAGACTATGATTGATGATCAACATAGTAATATGAGTGCTTAGAAATAGAATTTGATGATTTCCCCTGTCAATTTATTTTTTTTACGTAAGATTTGTTTGAGTAAGTTCAATCAGTATGTTGTACACCGAAAATGAGAAAAAAAATCAGGTGTCGGAATTTAATGAAAGCTTTACCGTCGGGTAGAGTTATAGTATGTATAAAGTGGCAAATTAACTAAGTTAAAAACTTGAAAGTGATTATGAGCAACAGAATGGAAATTCTACGAAGCTGTATTCCAATTCAAAGACATGGCACAATATATCACATTTATTTCAATAGTATAGGGAGAAAATCTATATTTAGATTTTTGATAAGTAATTCATCCATTTATACTGGAAAATAAACTATCATTCTAACTTTCAAAGAACAACTCAAAGGACTATATTCATCGTGAAAAATATTCTGATTCTTCCACAATGTCCTTCTCTCCTGTTTGACACTGCTATTCTCGTATATCTCGTTCAGCTTACTGTTTTTTTCTACAATGCTGAGTCCTACATCTCTAAATTCTGGCCTTGGCAGGGATATGCCTACGTTTTCAAAAGTCAGACGTTGGGCTTTATTTATTGTCTCTAAATACCAAATAAAGCATTAATATATCCATGGCTAGTAAGGTAATTAGTGAATGTAAAATCAGAGGTGCAAGAAAGTGTAGCGAGATCTCTATGAACATGACAATACGGTGAATATTTTCTTCAGGAATGGCGGGAAGTGACATGCGAACATATGCACTAGTGCAGCAAAAACAGATGGTTTCCCCCCGTGATCGATGAAAACTAAGACTAGTACTGGTTATGAGTCATAACCTGAATAACTCATTTTAGATGAATGTTCTGCTTTCTCTCTCTCACACATGCACCCACACTCAATTTTTCCCTTATTTTCTATCATGGCTTAAAAGTAACTACTGACTGACATAGAGCGATGATCAGCTTTAGACCAACTGAAGCATTTGGCCCCCACACTTGAAGGGAACGTGCCTAAGGGTGATCTACTCTAGTCTTGTCAAATACACGCAGCAACTCATTGCAACATATTCCTAAGATCACAGTGCAGAGAACAGCAACGATTTTACTTCTTCATCTGAATTCTCAAAAATCACTGGGATTTGTTTGAAGTGATTTCTTTTTAATGTTATTAAATTAAATAATATCAATCAATAATAGAACAGCGCAAAAATCATATTTTGGAAATTTCAAGCGCATATTTTGGTTGCCATCTATTCTTCAATATAGAGATGTAAAGCCTTTAATAAACTTTGTTTATATCTCGGCATTTGTACAGACCTTGACTAGGGTCTCACAAAGCATTCTTCTTATTTGGCAGCTTGTAAGACCGCCCATGATGGTTAGCAGGTTAGTAACGCACTTCAGTTCGGTCGTACCTTTCTAAATATCCCCCTGTTGTGATCATGTGCTAGATTAATGGTTCTCAAACTGTCTGACGGCACACCAAAATATTTATCCGACTTACGCGGCACACTGACACTTTATTCCAATACAACATGAATATATATTGGTATATTCTACGAAAACTTGTGCGTTTAAGGGAAAAGTACTGTTTGATCAGCCCATCCCCTACTTTTACAAGGCAGTAAACTTTAAAAAGGAATGTAGAAGTTTATTAGAAGTCGACATATTGTATAATAAATTGAATGATGAAAATATTTCAGTACTCAATAATCGGATTTTTATGCATACTGATATAAAAGCATGAACAAAACAGATGTAAATTTTCACCGGAAAATCGATGCTTTTGAAGTTATAAAATTTGGCAAAAATCAACTTATTCGATCTTGGTAGAATTTTCCCAAAGGACGAATTCAAAGAAGATATTTCCCATTTCAAATTTCAATAAATGATGTTTTTTCATATGATTCCTAACCTACCTTTTATTATTTGGATGATTTATTACATTCGTATTTTCTTGCCTTCATTGATCTTTAACTGATAAATCTTCAAGATGCTGATTATATTTACATTTATTAGATAAGCACTCCGAGATTGCTTGGACTGTGAGTCTTATGCTAAGAATCTTAAAAAATATCCATTATTCAGAAAAATCCGATATTTCTTATATGTATAGTTTTTATTCTTTCTACATTGTGCTTGAAGTGAAACTCATATGACAATATCATAACAAGGTTGAATTAAATTTAGCAACATAATGAAAAACATTCACCTGAGTATACTTTCCATGGATTTTTTGTTTCGTTTTTGTTAGTATATCGGTGTGTCAAATTATGGGAAATTGTAAATTGATGCAGATGACACAATGCAGGTTTTGTTGCATAGCACATCTGTGATGCATTTTGATATTGTAAATTTCACTGCATGTCCCATCGCTCTCCCGTAGTCAGCAGAATACACCCTATACATCAGCATCGATCATGAAGATCGATAAATCCCTAGAAAAACCTGCAATACTGTCACAAGTATTTTGTCATTTTTGAAATACAAAATTTTAGACATTTTTAGCGCAGTTTAGTTCACCGAAGATAAAACTAAGTATTTCCGTTAAAATAATCTGTAATCGACAAGAATTTTTTTACTAAAATTTAAAATGAAGTAATTTTGAATGACTTAAAGAAATTTCTGTCATCGATAATGGCGTCATTATTGATTTTTTCTGAAAATAGGAAAGATTGAATCCGTAACAGTCAAACTCTACAATAAAATAATCAAAATATGCTATTCCTATTGTTTAGAAAAAAATTGGCTTATATATCTTTAGTTAAACATAAAAAAATCGAGAAGGTAATTTTCTAGAAGCTTTGTATTGTTTTCAAAATCAAGTATCGAATTTATGTCGAAAATCTTTGTTCAAAATTATCCATGCCTATAAATACATGTGCTTATCATTCATTTTTTCCTTTCATATGTCGCTAAAAAGGTCAAGATCTCCAAAAATCTAGATTGAAATCACTTGGTGGTAGTGAGACAATCATAATACTCGTATGGGACACGTTGAAAGCTCCGAATACATGTGTATATTTGGAAAATTCATGTAGTGCTCTAAAAAAATTGTTGCTGTAATAGCGCCACAGAACACAGTTTGAGAACACCTACTTTATAGTAAGCTCAACTCATTAAATACCTACTAGTCGAAATGATAGGTGGAGAACAATATGTTGGGAAGAGTTAAATTCAAGTCTTTTTGAACGTAGTTAGGGATATAAGTGACAGAAGCATTCGCAGTTGGAATTCAGTCTAGTGTCACAGATTCTGTGTTCTACGCTGCAAACAATTATGTCATCATTCATTGTGTATAGTGTATGCCTTTGTATGCATAGAACCTGAAGAATTTGAGGTATTAATTCATCTTCAAGTTAATACTCACTGGATAGACTGACTCCATTAAAATAAAGCAGCATCATATCTGTTAGGTTTGATACTTCAAAGGATTTAAATGAAGTATCCTGACCTTTTATGAAAGAATTTTATACTCAAAATACCAACTTATATAAAGTTATATACAGTAATTCCTTCGTTAAAAATACTTCTGTGGTTGTGTGTGACAATAACATTACAAGATAATATCATTCGAACGAAACAGGATAACTTGTATCTGTCATGGATATTTATGACTTGTAAGGCAACTTATACATTGCAAAACGATTTATATAAATACTTGGTCTCTTCTTCTTAGGAAAACTCTCGCCAATTTTACAATAGCGATGTAGTCATTAATATTATCTCCAGTTCTGAAAGTTCCCACACAGTACCCATTGTTAAACTTATTTACACTTTGTCTGGGGGGACGTCATCTTTTTTTACACATGAATATTTATGTCTTATCTATTCCCATGTGTGTTTGGACTATATTTCTTACATATATTGTATGGAACAGGAGGAATGATTACATAGAATCGTTGAGACAGAAGAAAAGTGTTTCCAGTTTGTAGGCAAAAGATATGGTTTTAGTTTGCTGTATTTCATGGTTTTAAATTTATTGGAGTTCTCTTCTGTCTCCTAAAACGTGGAAATCAACTAAACAAAAACTGGATCCTAAAAAAATATCTGTACGTCTCCAAGTACAAAAAGTTCAAAAGCACAAAAAGGTCACCCCGTATTGTGCGTAAAACCGAGATTATACTGTTCCAGAAATCCAGAAAAGTTAACTCAGTGTTTGAAGGTTGGGACATTTACTAAACTTTTTGTAATTTTTTGATGGTGTAAAATTCAGTAATGGAAACGCTATTTCCTACTCACTTTTGAACATCGCTAAGTTAGTCATTGGTTACTATGATATGTGTAGTAAAATCTTTACCATCAATATGCTTGTAATGATACCTGTACGTTACACTTTTATTCGTCAAATTGTTCAAAACTGACCAATCATGAGAGTTAGAATATTGGAATGGAGAAATTCGGGTGAAACACACTTTACATCCAAATTCCAAACAGCTGCCTCAATATACTGAAATCGGACTCGTTGGGTCCACTTAAAATTCTGAATCACTTGATTAACTGAATTGTTGATGCTCCGAATTCAAATTAAGAAAAAAATGTTATTCTATTTTCTGTTTGAATTTTTGAGATGAGATCTTATTTCCAATAATTGTTTCAGGCCGATTAATTGATCTTTGTCCATTTTGTTACACTTTTTTGGTCATCATACCTGCCAATTTTCTCTTGGTGTCAGTCACACTCAGTAACCTTCCATAGATTCCAAAAGGGGATCATTTATCTTATCCACATAATTCTTTATGTGTTCATATTCGGTGTTGCAAGGAAGTTCAGAACTTGTAAACGTTTATTCTTTCTCATGATGCTGCTTCGACATCCAACTAAGCCATATATCTTCCTGTATTACTTGAACTAAAGTTTGAATGATTTCCAAAGAGCAAGGTGAGCTTCACCAGTGCTTTTCTCTGCTTGGATTGGACAAGTAGGACAATACTTTTCTCTTCTTTTTTCGGAAAAAGGATGATTTCCGTTGGCTTCTCAGATGTTTTCGTAAGTCTGCATGAACTTTCTCTATCTGTAGAATCCTGCAGATTCATCCATTCGATAAAATGAAATAGAAAGATAAACTGTGTTTACAAGAAACCAAGAATAAAACGTAGGATCGGCTTTGCAAAATTCCCCTCCTTTCTGTAGAGTTATCCAACCTGGCAACGTAACGTTACTTACGTGTTAGATGCAATTAAGATAGCTGACATTACCCCCGATCCGAGTAAATGAAACGATCAGATTAAATTGCCTTAAGCCCAGAAATGTCTCATCCTTTGAGAACTGGGTGTGAGCCTTTTCAGTAAAGTTGATCGAAGCAGTTATGTGACAACACCCAATCAGTTTACAAATCTTAACATTCCTAGGTGGTTATCTAGTCCAAATAAAGACCAAATTTGACTCTGCGTAATTCTTCTCCAAGAATGACCAATTGCTTTCCAATGGGATTCGATCATTAGTTCAAATCCCAGCCAAGCACCAAACTAGCAACATCATCATAATCTTAATTACACTTGTTTTCGTCAGCATCATCATAATGATCAATATCAACAACATTGCTTTTATCAAAACATTATCATCCTAAAAGCTACCCAAGCATTGTCAACATTATCATCCTCGTCATCATTATTTTGATCATTATTGATATCAGATCATTGGTCATCATCTTACTTACTATCTTCGACATTGTTATCATTTTTCATCATCAAGACTGGTTTTGATTCACCGTCTCTTTCACTTTGTTGTCCATCAAGTTCTTACGCACGATAATTCTCCATTATTTCTTTACACTGTATATAATAGAACAGTATTCACAGCTCAGCTGCCCCTAGGTCGTGCGATACACGAGGTAATGATTTTGTATTCATTTCTCAAGGGACCCATGGAGACCAAATCATTGTTCGTAGCGATTGTTGCTAATGTTCCCATTTAGGTTACAAATACGAAAACTTGGCATAGTTAATTTAATTGATAATGAATTATGCATGAAATATTCTGTCCCCTTTACTACTAGTGCTTTTAAATAATTGATGTTGAGGTCTTTTGACAATATCAGATGGAAGAAATAGTCTTTTAAGTTGGAGAACTTCCTTCCATTGAATAATAATTCAATGTTTATGCGTTTCTTTTGTGTCAAAATCTTAATCGAATATTTACAACTCATAAGAGCTATAACATTTACCATAACTAGCTGAAAATCTGCCCCATGAACGGAGAACTCAGCTCGTTCCTACGGAAGCCCTGGGCGCTTAGATCGACACCAAAATTTATATTTGAGGTAAGTACACATCATTGCACATTCCTGCCAAGTTTGGTTCAGATCAGTCTAATGGTTGATGAGTTATGAATTACGGGAAAGATAGCTATGTCATGGGAGATAACTATATGGATCGACTAAAAATATCTTTAGAGATAGCTGCATGATATTCGGTATCTCTGCCTATTTTGGTTCGGATCAGTCGAGCAGTTTTTGAGTTATTAATTTTTAGAATTAACGATTAAAAAAAAAAAAAAAGAAGTTCTACGACACCCATCAGTAACCGCAGAAAATTTAATGGTGATTGCCATGGATGACCTCAATATGTGCTTACATAGATAGACAAACAGACATTTGGTGAATTATAGTAAATTTTTGGTAAGCGTGAATGCAGGACACACAAAATAAGGAGCCAATTTTGCATGAATATTGTATATCAGAATTCCACAAAAACTTAAAAAGTGTTGACAATTCGAGAAATTAATTTGTTAGAACCTGCTCAGAGGTTTTATCAGATAATTTTATGGTTATAATGTGGTTCCTGAGCGTTGCTAGCAGACAGACGGGAATTTGAGAATCATAGTGAAGTAGGACGTTTTTAGAGCGCAGCTAGATACCAAACAAGGGGATAATTCGGCATTAGTACATACCGTGAATTGAACTCCGACTAAAAATGTTTTCTCGGAGCGTGGGGCAAAAATCGACCTCATAAAAACGACAGAAAATAGTGGCCATATTTCTAACCGTTATTGAGTTTTGCAGACTGACAGATATTTGGTGAATTATTTTCGAGAGAACAAGTAAGGGGGATTACTCTTCATAGCAATGGAAAATATGGCTTATGAACTTCTGCTATAAGCATCCACTACCACTATAGAAGATCAACCTCTAATGTTACAGAATAAATTGAAATTGCTAGAAACATAAGAGTAGCTGGCTTTTCGTTTTCCTTCAGAAGCCATCATATCATGCAACGCAAAAGTGAGTTTTGTTTTTCTATTTTGCTTTTTTTCCATAAAGGATCAATATTTCTCATTCTTTTGGAACCTTGTTTTAACCTTTGTTGGATTAAGTTAATGTTCTCCTTTGGATGTCAGCCATTTTGGAATTGAGTCGGGATATCACCAAAAAAGCAATTAAGTTTCAGATCAAGACATACAAATGAGAGGTCAAGTATAAGACGACCATACCTTTCATCTATGTGATATAAATAAGTGGTATAAAATAAATCCATAATAAAATTCAAAAGGAAAAGAAAGAAAAAAGGAAATGAAATTAATTAAAACAAAAGATGAATAATGAGAAAAAGAATGATGTAGTGATTTTAACGCTCCTCATCTTATATGAAAAAAATTTAAACAATGGAAGAGTCATAAAACTAAAAGTTTCAATTTTGTGATAAGGTGATAAAATAATATCAAAGTGTTCAAACAGGAACAATAATTGGCAGATCAATAAAAAACAGTGCAAATGTACGGTTCTTTGAGAAGCTATGATAAATTCTTCGTTGAGTATGGATTATTTTAGAGGTTAAAGTTTGGTATATCAATTTCGCTGATGGTATTGTTGCGTTTTTTCACTTCTTTTCATTATAAATCGACATGCACACACACACACACACACACACACATATATATATATATATACGTGTGTTGCGTATATAAAATAGTAAGAGGGAATCATTGGTTTTAGTTTCACTTTCGTATATATACAAAGTGCTTGTTTAATAGGATGAGCCTGAATATACATGTATGTTTGTATGTGTGTTACATCCAAGGAATCATGCATTAAAAATGAAAAAACTGAAGAGAAATATCCAGAAAGAACGTGACTCTGAAGTTCCCATTCTTAGAACAGTCTATCTCGGACTAATTTCTCCTACCTGTGGGAGGGTCTGCCCCACTAAAGCCTGAAAGTCAAGTCGTCAACTGGTGAACTATCAAATAGCTACGGATCACAACACGCGTCACGTCTATGGAAAGGAATGCAAGTCAGCAGGAGTGCTGAAAAGGAATGCTAGAGTACACGGTAGTTGTGAACTGGGTACCCACGCAACGAATTCTCGCGTGCAAAATTTTGCACCTGAAATTTCAAATCTCTGGCTAGGTTGAAAAGCCACATCCGTTCTTGGCATAGTTGGGTGATTCTCTGGAGTAACATCATATGACGGCAATACTGGGAAACGAAGTTGCTACCATCATCATCATTTATGTATGTATGTTTCCACTCTCTCTCTCTCTCTCTGTATGTGTGTGTGTGTGTGTGTGCGTTTGTGCTTGAGTATGTTAGATCGTGTGTAAATGTATGTATACATGCATAAATACATGCATAAACATAAAATGAACTTCCTGTAACGAACCATCACTGATACTATTTTTCGAAAAAATAAACCGTCACATAGGTTTCTGTAGTTTTTATGTCGGTCTGGCTGGTATTTGTAACGCGTATAGGCTGCAACAGTGGAGCTAGAGGGTTGGAAATTTACACTCTATATCATGTCTTCAAAAAAAAAAAAAAATTCCCTCCTAAAATACATTTTCAGGGGTCAGTCCACAATGTGAGTTTATGCTAAATTGGTCCCTAGTTCGAGCCAGGCTGCATTTATGGTTGTTGTTTTTTTTTCCAAATTCGGACTTTTCAGTGATCCAATAGAGGGCAAGAGGAGTAACTTCCCCACTGATCCCTTTCTTCAAATATTTTAATCGATCAACCTCAATACAGCATGCTGCTAAAAGACGTTTGTCACATGACAGCCTCCATTGGGTGACCAAGCAGACACACACACACACACACACACACACATATATATATATATATATATATATATATATATGTATATATATATATAGTATAATTGATTGATTCTTATAAAACATACGGTAATTTTTTTGACATCTTTCCTTCCTGACAAAGGTAAGCTTAATACTTATTGAATATTCTCTTCAAAAAAATTCATAAACCAATGGCCAACATAATTTAGCGTAGAAGGTCGATATGAAATAGGCATCAAATTATATTCTTTAATCCATTCTGAACAGCCGAAAAAAAAGCTGCAGAATACAAAATGCCACTCATGTAGCATTAAGAGACTTCAGGAATTCCCATAGCCATGAATACCATAACTCTACCAGGCGTTGATCCGTACAGGTCAGAGTACTGAAACATATACACCGTCACAATAACTCTTTCAACAGGCTACATAAAGACTCTGAGTCTTTTCAGCACCAAAAAGGGGTAAGACAAGGTGATACAAGCTCACCAAAACTCTTCGTTGCCTGCCCAAAGATGATCTTCAAAAAACTTAGACTGGGAAAACAAAGGAATCAAAATAGACGGCACATATCTGAGCAACCTCAGATTTGTTGACGACATCACCCTTTCCGCAGAAAACCTACACAACCTCCTACAAATGAACTGAATAAAAAAAGAGAACAAAGTCGGCTAACACATGAACTTCAGCCAAACAATATTTGTGCAACAATTACGCCAGAAATGAGAACACAGCAATCAGAACCGAAGACACGGAACTGAAAAAAGTAGACCATTACATCTACCAAGGAAGGACAAATCTCCATGAAATCCTCAAAAGATGAAAAAATTAGGGGAAAGATCACTCTAGGATGCCAAGCCTTCTGTAGAGCGAGCTCAACCTTCAAAAACAAGAAAATCAGATTAGGCCTAAGAAGAAAAGTATACAACCAATGCATACTCCCAATTGTCGCTTATGGAGCCGAAACATGGAACTCAACCAAGAGACTGATCTGCAAACTAAGAAGCATGCGACGTGCATATGCTCAACCCTATATGGAAAGATAACCATACAACACTAAATATCAGGGAGGAAACATGAGTCGGAGACATTATAGAATCTAATTAGAAAAATCAAATAGCAATGGGTTGGTCATATTGCAAGAATGGCAGACAACCATTGGACATCACGAATCACAACACAGATCCTCAGAGATCACAGGGAAAATCCTGGGGAAGGTCTCTGTCCAACGACAGAAGTTAAAAGAATGATGATGATGGTGAATTATTTTCATGCAAATGAACGATTTCACTATTTTGTTCAAGTGACTTCCATAATCAAGAGATTTTGTTATAGAATCTGTCAGATGCTAACTTATTTCACAAACACAGAACAAATATCGCAAAGTAAGAAGACCAGCCAGCTTTTATAAACTGACTGGTGAATTTTTCTATCGATGGGAAAGATCATATTGTGATGATGATTATATCAAATACTTCTTTAAATTATTCTGCTAATGTAATTAATATGTTTATACGTGCTGTGCACTGGGGCCAGCTATTGTCAATCGATTTTGTTTGAAATTTTTATTTCAATCTTTTATCGATATCCCTTAAGACCGTTGAAAACATCGATCGGGCGTAATCGTTCGCTCTGCTCTCCTCCCGCTATACTGAAGCAAGCGGGTCCCAAAGGAACTAGATGCAAAGGAATGGGAACAAAGCAGATACTAAAAATGGAGTAATTAATGGCTGTGGATAAAGAAGACGCTTGACTGGCGTGAGCGCATAAAATTCAGGTCAATTCTACCAAGCTCGGTCGTTCAAGATAATTCTATTAAATCATTGTCAGTTGGTTGATTATACAGTTTTATGGAAATCATTTTATGGAAATATATCTAAGCACATGAATTAGATACACAGATTGAACAACAATAGATAGATTATAAACAGATGATTTGAAAGGAGAGAGAGAGAGAGAGAGAGAGAGAGAGAGAGTGAGAGAGAGATGTACACATACACAGACAGGGAAAGCTGGAGAGCGAAACAGAAAAAGAGAAAGACAGAGAGAGAGAGAGAGAGAGAGAGAGAGAGAGAGAGTAGCAACAATACTTTTGTTCGAGTACACTGCATTCAAGAATAGAGAGACAATGATACTTAGAGCAAGAAATACCGACTGATCTCACAATTTTCATATCTATCTATCTATCTATCTATCTATCTATCTATCTATCTATTGTTATACACATTACCTAATGATTTCAGTGGTAAACACGTTTTCCCAGAAAATGCAAATGTATGATGATGATGATAACCATCATCAGTCTTTTATTGTCCGTCGCTGAACATAGACCTTGACCAGGATCTGCCACATCCCTCTATCATCGGCATTGCAGGAGCCAGTAATTTCCAAATTTTTCTAGTTCATCTAGTATATTGTCGGCCTCTGTTTCGCAAGTGATCTCTTGGCATTCATATTGTGAGTCCTGATGTCCATTAGTTTTCTGTCATTCTCGCAACATGACCAGACCATCGTCATTTGAGTTTTCAAGTAAATTCTATGATGTCTCTGACTCCTGTTTTCTTCCTGATATACTGTGCTGTTTTGTGATTTCTCCATGTGAGGTTGAGGACCTATTCATTTGCACTCCCACGAAGAGCAAAATGCGACACAAGGTCGGGTTTAACGTAGGATGGAGCACTGCATGAAAAATAGCTCCAACCAACACGACCAAGGTCGCTAAGGCAACCTTGGTTGTTAAAGCAACTGAGGTTCATAAAGCAACCAGGGTTACAAAAGCGTTAGGGCAAGCCCAATCCGTCTCTCTTAGAGCACTGGACAGGGCCATCCCGGGGCTTTATTTATCCGCACTTGCAGCGGAGCAAAACGCAACACAAGGTGAAGGTTAACGTGGGAAAATAGAGCATCCCATGAAAAATCGCTCCAGCTGATACATCATGGATTGCTAAAGCAACCGAGGTTGTGAAAGCGTCAGGGCGAGCCCGACCTATCACTCTTTCTGCATTGGGACAGCACCGCCCGGGAATGAACTGCAATGTGCAACGTCAGCATATCCCCATTGGTTAACGCATTGCACATGTGCATTCGTTCTATGTTGCTCACCACAACACAATCTTCGGCCCATTCGGCAGGCAAGACTCAGTACCAGCGCTTCCATATCAAAAGGCCAGAACAATGAGGGGTAGGGGGAGCATGATTCATGCACACGTTGCATGCTGCTCAATTTTCAGGTCTGTCTCCATGAATCACTATCGGGAGGATGCATTGGCTGTAAGCCTTTCTTTTTAGGACTTGTGACTACTGATGAATTGGCTATATACTGTTCTTTTTAGCATCATTTGGATCGTCTAGTTTTTGAAGGTTGAGCTTGGCAGGACATTAGGAGAAATTACATTAAAGTCAAAATAAAATGCTCAAATGTAAGATATTTCTCAAGAGATATTGAATAGAATCGTTACAAACGAGATCAATTTTTATCGTAGACTTGGCACCGTTTTGCCTTCAGATGGATTTCGATTGTTGGAAAGGATAACATTTCCGACTGGCCGATCTAACTGTTAGGAGTGAGGTTAAAACTCACTGAGTTCTCAAGAAATGCAATCTTGAATAGACGTTTGCTTTATTCAGAGGAATTAAATGTCTAATAAGATTGAAACAAGCGGAGGGTTATTTGTTCCTATGAAATCGATTTCAAGAACATTTTCGCTTCCAAATAAGGGTTTATGCTTCTGTGTTGGTTAAGCATTGGCGTTATTTAGCGGTATAATCACCATTTGTCCATATAATTGAGAAAAATAAGAAAGGGATATGAAACCCCAAAGATGAAATTTCAAAATGCCTGTGCATTATTGCCATGAACTTCCAATTTTCCGACTATCGAACCATTACCCACATTCTTAGAGTATCTAATAAATATTTACACCATTGTTTACATGAGATATAAAAGATAACAGCCACCGGACAAAATCAGTATTTCCATAAAACATTCAAATGTCTATATATTTTCAAGAACCGTAAACTAAAGCTGTCGAAATGTTTCTTCAGTTTTTGAGTTGGTCTGGCTGGCTGGCATGTGCAACGCGCACAGGTTGCACAAATGGAGTTAGAGGGCTGGAAATTTAAACATTTGCTCCTTATTGTTTCTAGAAAAAACATTTTGTTTTTTCGAATATTCCTTTCCAAATATTGGGGGGGGGTGATTTACAATGTAAGTTTATGCTAAATTAGCCATTTAGTTTGTGACTTCCTTAGTGATCACCACCCAACAGCAGGCAAGGGACGTTACTCGTCCATTGATCATATCTTTTCCCAATTTTGAATCAATCACCCCTAACAAAGTGTGCTGTCAAAAGACATTGTCATGTAATGGTTTCCTTTAAGTGACTAACCAGACCTTTGATAGCTTGTTAAATATTTGATCTTCGTTTTCATTCTACGCTCTCCTTTTCTGGCTATAGTCAGAGACTAATTAATTCATGGGATTTTTCAGATTTTCATCGCCCGTCTAATATTATATCTGGAAGAGAATAGATAAGAAAAAAAGGAATTGTCTGAAAAATGCCACAGTTTGATGCAACCTATTTTTAAACGATAACTAAAAGATACAATCGAAAAAATTCAGAGGCATTCTCAAAAAAAACGTTGTTTGAAAAATCCCAGCCGATTGATTTAAAAGAACTATCTATCAATATATATATATATATATATATATATATATATATATATATATACGATGCGTTTTATTACATTGAAACTCTTATTCGAGACTATCTCCCGTTATTACAAGGTGATTGTATCATTTAGCCTAGAGAACGTAAATAGAATAAACAATCGAAGGAAATGAGGAATTGAACCTGGGACCGACAGGGCAGCCGCTTCAACGTAGCCTTCCTATTGCCATTGAGCTAAATAGCCACAAGGGATGTAAAAGACCAAATAACTATTTCAACTCAATATATATATATATATATATATATATATATATATATATATATATATATATATATATATATATATATATATATATATATATATATATATATATATATATATATATATATATATATATATAAATCGGCGGGGGCGGGCTGTTTAGCACAATGGTAAGTGAATTGTTACTTTAAAGTGGCTACCTATCGGTGGCAGGTGCAATTCCTGCAGCAGTCCAATTTTCTTTAATTGTATATTCTATTTACGTCCTCTAAATTGATTGATATATTAACCGTGTAACAACGGGAATCATTTTGGATAGGTTTCTATATAATATAACGCAATTTATAATTCATTCTGTTGGACCAAAAATGTCCATTTCTTAATATATATATATATATATATATATATATATATATATATATATATATATATATATATATATATATATATATATATATTGATAAGTCGCATGGAAAAGAACATTTTACAGACTGATCTTATGCAAAAAATCCTGAAACGTTGTTAGCTTTATTATACCAATCTATGTATTTAGTGCACAGCTATCTACCTTTTCACTGGCATCTCCCGTATGGTGATACTTTTCAACATGATCCAGCAGGTCATTGCAAGTGAGTTTGATCCTTACTGGGTCCTTCGATTTCCTCACCTTATGTCAGACTTAGTGTGGCTCAGTTTGTATCCTTCTCTATACTTTTTTATCCACAGAATACAATAATAAGAAAAAGAGATTCAAGATGTATATATATAAATCCAGACACAGAAAAAACAGAATAAGTTTAAAGTAAACAATATTTATAAAACAAAGGAACGCATACCATTCAGACCAAAGGATTTAATAAAAATAGTTCTTTTTAAGATGCAAACACATCTTGACTATTCCAGGGTAAAAAAAAAAACAAAACAAAACAAAAAAAAAGCAGTAAGAAAAGTAAAATATTTATATATATATATATATATATATATATATATATATATATATATATGTACTACGTTGATTTGTGAAAGGTGGATATTATTAGAACCTAACTGACAGTATCATAAAATACAGACGTCAATGAGTGAGAAAAATAGATTATGGGACAAACATTTAGTATTTACTTCATTCATGAAAACTTTTAAACAGATTTCTTAACATTCTTCCACTTTTGCTGCTTTGGTCTTAAAATAAGCATAGCATTCACATCAGAAGTTATGCAATTTCAATAAAAATCTCTTCAGCGTCCTTGGCCAGAACTATTTTATGTGTCATACATGGGTAAAACGAAGTCCAAGGAACATTACTCAGGTTTAAGAACAGGCAGAAAAATAAAATAGACACTTCAAAGATTGTAAAAAAAAACAGCTGGTGGAAAAAATTTCTTAGTTTGGTGTGAGCGACCAAGGACTTACTTTTCCGACTTCGTTAAAACGAGGTATTTCCCAGCACGAGAAGCGACATGAAAGCAAACCACTATCTTGGAATAAATAAAGAATCGGCTTGAAACTTCTAGATGGTTATAGTATTTGACAGGTTACTGAAGAAGGCCGGGAAGAAGTGTGAAACTATCGAAACCTTGCCACTAGAAAAACTAGAGCAGGTAAACCATCCAGAATAGATCAGTGTATCATGAAACTTGGAGCTATTTAAGTCAACCAAACGAACGAAAACTTTCCTCCGTAATAATTAGTAGCCAATAGTTTTGCTCGTATGTATATTTCTGAATCCTACAGTGTTTAAAATGAATTTCGCATAGGAAAATTGATAATGGAAAACCACACTTCACCGACCTAATCAATATGGTGGTAGAGTGAGGCGTGTAATGTGTTGTACAGTGCCTGTCAAAATGAATTACCAGCTGCAATTGAGCGGGAAGAAAACTACAATAATAGTCGTCGTCACCTTTTGCAAAGTAGGTTGTGGTAAGTATTTAATCAAGATAGTTGGTGCTTCAGACACCTGACAAGATTCGATTCTTCCAGCGACGTGCTAACCAAAGAGAGAGAGAGAGAGAGAGAGAGAGAGAGAGAGAGAGAGAGAGAGAGAGAGAGAGAGAGAGAGCTTATCGTAGTACAGAACAGAACTAATTGTTACCTTCTTTTTCAATTTAAATACACATATAAACCATAATAATCTTCTGCAACACTGACTTCCATACGACAAATTAAAAAAGGATCAAAACTTTATAAAATAATTACGATAAAATGGCCGAATATCTAAAATTCCAAAGTGACAGTGACCATAGCTATTGCGACTCAAGCAGGGGAGCAATAAGTCAATTATCACACCGATGATACGATAAAAATACAGCGATTATTTTCACTTATTCCTCAGCCCGGTTGAATAGATTGGGTATTCATTCGTATCCCCATGGGGATGGAATTTCATACAATATCGAGTGATTGTGGGGAACCTCACACGTATATCAACACCTCCCCTGGGGCAGTTCAGGCGTCAGGGATTGACCCAGACTTAATCCTTACAAGTGCAATGGGGAGGTACAACCCACGTAGATGGATTGACTTGGCGTATACTATTAAAATTATTAGGCAACGTAATTTTCACTCTATTTCTTTATTCACCTTTCATTTCCCAAGCCGTTTAGATGTATAGATTCAGGTGGGTGGTAGTGAGTCAATAGAATTATTATAATCAAGAGCCTGATGATTTCCAAATATCATTGGTTAGTTTTGATCTAGACTCCGGAACAGATACATGTTCAGGAGTAAATTTGTTTGTTTTTTATTGGGTGGATGGTTTTTATATATGCCATTCGGAATTTTGACGTTGAAAGATATTTCAATATTTGGCACATAGACTCTAAAGTAAGTTCTTTTCTATATTCCGTGGAATCATTATGATCATCGTCGTCGTCATCTGTACTGCACCATCGATACCACCACCAAACAGCAACATCCTCGATACCAAACAAAAACCTTCAATCATCGCAAATATCATTATACGCAAACAGTGGATACATATCACATTTCAACTACTATCAAATTCAATACTTGCATTTGAAAATACCAACAGCAAAAATAATGCATTACCACTGCAACCACATAGGAAACGCAACCGAACTAAACAAAATCATCCAGAAGATATTAAGACAAGATGAAAGAACATACACGACAGATGTTGAAGATATTCAAGTTCCATTCTTTTTTCTTGGATGACGGCAATCATCGCATCAAATTAAACTCAAAGAGATCGCGTCTACTGAAAGAACTCCATACCGACAAGGAAACGTACTGGGAAATAGCCATTATTTGATAATAGACATACACTAAGCTTGCTTGAGTATGGAGTAAGGCCACAATCGTAGAGCTCCCAGTAAGGATCGAACTCTAAAGAGGATTATTTCTTAAGTTATTAAGTTCATCTTGTTGTATCTTATAAGGTTATCTATTCCAGTCTCTCATACATTCGAAGACTCTCAACAAGCCCTTTTCCTTCGATTCTCCGGTAATAAACACAATCTTCAAAATATCAAAATACATGTCACATGAGTAGCAGACGGAAGTGTCTTCAGAAAGTGGAGCCCAAGAATAAAACCAAGACAGCCGTAACATCTCAGCTGGCCTCTGTTGAGCAAAGGGCAGAGAACTGTCGTGTCAAGGTTCATTAAAGTCATGTACGAAATAGCCATAAAAGATGAGAGAAACTTCATATGAAAGAAAGAAAAGCAAAAAATAACTCCGGAAAATGAAATAATTGAATATTCTGGACAGCTTGCTATATTCATCTCGGATCATATCAATTTCTTTCTTCCTTTTCTCCTCTTCTTTTACACTTTTTTCTCTCTTTTTCTACTAGTCTTAAATCATATTCAGCATCTTTTTTTCTTATTCTTTATTTCCTCCCTCTAAAAATATCACTTTATCCATTTTCTCTTTGTATGATATATATACATACACACGCACACACACACACACACACACACACACATATATATATATATATATATATATATTTAAAAATGCCACTTAATTCATTTTCTTTTTGTATGGTTAAAACATATATATATATATATATATATATATATATATATATATATATATATATATATATATATATATATATATAAAAAAAACAACGGATCTTTTCTTGAGTTTATCCACTTCTGTTTACGCACCTATCCACTCATATAACTACCCTTCTTTTCCAGTCTTTCTCTTTCTTTCTTTCTTATTTTCTTTCTTTCTATCTTATCGGTCGCTTTTATGTGCATCTGTTTTCTTCTGTCCATCACTTTCATTTAACCATCACATCTAACATCAATCCCTTCCTCTCGCATTCACGTATAAACACGTACATGTGAATAGAGACTTGATGATTTAAACACTACACTACAACTTACAACGCAGTTTCGGCCACTTCAGATGCAATAGACAGGCCTGCCTCAACCTGATAACATTGCAGACAGACTGTTAACGAAATAGTTGCCATCGACAGAGATATTGTCTGTCGGAACGAATACTCTGCTGTGTGTACTTTGGATGCACAAAAGCCGTTGAGGACAAATGATAATGTATATCCATTGATAAATACCAGCACAAACTCGAGAGGGTCCTGCTTTGAAGCCTTCTTTTCATAAAAATAGCGTGAATATACAACATATCTGATATGTTTATATTCCATTAGTTTTAAAAGAGGATCTCTCATATTTACTTCTAGCAAATTCATTGAATAGGTTCGGTAGTAACAGCATTTTAGCATTAGTTATGATTATATATGTGTGTGTATATATAATAAAATGGGGATTCACTACACAAACATGTTTAGACAATTGATTAGGTATATTTGAGATTCCTGTTTGAGGAATTCAAGAAATTTTCGTGGGTGTTACAAGGTGAGAGGAGTTTTCTCTTTTGTTTTTTCTTGGTTAGATTTATGCCTTGCGCGATAGTGCTGTTGATCATAAATTATATGCCAGTGAGTATGGCATGTTGAAATTATCAGTAAGTGGTTGCTGGAGCTGTGTGTGCTCTATAGGAATGTTTTATTTCCACTTAGATATCTTATGCTCATAGTAGGTTGCGTGGTTATCTTAGTCTACTTCCTCTTGTCTAAGCTGATTAGGTTGATTAGGTGATTCTTCAAGATGGCTTTGTGAATAAAATATCTTAGTTATTGTGTATGTGTTTATGCGTGGTTATTGAAGTATGTTTATTAAGAAACATTTTGAGCGGTGCCGGCATTCTATCGTTTGAACCATATAAAAAGAAAACTCTGTGATTAAGTACATCAACATTAGCTTTAACCACTCGAGCAAAATCATTAAAAAGATTTTCAAATCTTTAAAAATCAAGACTGATACAGAATTCCTCGAATGAAATAAAATTTAACGAAGTTAAAAATGACTATACTAAAGCCCCAAAGAATAGTGGTTTCACTGAAACAATCCTTAAATATGATAAAGAAGTGAAATCCAATGTCAAACAACAGAGCAACAACAACAAATAGAGGTAGAGAAATCATTCAGTATACTCTAAAGTTTCTCATAGAAGTAATAAACTAACTTAGGTAGAATATTCACAAAATTGATGGAAAATCACTTCCTCCCAAGCAACCCAATAAGTAGAATATTAAACGAGAACAAACTGGAAATAAGCTTTAGTTGTACTGAAAACTTTAATACACTCATCACGAAACATAATGGTAGAGTAATTAGAATAGATACTGACAAAAAGGCATAAATTAACAAGAATGTAATTTTACGAATAAAAATACTGCCCTTTGCACAGCATATGTCTCAAATCAGATATCGTATACCAAGTCAAAATATCAACCTAAGAGAAACCACTAAAAGTAAAAAAATATACAGGAATGTCGAAAATGCCTTTTAAACTTAGATTGACCAACTATATATTATCCTTTACTGATGAGCAATAAACAAATGATACTTCATTTTTTTCATATTGCTAAAAAATGTACAATAAGAATTTCAATCTAATTGTAAGATGGTAAATATTAAAACAGACCCAAGTATGCCAAAATATTGAAAGTCCATGTCAACTATGCCTCAATAAGAAATTTGAAATACTTAATTTTGCAAAAAAAAAACAAAAACATAACATAAAATACCCAGGTTTATCAAAGAGAAAAAAAAAATAGAGTTGAAATGCTGGCACGACTCATTTTTTTAATTAACAAACATTACTTAATAAACCACACATAGATACACGGACGATAACCACCCAAGATACTTTATTCACAAAACCACCTCGAAGAACCATCTAATCAACATGATTACCTTAGACAAGAGGGTGTGGACTAAGATGATCACACAAACACTATGGTTTCAAATATACCCAATCATTTGCCAGAAGAAGCTCGAACAGGGCAGACACATAAAATATTTTTGTAGCGAATCCCCATTCTATCATATTTCCAGCTCCACTCGAAACCAACCTTTCATTTAAAGTTAAATGTATCGATCACTTTATCAAATAAATTGCATTATATCATATTATATTCATAAGTTTCATTATATTATATCATACAATGTTTTATTGGATCCCTGATTTGTAATATATATATATATATATTTGTACTATATATATATATATATATATATATATATATATATATATATATATATATATATATATATATCCTCCAACTTAATCTCTTCCTTGATTCACATTGATCTTTTTATCTCGCCCAGAGTTATCCCTAACATTGCTCTCTCTATTGTACCCTGTGCAATTCTGAGTTTGATTTCTGGATAATTTTGTGAGTTTGTAATTTTTTCCTTGTCCAACACTTTCTCAATATATATATATATATATATATATATATATATATATATATATATATATATATTGCAAAAGTGGTTGACAAGACAAAAATTGGTCTATCATACCAATCAGTTAGCTAGGTATGACCCAGACCTAGTCTCCTGACTGCTATTCTGTAAGGTAAGTACCATGAATGAGTAGCAAACCCCGACAATCAGCACACATCTGTTCTCGTTGGAATGTCTATGATCTGTGGATCATGGGGATTTGCACATAAAGTTGCAAACATCCATGCTGTTTTATTTATCCTTCAAAATGACAGCAGCCACCAACAACGAGATGTTCATGTCTCGGTGATTAATCACAGTTCAGCTTTACAGTCTGAATACTCCCACACAGGGGTGATATACGCATCTCCCGGGAATAGGATACTCCTGTCGAACCTTAAATTTTGGGTTCCTACTTCTATTCGCCCTACCTTGGTTGACCAAAGGTAACAAACCTGTGGTTCATAGTTTGCAGGTTGTACTTTACTGTAAAACTCTATTGCTCAGGCTGAAGTGTTATTTCGTATACAAGCCCTATCGTCCACTGTCAGTTGCCGTGGGAAAACACTTCCAATTAATCTTTTGTTCGCAGAACCAAAGCCAATATATATATATATATATATATATATATATATATATATATATATATATATATATATATATATGCATATATATATATATATATATATATATATATATATATATATGTATATATATATATAAATGGTGTGTGTATATACTTGTGTGTATACGTGTGCGTGTGTGTGTATGTATGTGCATATATATGTGTGCATATATAGATAGTTACACACAAACATGTGTAAATTCAAATTGATATTTGTCATTTATTATGCGATTCGTAAATGGTGTGAAAGCAATGAGTAAATAGATAAAATGAAAGGAAACTTAAACGTGAAGACCGAACATAGAACCAATGGAACAAAGGGCGAATAAAACCTAAATTGATTTGAAGATAAACAAACCAAGACAATAATCAAAGCAACAACAGAAAAAGAATCACAATACAAGCGAAAAACAACCACGCACAGATAAGAAAGGATCAACCAAGGCTACAACTGAAAGAAGGAAATAAAAGTCTAATGTTGTAGGATATTACCTACATTATATCACAAGTCTCAGCTTCCGAAACTGGAGTCTCATCAGTAACATCTGTAAGCATATTCACTGAAGAGAAAATAAAGTTTGATTTCATTCTATTTCCTTATCCATCAATATCCTGTTTATAAGGTTTCAACATTTTAGAATATGAATGATAGCATTCGGAATCATGGTTTTCAACAGGGTTCGAACACTTGTGAGAAATATACAACTACCACGCCCAACAAAGCAGGCCCAGAATCATTTGTGATTATTTGATGATTTTACTACTGGAAGTGATGGTATCGAGATGGATAATGTTTTCATGAACAGATTCTTTTAGTTTCGCCAAAGAACATTTTGTTTTAGCTGTTGGCTACCATCACCGTGTTTTCTCTTACATTTTATACTATGTTAGGCAATGAATTTCTGTATAGAATAGAAATTATCGAGTACTGCTGGTGGTTAGTAGATTTGTACTGTTCTAGAATCACCATAAAGCGAGTTATCATCATGATCATCATCATGATCATCATCATGATCATCATCATCATCAATTGGTTAGTGTCCATCGTTGGACATACACCTTTGCAAAAATTTGCCAGACCTTTGTATCATGGGCATCACGGAGCCAGTCCTTCCTTAATTTATCAAGCTTGTCACATCTTTCTCTCTATCGTCGACAGCTTTATACCTGATCTCTGTGGGATGTGATGCTGAGCAGCTGTCTGGATTCTTGCAACATGTCCAGCCCATTGCCTTTTGAGTTTTTCAACGGATATACACATAGAAATCATTGGGTTGTAAAGGGTCAACTCCGTCAACCTTTCTCCAGTTACTGCTTAAAGCTACCATTGATCACAAATGTAGTTTGACTGAGTATGCTTTAGAAGTAATAAAAATGGAAAAATAAGGCGAAAAATCGGCTCAGGAAGAATGTATCTATACGACTAAGTATGAATTTAGTCAGTTATTGGATCTTAGAATCGGTAAAGGTGCCATTCATGTTAAACAGGCTCCTAAAGATGTGGGCTGCATGTTCAAATCTCGGTGTTGCTACTTTTTAATTTCTCTTCTTATTTCTGATCCATGACGCTTACAAGAGGAGTGTTGCGTTATAAACATTAGATTAAGGAAAAATTGGTAAACAAAAAAAAAATGATAATGAGGACAATACTTTGTGTAAGAAACTCGGACAACCTGAAGATGAAGAAGATAGTAAAAAAAAAATTAACATAAAAATAGAGGGTAACCGGAGATCATAATAGAACTTTTGAGTCCGAAATAGAAACTTGGATTTCAAGATGATAGCGAAGAATAAATTTAAAAATGATTTTCAAAAACAAACTAAAAAAGAAAATGGAAATAGAGTAAACGGTGAAACATTAGGAACATAAAACACCAATGAATAAATAAAGAAAAAGAAGTCCAGTCCTCATCTTGAATAAAAAAAAAGCCCCAGACATGACTCATCCTCTGATTCTCAATTGAAGCCATGTGGCTTATGCTCGATTTGAACGTGATGGAAATAGTATTCAAACAAACTGAAAAAAATAAAAAAGCATTGTCTTATGATTCCTTCTCTGTTTGTCTTTTTTTTTTTAATTAGAGTTATTCAATGTGGTCCAAAATCGTGTCTTTAGAATAGAAATCTTTGAAATCAAAATAGTTAATTGGAAGAAAAGCCTTTTTGAATGACCGTGGGAAGCTGGCATGAACGGAGAAAATCTTAAAATAAATTATACATTCTCACATATAATGTTTCCGTTATATGGTTCCTGTTTTCTTTCCTCGTTTACTTTTATGAATATTTTCTCGCTTTTAGGAGGGTTTAAGTCTCACTCGTTTTCGATATTTACTTAGTTTAGTACGATGCAAGGTCAGAAGGGGATAGGTATGAGAAGATTGTACATATACTCCAAGTTTTCTGCCTATCTCTCCGGAAGATCAGCATTCGAAATCGCCACTTTTTATCTGGACTAAACACCAACTACTGACGTCTAGGAAAATACTTCAACTCTTCAGCCACGAGACAAAACGCATGGAATATTGACTTTTACTAAGTTTAGCATAGAACAACACAAGGCCACATGTGATGAGTACCCAGTGAGGATCGGACTCACTACGGTAATATTCTTCAAGACTAACTCCCATTCTAACACATTTACTCTTGCTTTCCTGGTTTTTAATTTCATATGTATTTAATATACACATTCACCATTCTTTGAATTCACTTGTGGATGAAAGGGGCGCGCGTTTGCGTCTTAAAATTAGTCAAAGATTTATAATTTTGATGTAGATTGAAATTTTACCGAAAAGAAAAGGCGACACATAATTTTCCAGCTGTTCTGTGCTATCTATTGTACATGGATTTACTTTTAAAACATGTCCTGGCAAAGTGGCACACACACACACATACACACACACACATACACACACACACACATATATATATATATATATATATATGTATGGGGTTGCTGTGGAAATGGAACTGCGAATGATTGGCCGACCACTTCAACATAGCATTGCTCTTATCATTGAGCTAAAAAAAAACTGCCAGTTATGCAAATAATGACAGTTTTCATTCTAAATTCTCTTTTCATTTATCTTAAGTCTATATCAGCTCTATTCGTTTCTTTCAACTCA
This sequence comes from Thysanoteuthis rhombus, assembly GCA_963457665.1. Taxonomy (NCBI): domain Eukaryota; kingdom Metazoa; phylum Mollusca; class Cephalopoda; order Oegopsida; family Thysanoteuthidae; genus Thysanoteuthis; species Thysanoteuthis major. The sequence goes on from OY735200.1 coordinate 33,244,594, forward strand.
ACAGTTATGCATGGAGAATTGGATGTATACGATCCGATGAAATTATCATGAACTACCTTATATCATATCAGAACTCCTATTTGAAAAGATTCCGTCATTATACGGGTTATATATCACTTGGCCCAGACTACGTGAACCGAATAAATAATTAAAGAAAATAGGGCGGCTACAGGAAACGAACATACAACCGATTGAGTAGCTGCTTCAATGTAGCGTTGCTCTTACCATATATTCGGGTTGTATACTTTTACACATTTTCTAAAAAATGTGTTCTATTTCTCTATATCTGTATGGGAAGTCTCTTTGTGTCCCTCTGTTTATCTCTTCATCTCTACCACACGCACACATACACACACATATATGCATATGCTGCATGCATGCATGATATATATATATATATATATATATATATATATATATATATATATATATATATATATATATATATATATATCGTAACAGGCAGACAAATTACTCGAACACAGTAAAATTACCCGTTAAACGAAATTTAATTTTTATCGCCAATTACTTCGTTGCCAAGTTTAAAATCGAATAGAACTAACACCAGAAATCGAATCGTGTCATTTTCTCAATGTTATTCATCCTTTAATTACGTTTGTCCGTTTTCTCTTGACACTATTTTCCAGTCACTCCTGGCAACACAAACTTGTCTACTCATTTTGCTTCTTTTTCCCCCTTTGCTCGCCAGCCAAATGTGAGCCGAGGAAATACTTTGTCTACGCCAAATTTTTATGTTCTTTTGAGCCCTACTAATCCACGTCTTGGAAAACGCGGGAAATTGCTCTGAACACAACCATTGAAGACCAGCATCGCGATGTCTTTAGAATTTGGAAGTAGAAAATCGAAGAATTACTCAGTAAGCAATTTTAAAAATCTAATCAAGCGTAAGCTACTTCTGTCAAAATAAGCCTGATTCAGAATCGGGTAAAATGCGATTTGTTATCTATCTGCCGATACATCAGTTAATCTATAGATAGATAAAAAGATAAATGAATAGGAAGATATGTTGGTAGAAACGTAGATTTAATCAAAAAGATTTTGGTAAACGAACACTTTCAGCTGTTATTCACTCATCGTAGCTCAGTCTAATACAAGGCTACGTTAGTGGACATGTGTTATGTCCTGGCTCATTACATTGGCGCATTGAAATATTTTTTTTTTAATTTGAGAGAAAGATGATTAAGAGGAAGAAAGAAGGGAGAGATAGAAGGAACGGATAGATAGCGCACCAGAGATAGATAGATAGATAGATAGATAGAGAGAGAGAGAGAGAGAGAGGGGCGAAAGAGAGAGAGAGAGACAGACAGACAGAGAATAAGAAAGAGGGAATGAATCGTATTCTTTTACATTTTTACTTGATATATTGACTCATTGTCATTGACTCTGTTTATGCTAGTTAAGGTGCTGAATGATCAGGACAGATAAACAGACTTATTCCAAGGTCAACAACCCCATGCGAATTGATTCATAATTTGCAGGTATTTGCTGTTAATGACTTTTTAAAATAATTAAAACTGGCCAACTCTAATCATGCAAACTTTGTTTGATGATTTTAAAGAGTTTTATGCAATTAAACCGAAGTTCTGAAAAGTTAAAGAAAGCAGTACGAGATTGGTCTCTTTTTACAGAAATCAATTCAGCTGGGTGGCGTGTGAGTGACGTTTTAGATAAGGAGGTAATGTAGCTGAGAAGTGTATATGTGACAACTACAGGGTGCAGATAGGATTTAACATGGGTATACCAGGAATATGTGAATTCCGTATTGACATCAGTGGCACTTGAAAACTGCGGGCGCCTACAGGTGATACAAGAAACAGACCACCACCAGCAACTGACAAGAATGGTAACCACCCAACGGTATGGAATTAGTTCAACACACTGAACTGTGCATACTGCGTGGACCAACATGAATGATCCCCGTTTTCTCCTTGGACAATGGAACAACACTGAAGTGTCCCCTCTAAGATGCATACTTGAGCGAAGTGTATGGAGATCCTGGCGGCTCAGTCATTAGATCTCCCTCTCAGCATTCCTGATTTAGATAAATGGAAAGCAGAATGCGATATGTCTGGTATCAGTTTAGCCGCAGGAGTTGTTGGAAAGACGTCAACTTGGGCGTCAAGTTCTCCTAGTTTTGTTACCTTCCCGATGCTAGAGAGCCCAACCATGGGAATTTTGTCCGATGAAGAGTTTTCCACATCCGCTGGTACCGTGAGCAGAACCTGCAAACTTCTGTGTGTAAAGCTGACGCGCAAACAGTTATCCATTCAAGCAGACACATCGACCAACAAATATACCTCAGCATTGGTTCTATCTTGGCCAGAGAATATCGCCAGTTGACTGGGAGATTTACGTCGTGTTGCCAAGTCAGATGAGTCACATTTCCAACTCTTTTGGACAGTGCATTTGGTCAAGCGCGAAATACATAGATCTTGTTTACATCCACTTTATATTCACCTGAGAGTGATGGTTTGTTTCACTGAGCATATATGGGATATGTTGCAGGCCCCATTAAACAACCAGAGCCAACAAACACAACAGTTTTACACAATACTGAGAAGTCCAAGGATATGCTCATGCATCGATCACAGCACTTCATAGACCCTGTGTCACGTTGTGCGTCCGCTGTTATTTCAGTGAATTAAAGAGGTGTATTTTATTAGGCGACTGGCTCTAATTTGTTAGTACTTCAATTTGAGCCAAGCATTGTAGAATCAGGGACCATGTATAAATACAATTACACTTCAAAAGATGCTTGCCCTAAAAATACATTTCCATTTAAAAGGAACCTAGGATATTCTCGGGAAACTTGATACATATATAGAAAAGGAAGGATTCTTAATGGATTTAACAATAATGAAGTATAAGCATATGTTTTGAAAAAAAAAGAAAAGGGAATTATTAGCACTACACTATTGTGTATTCATCCAAGTATGCTCATCTTTGTTGCTTTGATCACTAGGTTTCAGTGAATGCGTTCTGTAGCCTCCCCTAAGTGTATTATATGTAGAACAAATTCTAGTCATTGATTGTTTTGAGGAATGGCGAAAGTTCTCAAAAGCTTAGGACGAAAAAAGGGATCCAGTTAAAGGATTGACAAATGCGAGGTTCACGTGATAAACATCAGAAACAAATCAGTCAAACTGTAGTTATCTAAACAAAAAAGTTTAAAATACTAGTCTATGTAACTCGATGACATTGTAGAGTTATGTCTTTTTCAGGAGGATCTGACAGACTAAATCTTTTTGAATACTAGTAGGACCAGAATGTATGATTGTTATTTTATGTAGTACCCTTGGCAAAAGAATATGGATTCAGAACACATGAAAGATTTTGATCCTTCCCTTTTTTAAGAGCTTGATATTCTGTCTTTATGGAATGTATCTCAAACAAATCAAATTCAAATATTTGTTATTTGCATATCTTCTTTCAAATGAAGTAGAAGAAAAAAGTATGGATTTGATCAAAGCAGAGGAAAAAAACATGAATGAATCTATGGTTTGGTATTGAGAAATTGCTGAGCCTTGTTCAGACTTCGACTGAGACACTGCGTTCATCGTACGATAATGGTATTTGGCTGAGGCATGAATCCTTCCCTCGTCCCTTCAGCCTTAAGCAAATAGGTGGACAGTCTGGGGTCTCTAGCCATGATTGGGAACCATTCTAGGACATAGAAAATACTGATTCTAAACCAGCCTCGAAAGGGAAAGGCCCCGTCAAGCTCAATTTCTATGCATCCCTGACGAACTCATCGGTGGTGGCCGAATAATCAATTTTTCATGTTTTTTAGTTGCCAGTGTGTGAAAAAAGTTATGCTGTGCTGATTGTTTTTCCTGTGACAACGAATAATGGGCACTTGATGCTTCTGCAGTGGTTCAAAACCAGGGACCCACGGACTCCTCTCCCCGGGGGATGTCTCCATAAATGTATCACTGTAGGCCTGTAAGCTTGTTGAGTAGCTGAACCATTCAAAAGCCTTACGTCCACGAGAAAATGTATTTAGATAAAAGGAATTCTTGCTAATGAAAATGTTAGGAACCGATATTTTGATGTTAATACAAGCATGATTGCATTTTAAGTAGTTACGTATTTACTTAAGATTGTATTCTATAATCTGAACTACTATCACGTTAGTGAAATAATCATCAGTGATGCATTACTACAAACATTCAAATGTTAATTTCAAAGCTCCTATTCCAACTATTTTCTTCTTCCTTCTACAGAACCCACTATAGATATTACATATACTTTTTCTTCTTTTTCATTTTCCCCCTTTTCTTCCTCTTCCAAACTTTTGTTAGTACGTAAAATACCAATGCTACTGCTGTTGGTTGATGAAAACTAAACTTGTCAACTACATACTGGCCCCCTACTGTACTTATATATTTTATGCCTTTCAGATTCCATCGGCACATGGATTTAATTAAATCTGACAAACGGATTTCGTGTGGGCATAGGTCACATGACTTCGTTCGACAAACAAGACACAATAATTGCCAAGGGTGTTTGGAGAAATATCAAGTTGGATTAGTTTTGAAAAGCTGTTTTTTCAGGTCGTGAAAAAAAAGAAAGGAGAGCAAGAAGACTTGGTAGATTGATTTTGGAAGGTTTTCGCTCAATGCTTTTGTTCAAAAAGTTTTTGATCGATTGAACTCTTTCTTGTTGTTTTTGTTATTGAAATGACGTTCCAATCGATCCACTCTAAGATTTTCTAAATGGAATCGTGGTTAACAGAACTTTTCTTTCTAATGATAGCAACGCTCATAACTTATGATCGGGATGATTTTCTGTCATTTCTTTGTTCGTCCTAGATTTCTATATCTTGTCCCTGTTGAGTTACGAAAACCAAGTCGAAATTAATTCCATATTTTCCTGACAACTCAAAGTATGCTGATTCTTTGATTTTTTTTCAGTTACTAACGCTCTTCCTCCCTATAATCCAGAATTTTTCCCAAAGCCGATACTTATCACCTTTCTCTCTCCAGCTGTGTTCTACTTTGCTTTTGATTATGGTTTTCATATGTTTATGCTGTAAGTTTCTCGTTCATAACTCTTTCACATTTACAGGGAATATTATAAACACTAGTATTGGTCAGACTCATATCTCGTGACAGACCCACTCTGGTGAGCAACTTTTGGAGGGGGCGTGGACTAGTAAAAGTCACACAGATGTTATGATGTCTATAGACTTTTCGTATCCTCTCCAATATTTCTTCCACGTATAGAATTCGGATGATTGGAGCCAAGATGTGACCTTACGGTCGTCTTTAATATTTTCACCACCATTTTTGTCCAAGTGGATAACATTTGATAGGTCACTATTTCGCATGAACGTGTAGCCTTTATCGAATCACCGTAGACCCACAAATGGCCTGACCAACTTGCCAGGTTGGCCACTGGTTCTTGTGCGTTACTGCGTGTATGTGTCTAAAAACGTTTTGTTAATTTTTTTCTGAGAAAATGCTTGTACGGTCTCTACGGTTGTTGAAAACAATGCCTGAATTTTGAGATGGTATCCCTTAAGATAATTTTCGATGAAAATATTATTTAAAGAGACTTTTAGGTCATTCGATATTTAGTTTTGTTACACACAGGCGATGGTGATCAATGTGAGGTACCACTATTGTTAAATTCTCTTCCTCTGCCTTAGGGTCACTTTTTCCATGATGAACTAAATAGAGGGTTTGACTGGGTTCACATGGCTGAAAAAGAAAAAAAAGAAAACATGGTGATGCCAGAGTACAAACATGTCATCAACGTATCCGAGCCAGACTTGAGGTTTCAACGAGGATCAACTTTGAACCAGCCCCCCACTAAAAACATAAATATATTGGATAAAACTCATGGAATTGGCAAATCCATAGGTAAGCTTTTTTTTTTCTTTTGATACATATTAGGTCTGAACTGAACACATGTAGTCTATAAACAAACCCACGTCTTTAACGGGGATGGAGCAAGTCATTAGATTCCAGACATTTCCAAGTTTGTCACGTAGGATGAACAAGTTTCCCTCCGTTAGTATTTTGTTAGTGAGGTTGACCACATTGAAGCTCAACGATAATGACGAATCGCCGCCGGAATGAAATGAACCGAATATTCTACATACGGAGGTGTTTTGCCCGACAATGTTTAACCACCAGGGAGCGACTCAAACAGTGACACGCCTAGCCGATGCAGTTGACCATCCGTCTCAACACTTCATCTATTTTATGTATTTTCGATGGGCTATACATATGCAATGTTGTATGAACCACGTGTTTTTTGGGTTCCATGTTCTTTTTTAGGAGTCGTGACAGCATTCTCTCTGTAAAGAAAATATGGTCTTTCTTTTTTTCTATCTGTAGCTACCCGATTCTATCATGTTGGCCATTTCTTCTTCATACACTTACGGGTAATACACATGAAGAAGACCGTAAAATGGATCGATATAAACGTGATGTTAGCAGTAGGAAGGGGTTCAATCATCCAATGGTTAAGGACTCTTATTAAAACTAGAGACAGTAACGTTTTTGTACTTCATGAAGATAGAATATCACCCACATTTACTTAGGAAAATATGCAACCTGAACAACAAAAAAAAAAAATCTTTTTTCACCCAATGCCCCTCTAGATCGATTTATTTTGCAAAATGTAAAATGCAAATCATGATTGTGTTCACAGCTTCAACTAGCGGAGTATTATTCATCGGAAGACAACACCAAAAGAGAAGCCCGCTTTCGGCTTCTACGCTCATTCCTTATTCTCATTCTATCTTGTCTGACTTTCGTCCCAGAATCAAACGTATCGGGCTCAATTTCACACCTAGTTTTCGTAGTGAGTCATTTTATCTCGCTGCAATGGCCATGGATTTCACCAGTAACACACATCCCACGTAAAAATCTAAATATTTATGAAATAAGTAACTTTTGTCATTTCATACAATTTTATGTAGTACATATCGTATATAAAACATTCCATGTAATATAGTTGTATATAAAACATACCAATAATGAAAGACCCTCTTCAGCTGTCTACACTTATCAGATCGTTTTTGATGCCTCTTCCAGAATGGCTAGTGTTGTACAAATGAGCCACTAACTGATGGACGATTGTGTTTGTTAGAGAGATCAGAAGCCACGCAGGAAAAATGGAGAACGAGAAGATAGGAGAAGGATAATAGAAAGCTAGGACAGAAAATAAAGAAAAAATAGTGTTATATAGAAGGCAATCTAAAATAGTGTTATAAACTGAATTTAGAGTCGACCTGCGCACACCCACGATATTTTAGTACCTACTGAGGATCTAACTCATCGCAGTGCTAATCATCATTGAGTCAGCTTACGTCACAGTGAGGCTCTCATAGGTAATCATTCAACTTGTGTGGCACAAAATCACACTACATAAGCAGCTAGAGACGATCGAACATGGTGAAATAGAGAATTTCTAGTCGCAGTTTTAATAGTACTAATAGTGACCCTGTTGAATACTAAAACAGTATGACGTGAATAATCTGATAAGGAAAATGTAGACATAATTCAGTAGAATTTATTGGCTGAGCCGTTCAGACAATGGCTATCTCAGACATGTTCACAAAGTAAGTGATGCGTGTTCAAGTCTCACTGGAGGCTACTTCCTTATATATGATTCACGCAGCTAACTTTACGGTCCTAGATTATGACGATCCGAGCAGTTTGATGAAAAGCAATCGTAAAGATGAAAGAAATAGTGCTATAGTCTTTTTTCAATCGAGTGATGTAAATATTGTTAGAACCTGTTATATTTATCCTGGTTTAGCAGTAGGGAAAAAAAGGAAAGCGATTATATTTCCGAGTAACTTTCTTTTCGTGTTTATTTAATTACTTCATTTTTTTCCCTGATAGACTGTTTCATTTTTCCAAAACACTTACCAGCTATGGAAACTCAAATATTTTGGGCTTCGTTTTTCTGCTGTGTTACTAGGTACAACGGGAATCTATTTGAAGAAAAAGATGAGATTTTATCGCAGGATGGAAGAATGGACATCATTCAGCGCTATTACAATTTCGCTCGTCTGAGTTCTCTCTCCCCTTGGGATGGGAGATTGACTTTAGACTACAGAGAATCATTTTTCTATTCTTAGAATTTTATTGCACATATTTTCACAGATCTCCTCGGTATATAAAAAACGGTAAAACATTAATATATCAGGCATTGTTTTTTGCGTTATTCACCCGAGAAATTAAGATCAGTCAATCATGAAGTTTTCTTTGAAAACATTTATTAATGAATTATATTTGTCTTGCAAAAAGTTTGTAGCTCGTCGAGAAGATGCCCCAAAGGGCATTGGAAATAGAACGAAAGTCACTTCAATGTTAACTGCAGACATCAGGAAATATTTAGATTTCTATTATCTTTCCAATGGATGGATAGAATTTGAGGAATATGTAATATTCTATATCTATATAATACTATGACAATGCCCGTCAAATTGTCTAGCGTGAGCACACACACACACACACGCAAACACACACACACACACGCAAACACACACACACACACACACACGCAAACACACACACACACACACACACACACAGATACATGTATTGATAGGAACATGACATAGAACAAAGGTCAGCCAGTTAATCTCTGTAAACGATTTCCAGTGAGGAGTCTGATGCTTGATCCTTTGACCGTGTACCAGACTAGGCTAAAACATAACAGACGAATTGAATGGATTAATCTCTTCATTTTATCCAGAGTTTCCCGTATTTTGCCGGACATCCCGGACAGGGCCGGGTTTTGGCCAATCATCATCATCGTCCTTTTAGCGTTCATAGTTGGACATAGACCTCCAAGATTCGCTAGGTCTCTATATCATGAGCATTACAGAGTCCATTGCTTTCTGTTCTAGTTCATAACGCCATCACAACTGTTTGCCGATCGCATTTCTGCATAGGGTATCTGGGAATCCATGTAGTGAGTCATAATATCCAGAATTTCTTTGTCATCCTTGCCACATGGCCAGCCCATTACCATTTGAGTTTTCTAATGGTTTCTATGATATCTCTAACTACTGTTATTTCTTTTAATGTATTATGTCCTGTGATTTCCTCATGCGATGTTGAGCATGGTAATCTCTTGTGCGCATTAGATGATTCTCAGCTCGGGGTTCAACCTCTCAGTATGGTTCCATGCTTCAACTCCATAGGTGACTATCGGGAGGATGTGTACCTTTATTTTTAATTAATGGGATTTTCTTTTTTTTTTGTTAGGTTAGCTAGCCATAATCATCTGCAAACATTAAATTCTCTTTTTTCTAATACACTGAGCATTCTTTTGGAATCACATTTTAAGATTTCCACTACACTATTTCTATTATTGGAATTATTTTCGAATAAAGTATCATATATATATATATATATATATATATATATATATATATATATATATATATATATATATATATATATATATATATATAATGGATGGATAGGTATCCGATATAATGATGATTTATGAACGTTGAGGGAGACACAGATTGGGTGAATAGGTATTTATTCACAGATGTTTCGTAGGGATTGACCCTCACCTGATCAGCGAGAAAATAAAACAAACTGGAGTTTTCTGTGCTGTGAGTTGACACGAGTGCCTGTCCCCAAATCAACATGGATAGCATTATAACATATATGATACTTCACCCATACATTCACAGATAACCCCAAACACACTCCCATCTCCGCTGCTCTTCATTTCTTCATCTTGCTGATGATGTGGAAAAAATCCCTACCAAACTTCCGTGAATAAATACCTATTCACCAAGTCTGTGTTCTCATTGCCTATAAATATTTGTAATATATATATATACTCATTTGTTCCTTGACAGGTGTGGGTTCAAGCGAACACTTTAGATAAGTTGATTGGATTGGGAAGCCAGACATGAGTCTAAATCTTATTGGAAAAAGAGTTGAATTGTTCCTATTTCTTCTATCGAGAAAAGAAAACCCGCTTTGCGCTAAATGGATATCGAATTGCTGTCAATGACGCTCGTCAAAATCGACCGGAGATTTCATCGCTGTGTTAATCGCCAGTACAGTCGACAAGTGACCGTTTTAGATTCCCCTCAAAAGATTTAAAACATTGAAGAATATGTTACAAAATGTGAGTGTACGGACCGTCTCTGGAGGAAAAGTTTTTTGCTGTCTGAATGTATTGCTAGATTTTGATGTAATGTGAAGCATTATATCAAAAATTTTTTGGAATAAGTTCAGAATGATTTTGTTACTTAAACTATATTCACTAAGATTAATTTAGCCCCCGAATGTTCAATATATGTACATTTATTTATTTATCTATCTATCGATATATCTATCTATCTATCTATCTATCTATCTATCTATCTCTCTATATCTATATATATCTATATCTATATCTCTCTCTCTCTCTCTCCCTCTCTCTCTCTCTCTATATATATATATATATATATATTATATATTATATGTGTGAGGGGGTGAGGTGTTCATGTATACATATACCATTTCAACTGATAGCCATCAAAAGAATCCTCCTTGGCGCCAATCAAGTTAGAACTTGTAGAGATTTGTGGGGTTTAACCGATTTAAATGCCAACCCTCATGAAGATTGAACTCACTAATCACTGGTTGTAGTCACAGATCACTGATCACAGGTCAATGATGAATGCTAAAATGAGGTCTCGTCTGAAAATTCTCCAAAGAACCCTTGCTAAGATACACCACAGGATCAAAATATCCAGAGAAACAACAAATTAGAACGTCCTACAAATCAGATCCTCTTATTATAATATTCATTTTCGAAAAGTTGATTTCTTGTCACGGGTAAGCATCGATTGTTGACAAAATGGGGGATGAGTAGATGGGCATTTAGGCAAATCAATCTCTCATAATCATCTTCCAGTCAAGAGTCAGTTATATATATCTATCTGATAAATATGTAATTACATCCCGTTGCACTTCCAAAGGTAGTAGTTGCAGTAGAAGTAGTAGTAGTAGTCATACATTTTCTAATGAAAAAAAAGTTTGAAAAAGAAACATCGATTAAATGAAATAAATAGAGAAAAGGGAAGTATAAAAACAAGATCTGAACTACAGAAGACAGGCCCTCGTATAATAGACTGATTATAGTAACGTGTTTTTCTTTCACGTATTTGTAGTCCAAGTATTATAGTGTAATCATCTACCGATAAAACTCAGCAGCTAAACTGTAGACCTCACCTCTTAGAAGCATTGAGGATTGCTTTCAAATATAATTCCACTACACCGTCACGGAAAGTGATTTTTTGAACTCTTGGCTCAAAGCCTCAAAGACCCACATCGGTTACGGGAGAATTTTTCAATCCTGCAGCTCAAGTGATTTCACGTCTGAATTGCTGACCGCGATCGAAGCCGTATCTAGTGTTAAGAGTACAGTTTCTTTCCTGTGTCAGGTTTCTATTGCCACAATCTATGAATTATCATTCTGAGTTGGATCTGAATATCTTCAACGGCAGAATCAATTTAGGACTAAGCAATGCACTAGACCACTTACATGGATTTCCATTGTGAACATTCACACCAGCTTCTTCATCTATGTATTTTCTAATGTACAATTCTCTAAAAAAGGGGAAGTAATCGATTCATCTTGAGATGGCTCTCTGCTGAGGTTGTTACACGCCCTTATTTTCACAGACATGTCCTTCATTAAGACTCGAAAGCTCCATTAGACCAGAAGTCCAAAATTCCAGCTTACATCATTTTCTTCATTCAAAAAAAGAAACCAGCAAAAGAGAGAGAGAGAGAGAGAGAGAGAGAGAGAGAGAGAGAGAGAGAGAGAGAGAGAGAAGTAATATAATAGTAAACTATATTATAACTATAGCTCTTCTGAACACACACATATATATATATATATATATATGTATGTATGTATATATGTATATACATATATATGTATAAGCATATGCATATATGTACATATACATATATATATATTTATATTTATATAAATATATATGTGTGTGTGTGTGTGTGTGTGTGTGTGTGTTTGTTACAGTAGCAACAAGAACGACAAACCAAAGGCAGAGTTTTGTTAATACTACACCTTCGAAATGCTTGGATAATGAAACAAATAATAGTAATTTGTTACTGTTTCATGCTTTGGGTGGTGGGTTCTATATACGATGTAAATATGATGCTGAGCAAGATCGTTATTTTGTGTCCAAATGTTGTTGTGTAATTGGAAAATGTTTATTCTGATCACGCATTATTTAGTGGGGTAGTTTTTTCACCTATCTTCATATTCTTGAATTTAAAAAAAATCGTTTTAACCTGGCCTCATTCAGTTCACACTTTTTGGAAGTTTGAGTTGAAAGCGAGGGGAAACATTTGTTAAACATCTGCTGGTCAAAGGTGAGGGGAAACGTTTTCCCAATTAGGGGTAAAATTTCAGTGTAAATATTTTTTTCACTTTAAAGGGCAAAAGTGAGGGGGATATTCCTTCTCCTTTAGGGGTCAATAGTGAAGCATAACTGTCTTCTTTTTTAGTTGGCAAAGGTGAGTGGTTTTCCATGAGTATAAAGTGTGGGTAAGCTTATATCATTTTAAGACGTCACAATTGAGGAGTGACTTTTTGATGACGGCGTACATTAAGCGAGTGATGGTATTTTTTTTCCTGTCTTGTGGCTAACTCTGTATGTACGCTGATATTTTCAGACCACACTCTCCAAATGCTCTGAACTTGAGAAATAATGCAAATCTACTTGATTTCGAACCGTTACGTTATATTTTCGGAGGGAGATCAAATTTACTAAACAACTAAAATTCTAAACTAGACCTTAACTTAGTGTCCAGCGGCTGTGATGTAGTAAGAGGATGGTGAGATTTTATAAGTGTACATTGTTACTTTACAAGATAACATATTCTAATGAAACTTACGTTGATTTCTTAACTGGCCACGTATGTTTTTTAAAAAGTTGGAGTCAAAAGTGAGAGGAAATATTCTTCACTCCTTTGGCCCTTGAAAAGTGAGGGAAACTTGTGATTCTTCTTTTGGGGGTCAAACATTACGGGAATATTTTTTTTAGGGAAAAATTATCATGATACAAAGTCGATGATTATTATTATTATCATTATTATTATTATTATCATTATTATTATTATTATTATTATTATTATTATTATTACTACTACTACTACTACTACTACTATTATTATTATTATTATTATTATTATTATTATTATTATTATTATTATTATTATTATTATTATCATTATTATTATTATTATTATTACTATTATTATTATTAGCAGCAATCTCAAACCAGTTGCCTGGTGGTTACTACTGGAGTTTGAGTGACAGCCAATCTCCTCAAGTCTCTTCTTCTCCTTTTCGCCTTTACATTTCTGGTTTCATTCCCCTTCCTCTGTTAGGTTACTGTTAACAGTTAGCGTTGCAATCTTTATATTTCCAGCACTTTCCTCAGTATCCGTGCAGTTCCTAGCAGTGCCGTGGTCTGTACAGTCTCGATCCTTCCCTTTATCCTGATATCCTCCAGTCTCGCCCTCAGTGTCTTTTAGCGCGCCTACTATGACTGGTACTACCCTGGCTTTCGTGCTCCACATCTTCTTCAGTTCTCTCGCTAGATCCTGGTATTTTCCCAGTTTTTCAGCCTACTTCCTCTTTACCCTATCGTCTGCAGGTTGTATTTATTATTATTATTATTATTATTATTATTATTATTATTTGGAATCTCACACCAGTTGCCTGGCGGTAACCACTGGAGTTTGAGTGACAGCAAGTCTCCTCAAGTCTCCAGCCCTCCTCCCCTAGTAATCATAGGTCGCAGTAATTCTGCGATTAACAGTTTCACACCGGTTGCCCAGTGGTTATCGCTGAGGGCTGAGTGACAATAAGTCTCCTCAGGTCTTCAGCTAACGTCTCCTCTCTTTCGCATATCATGACAGAGCTACAATTCGTTGCAGTACTTATATCTCTCGCACCTTCCTCAGTATCCGTGCAGTTCCCAGTAGTGCTGTGGTCTGTACGGTCTCTATCCTCCTCCTAATCCCGATCTCCTCCAGTCTCTCCCTCAGCGTTTTGGGGACAGTATTATTATTATCATTATTGTTGTTGTTGTTGTTGTTGCGATTGTTTTTGTTGTTTATTACAGTAGCCTTATTGACTGAGTACATGATCTGATTAGGATCAAATAAAAATTCAACTCAACAATTTTTTGATCTTCTGTCGAACATGTCATCACGTGCAATTCAAAAATTTCATGAAATCACTGATCATTATATTTTGTGAATACCAAGGAAATTTAGTGAACACCCATTGAAAACTGAACTCGCCTCAGTGGTTAAAGCCTGCTAAATTTTCTTGCTAACTGTTGCATCACGGCGAGGCACTCTAATCGGTTTAGATGTTTTACTTTAGCACAGTATGACACAAGGCCACAGCAGTGAAGCACTCAATGAATTCCAACTCATTACTTTTGAAAATTGACCTGCAATACTGATCGTCGTGTTGCAGTAAGTATCTGAATCTGAAATGATTGTGATTGTATGATCGATTCTCATTGGGAAAAATTGATGAAAATGAATATGTATCCAAACTCTATATAAACGAGAGGCTCATCACCAAATGAAAAATGGGAAACATTTTTGGAGAAAAAAAGTACAAATTGCATAAAAAACGATAAATACCTGAAAAAGAAGAAAATGTTCAATGCAGAATTCTGAAGGAAAAGTAGAGAATGAATGAGAATTTGAAAAAAAAGCAAAAACATTTTGGAAAAACACTCATCACATGATTCGACTTACCAAAATCCAGCTGAATAGGAGAGAAAGAGAGAAAGAGAGAGAGACAGAAAGAGAGAGAGAGAAAGAGAGACAGAGAGAGAGAGAGAGAGAGAGAGAGAGAGAGAGAGAGAGAGAGAGAGAGAGAGAGAGAGAGATGCAATGAAAATAATAACAGAACAATGAAAACAATTCAGTCGAGACTTGGTTGTGGAACAAGTATTTCTTTTAACTATCACATGGCAAACAAAACGAGAAAAAGGTACAAAACTTCGTTTCGCATAGAATAAGTGCGGAAACTTGCATAGTAAAGATCTCCTCAGGCCGTTTTGATTTTACATCACTTATCTTTCTTTCATGTTATATACATACATACATATATATATATATATATATAAATAAACACACACGCTCACATTTGTTTAAATGTGTATGTATACGTATATATATTTGATATATGTATATACAAATGTATTTATGTGTGTGTATATATATTTATATACATACAAACATACATATACGAACATATATATCAAAAGTACAAATATATTGTATATATACATTTATGAAACATGCAAAAGTTCCTGGAGCTCTTCTTTGAGAATTACAGACTGAATACATAGTTGATACCCAGTTTTTCCTTGAAACTTTTGCATACACCTATCGATATATGTACGTATATATATATATATATATATATATATATATATATATATATATATATATATATATATATATATTATATATATTTATATATATGTATGTATATATATAATACATATACATAATATTATTGTTGTATGTATATAATGTATTATTATTATGTATATATTATTGTTATATATATATATATATAGTATATATGTACTGTTAATCTATATGTATATATCTACATTCATATATACATACATATATATATATATATATATATATATATATATATATATATATATATATATGAAACAACAATGTATATACATATAGTATATATCAATATACATCTGGTTAGATGATATGTATATATATATATATTATATCTGTATATACACAAATTATAAATGTACATATATAGTATATATATATGTTGCTGCATGAAACTACATGTATTATATACATGTACACTTATAAATAATTGACGTAAATATATCTACACATGTATGTTGTATAAATGCATACATATATATGTATATATATATATGTATAAATATTCTTAGTTTATTCACTAAAAGATTTTTAAGTGTCATTTTTGTCTCCTACGCTGATCCATCTCTGTGTTTTCATAATGTATGTATTCATTTTTTCTCCTTCAAAATCCCATTTTTATTCTTTACTTCCCTCCCTGTTTCCTCTTCTGTTCAGTTTCTTAGTTTGTCAGTCTACTTGTAAGTCTGCATGTCATTCAGTATCGAAATCACGTGATTGTTAGAGTTTTGTTTTTTGGAAAATTAAAAAAAACAAACCATCTATATTTTTATCTGTACATAATGTATTTTTGTGTTTGAAAAAAAAAATCAATATCATTTATTCCTACTTTTTTCATTGTTCTTACCGTCCAGTATTTTTTGCCTTTAGATTTAGTTGGGTTCGTAATAACAAAACAAAGAAAGAGTTTGTGGAAAAAAGAGACAGAGAAGGTGCAAATAGCAACGTTTCATATTTCCTGTATTAGATTCATTCACTCTTTTCTGTCTCCATTTCTATAATTCCTTTCTTTTTTATTTCTCTCTCACTTTCTCTCTCTTTCTCTCCATTGATAATAATTATAAGCAATAACTGCCATTTAAAATCTCATTGGATGTTTCTGACGTCATGTATAGAGAAGGGGAGATAGTTATGCTATATACTACACATTTTTTTTTGTGGAGAAATGATTGAATTAGATATAGGAAATGGAAATCAGTGTTGTATTCTTCAATTTCAAAACTGTTATCTACATAACAATTCTAAAATATTTGATATCATATATTTGCAATCATTTTTTGAATAGATGTATAATTTTTAAATTATCAATTTTATAATTTTAAAATCATATTTTGTTTTTCTCACCGATTTCATCTCAGAGATTTTGAGACTGAAAAAAAATTGGATTTCAATTTTCAATTGTTCTTTTTTTTTTGCTTCTTATTCCTGTGATTCTCTTCCCATTTTAAAACATCAGTTTTCCAATTTTTAACTTTTAGTTTTACTTACACATTTCTGTTTCTGATGACTTCTGGAAGTTTTTCAGTCAAGAATTGATTAAAGAAAACATTATACAGTCCATGGATTTCAAAGTGCTTAAGAATAATGTAATTATGAATTCTGCTGATTTCTCTATATGTATTAAATGACTTGCTATACAGTTTGAAATTATTTGAAGCGTGAAAAACGGTCTATTCATTTTACTATCTGAAAGACAATATTTTGTAAATACTGATCATTGGTCTTAAAAATAAAATTATCAACATTTTTCATATTTTTAGACACAGTATACTTATATTATTATATTATTCATCGTTTCGTAATTATTCTGTAATGCTGAAACATTATTTGTATTACATCAATAAAGGTTTCTGAAATATTCTAAATCATTAACTCCTATATTCGTGTTGAAACTGTACTAATGCCGAATAAAAGATTATTTATATTTCCAAATCCTGAAAGTTTCATGGATAATTTAGCCTAATTATATAAAGATTACAAAAATATTTTTGCTGTCATTTGAAGATTTCAATCTTTTCTTTACTCACTAAAAATATCAATGTTAAACTATTCCATTTTGTAGTCATATCTAAATACCAAAACGCTTTACAATAAAAAAAAAAGTATAGTGAAATTAGGAAATAATTGCCTCTACTTGGAATTCATTGTATTATGAATTTAAATGTCATGTGTTACAAGTTGAGGATTATAGTCTATTGCGTAATCCTTAAATTGTTATTTCAAAGATTTCGAAAATTCCATGGTTTAATATAATTTAACATTAAAAAGACTAAACCATGAATATTTCTCTGTTTCTCAGTCGAACTGTTCGTTTCCATTTATTCCCAACGCAATCATTTGTCCACAGATTAACTTTTCACTTATTCTTCTGATTAATATCCCAGAAAGAAGGATTTTGATGATATCGCCATCCATATTTAAAACAACATCACTAGATAAAATTATCAAAATTAGGCTATTGTCAGAGATTTATAAGTAATGTCTACATAGGGGTTAATTATCATAATTCCTTCTATTGCTAATACTGTGATTATTATTATTATTGTTATAATTATTGTTATTATCATTATTATTATTAGTAGTAAAAGTAATATAAGCTAATCTCATCATTACTACTACTATTATTAGTAGTATTAGTAGTAATAGTAATATTATTGTTATTAATGATATTATTTTCAATATTTTTATTATTAATACTACTAATAATATCATTACAGCTACTCTCATCATCATCATCATCATCATTATTATTATCATTATTATTATTATTATTATCATTATCATTATTATTATCAAAAACAAGTTTGGAATCATCATGATTTTTGGAATTCATTGATATTCTCATCATAATATTCTTCACAATCATGATCACTACTAATATTACCAATCTCTTCCTTCATCGTTGAAAACATTACTACAATGAATATTTTGAAGACCCAGCCAAAATTAGTTTAGTTCGTGTAATGTATAAATACTATATTAATGATATTATTCATCGTTTTTTTTTTAGTATTATCAGTCGTCGACTATCTATGATTTCTGTCACAATAAAAAGTATAGGTCATAATAATTAGGAAAGTATAAAAGAATATATGTATATATGTATATAAGAATATTAAGAATACAATAACACTTTTTTGACGATTATTTTCGTAAAAAACCCAACCAAATCTGCTCATCTTTGCGACATAGCAAATATTTTTTTTAACACATCTCCTCAATCATTTCGTTTTTTTTCCTAAATAAGTCAACGGAATTTCTTCCATTCAAATATTTCACGTGTGCGCTACCTCTTTCATTTCAATGTTTTGTAAGTCTGCCCCTTCTATTGTTCCTTCATGATTCGTTTCATGCTGGAACGAAGTCAGCATGGATCTAATGCAATTACTATCTATAGAGGTCCTTGATAAGCAGCAGGGCCTATCACTAAGGTTTGAGTTGGAATTGTGACCGTTGCTGCCGCTAGCGATTTCGTTGTTCGATAGGCTACCGTCACCAACACTACTAGTTGCGCTGCATGGCAACGGCGAATACGAGCCCCCAGAGTTTAACGTGTTGACTGAGTTCCGCCGATGGTCGGGAATGTCCACTTGGTGCACAGAAGCTCTGTGGACAATCACGACCGGTAAACAGTCGTTAGAGTCACCGTCACTAACTGGCCTATTGTGATGGACGCACAAATAACGCGGGCTTCTGCGCGTCTCACATCGTCTTCTTTCCCTTCTTGGTTCATCGTCCTGTTCATATGCCGGGTTGATGATACCCGTGGATGTACTGCCGACGCTGCTGGACGCCATCGATGACCGTCGAACAGCCTCGTAGTTGCGAGATAAGCGGAAATCGTCGAATGCCACGTTGTTTGACTTCCGCCGGGCGTAGGACACGTGCGCCATGAGCGCAGATGTAACAGAGGCATGGAATGGTTCAATGTTAGGCATCGAATTGGCCTTGTGGCCGAAATCCGACCTCTTTATGGGATCAGTGACGACCGAACTTCGACGAGACGACGCTGGAAAGGTCACCTTGAAACTTGGATTGCGGGCATCGTTCGTTTCGTTCCCGCCTACAGACGACATATTGGAATCCGAACTGTTCGTGACGCCGTCATTTGAATCTTGGCTTTTCTGCGTACTATCAGCGAAGGGCAGGGCGATGCCCCGGAAATAGTTCCGCCTAAAGCTCTCCACCACCAATTCGTAAACCGCCTCTTTTTTCAGACCACGCATCTTAATATCTTCTTCAACTCTGAGATACTTGTCCCTGAACTCACAGTACATGACGCACGACACTATCACAGTGAACGCGCCCATCGCCATTACAGGAGGTCCGATGTAGGCTAGCACCTTTAGATGGGGGTTTTTCGGCGGGTCTGGCGGTTTAGGTGGCAAGCGAAGGCCTTGCGATAAAATCGACGTCTCTGGGTAGTAACCTAGAATGCTCATCGTGATTCCTCCGACCGAGATGAGCGATCCAATCAAAGTGCCAACCAATGTCGGCAAAAGGCAAGGGATGTGAATGAAATCGGCTAGTTTGAACGGCCGTCTCTCTTTCTGTCGCGGTCTCCGTCTCCTGGAGCCAAACGCTGGATACTCGTTGCTGCTATAATGCAGACGAACACGGGGCACAAACATTGTATTTTGGATTGGGATTTGGGAGAAGTTGAAGAAGGCGTGATGGTGGTTGTTTGATATTCAAACACTGGCTTCTGAAGTTGCCTTACTTTTTAAAAGAAAATTATCTCGATCCTGATTCCGTACGTTGTGTGTATTTTGTGTTGATGCTAGATTTTTTTTTTGATTTATTGTGCTTGTGACTGTATGCGTATGTGTTATGCTGATTGTGTATATAAGTGTGATATATATTTGTGTGCTTTTCTTTTTATCTTCCTATTTATGTGTTGTTAATGATGCAACATCTTTTGTGTATGTTTAACACTTTTCTCCTTTTCTTCGTCGTCACTTGCTTTTTCTTTTTTTTCCTTTTCTTTCTTAAACTAGGACTGAAGTCTGTTTTACTTGGTTCCAATTTCTCTTTCCTTGGCTTTGGCTTTTCCTCTTAAAATTCCTTCATGGTATCCTAATTTTCCGATTATGCTTACGACGAAAATCAGTGAAAAGTCTTTTTTTGGTTTCACTTCGAACCTTCAACAACAATATCAATAACAACAGCAACAAAGAAAACGTATTGTTTCAAGTTAAAAAAGAGGTTATCAACATCTAATAACAGAGTCAGAACTTTTTGAAAAGTTATAAAAATCTTTTTTTACAACAGTGCAAGTCTATTGTCTTTAAAAGGAAAAATAGGTTGAAACTTTTTTCGGGTTTCATTCTCTTCAAAACAGCATTTTGCATAATGCTTCAATGAACACTCTTCGATCTAAGGCTGTAATAGAACTTATTAACTGAAGGCTGTTATAGAATTATTGAACTGAGGATTGTTGTTCTTCAACCAAGGAGTTATGGAATTGTTCGTTCGAAGGCTGTTATAGGACATTTTAACTGAAGGCTGTCAGAGAACTTACAAACCTGAGTTCATCGAGGAACTTGGTAAACAAAATTCACAAACTGGGCACCAACTAAAAAATAATATAGCTTTTGAACAAAAAGCTGTTATCAACTCTAGAAAATTATATAAATAGATATTAAATACATATATAAATACAGCTTCTTTCATTTCTTTTTTCTAAAAGCGACAAAATATACCGATTTTATAATTATTTGCTGATTGGGGAATTGCAGCAATACCAACCATAGAAGTATTCCTTTATGCTTATCAAGTATGGCCAGCAATATTTCACATAACTGTTTATCTTGGCGACTGGGTTAATCTCCACAATGGAGAAGAAGCTGGCTTCTGTTTGGATTGTAAAGTAGCTGTATTCTCACACGAGGACGCATGCGTGTGCAATATAGTGTGCGTATATATAAAAGCGTGTAGTGTTAAGTTCAACAATTAAAAATAAAATTCTACATATCTCCGTGGGCAATCTAGCAAGAGCCCTAACATGTATAGACAAGATTAAAATTTTAACGGATTATTGATAATAAATTATGTTAGTGATTGAAGTTGATAAAATTGAAATTGCTGTAAAAGGGGTTGGAACGGCGATTTCACTGGACTTTGTGCTATTGATAATAATAACAATTGCTGAGATGCTTGCAGCACTAGATGCTGTTTTGGTAGTAGTAAAAATAAAGGACGTATCTTTTGTAGTTTTCTGTAACAGGTCGGATTCCTCGCTTTGTTATTCCGAGGAAAAGACATTTCTGTATAGTTTTACTATGTATATCTGTGTGTTCTCAAATGATTTTCATTTTCGTTTTTATTAAGTTCTTTTTCCTTTGTTTTTTACCGTTCTCTCTTTCTCCTTCTTTCATGTGACCTGTATGTTTCTCTTCTCTTTTCTCATTTTATTCTCCTTTGTTTATTAAACTCTTCCCTCTGTCTTTCCTGAAATCTGTTGAAACGGACAAAACACGAATTGATTTTATGATCAAACTGTTGACCAAAGGATGAATCCAAAATAAGAATTTCAATGAAAACGAACCGAACTTGTTTAGTTGTGAAAAGGAGTTTGAAAACTGCTTCGATATGAGAATAAGCAATGAGATATATATATAAGAAAAAAATTAGTAATTCCTCTTTTGTGAAGTACTCTACTTTCAAAATCAGGTACCACTTTAAGGGCTGCAGGATTTTCTTTAATCACATACTGAAATATTTTTCATCTGTTTTGTTGACCAAAGGATGAATCCAAAACAAAAATTTTGATGAAAATGAATGATTTTCTCAATACCTCAATTCTGCTTAGAATGAAAAGCTACTGAAGTAATTGTCATATGATTTGTAATACTGTTTCGTTAATTGAAAAAGAAAAAAAAAGGAAGATTTCTGCTATCCTTCTGCAGTACTTGTTGAACATTTGCTAAGTAGGGGCATCGGCCGGCAATTTAGGTGTGCTTGGGAACAGTATATGGCCAGGGCCAAGTGTTGGTCGGGGTACGAAAACCAACGACGATGGCAAATCTTTTCCGCCATGGTTACAAGCTGATGTTCCTCTTATTCGGAAATTCCTTGGTACTTGTGAGAGTATACGCCCATACCTGTTAAAAAAAGAATAAAAAAATTACAATTAATATGTATGAAAAGGAATCAAACAAAATGAAAATATCATTCAAATGAAGAATGGATTGTTGCAATTTGAATTTGACTGAGAATAAAACGCCTCGCAAGATGGTTAAACTAATTTGTCTAGCAAACTGCTTCATTAATAAAAGTTATTTTCTCATTTGGTGAGTTACTTCTTTGGCCAAGTCTCAGTTTAAGCCAAGTTTTCGATGGTATACTTTCTAAATAAAACAGTTACGTATATCTCACCAATATTAGAGGTCAGTATTCGACCATGAACCATCTTCATTCAATAAATAAGCTGAAAGCGAAAGCAGCAGAATAGAAATTGCCATTCGCTGAAGCATTTATAGACTTCGAGAAGGCATTTGAAATTCCCATAGTTATGAAGGCTACCACTCTATAAGGTGTAGACCCAGTATAACTGGACTGGGAGAATAGGGGAATCAAAATAGACGGCGAATATCTGAGCAACCTCAGATTTGCAGACCAAATCATCCTTTTCGCAGAGAACCTAGACAATCTCGAACTAATACTAGATGAACTAAACGAAGAAAGCAAGACAGTTGGCCTACACATGATCTTCGGTAAAACAAAAGTCATGCGCAAGAATCACATCAAGAAAACTGACACAACCGTCAAAATCAAAGATGCAAAACAGGGGAAAGTTGACAACTACATCTGCTTAAGACAACGAATCTCTCTGAAACCCAAAAAGAAGAAAGAATCAAGCGGAGAATCACCTTATGTATTTATATTCATATACTTATTGAAAATCAGAAAAATTCGTCTTATCTACGTTTAAATTTTCTCAAAATTATTCTCCAAGAAAGAAGTATTTTTAATTTTGATAATATATATATATACACACACACACACACACACACACATATATATATATATATATATATATATATATATATATATATATATATATATATTGTGTTATCCACAGACAGCTGTTTCGATGTATTACATCTCTTCAGTGTGGCTATAGACTTTAACTCATCCAGTACCGTGAGGTAGAATTGAAACCCTCACATCGGACCCGATATTCTACCTCTGGACTACAGAACTGGGTGATCAGTAAGGCTGAATTTAAGCGATATTTTCATCTTACGCAGAAACTCCTCATCCACCAGAGTGCTCTATTCCTATGGAAATATATATATATATATATATATATATATATATATATATATATATATCCATTTATTCGTGAAATTGAAAAAAATTACAGCCGTTAAAGTCTAGATACAAATAACTTTCTGTTTGTACAGTGAATATTGGGAATAATTACAATTACAGAATCTAACAATCGAGTAAATGACAAGACTTCCAATATTTGAAATCGGATTTTTCCTTTTCTTATATAAATTTCAAGGAAGTATTCTCACTAGATCATGTCCTACTGAATGTAAGCCCTAACCATAAAATATAATTGCACATTACAATCTCATGATAAATTAGATGAATTGCATTTCCTGACTTAATCTCGATGAGCAATAATTCCTCCGTCTCTTTCAAGAAAATCCACTTAGAAAACAATTCCTAATAGGTGTGTGCATCTCATAAACCAGGTTAAGCACCAAGTCATAAAATTTCATTACATGCCTTGTCCTTATCTGTTCTTGCCGTGGCCAGATGAATAAAATATGCGATACCTATGTGGTATTAATATGAACTGTTAAAAAGTCAGCGAAAGGCATCTTAGCTCAGGAAAAGTACGCCTGAACTTAT